>OY998241.1:3281531-3639416 GCA_963922005.1 Cornus suecica
AAACATCTTTATCACTTCCCAAGCAAGTTGGTAAGGTTATTTCAGTATTTTTGCCACTCTCAAGGGTGCTTTTGGGTTCTAATATATTTGTTATTTCTTAATTTAATAGAGATAGTAAGGTTATCAGATCAAAATTAACAAAATTTTAACATAATTTTATGTCAGAGTAAATTACTTCAATTTAAAGCACTTAATTAAGTTAGGGGTGTTTTAGTAAATGAACAAAAATATTAGTGTAATATTAATTTTACCGGGAGGTCATAATAAATTTGGACAAACTTTAATCTGAGAGTAATTATACAAAACTTCAGGGGAGGTCAGAGTAATTTACCCAAAAAAATCAATCATACTTTTCCATATAACAGTCCTAACAGCAAATTCATAATACACGAAGCTAGTGCTCTGAGACGCACAATTTTCATGAATACGCATACATTCTTATATAGTACTACTTTATACACACACATACATATATATATATATATATATATACAAATACCTTTATAAATAGTTATACACATATTTCAACTATAACGTATTATCAACGAATTGAGCTTAATCAATGAAAAATAGCAGTACAGAGACTCACGTGGTTATGCTTATAGGTAGAGGGAAAAGATGGCGATGATTGATTACGGAACCCTAGAAGTGGAGGTTTTAGATGATGATTGGGAGGCGCCGTGTGCGGCGGAGTTGAGGAGAAAGGAGAGAAGTGGCGCCACCGCCGGCCGGAGTTCCAAAGCGACTTCGGGTGAGAAATTCGCCGGAAAATCATGGTTCGCCACGTAAATTGATTCGACGACACGTAAATTGGATAAGGAGATGGGAACGATTGATTAAAATATGGAAATTGATCAGGGTTGGAAGTCTTGTCCGAGAAACTTTACAATAAATTTAAGGGTTAAATGCAATAAACCCCTCTGTACTATTCTCTTTTTCTAAAATACCCCCGCACTAAAGGATTGCTCCTAAACTATGTAAATGTTGCAATTTACTCAATTCCGTTATAACACGGACATTTGTTTGGACAGTTTTACCCTTCATTAAATAAGGCTTTGTTTGGCCAAACCAACTTAAGCTTTCAACTTTAGTGACGTGGCAATACAAATCTCCCACAATCAATGCACCTATGACAACAAGCACTTTATATATTAAAAAATAATATTGGGAAGAAATATTTATTTCATAAAAAAATTATATATTCTAGAAAAGATCAATCTACCCCCTTGTTATAAGAAATATTTTTCTACCCCCTTGTTATAAGAAAATTTTCTGAAAAATAAATATAAAAAATATGTAAAAACAATTCAAAAAAATATTTTGGAAGGAATATAAATATTTGGAAAATATATATTTCAAAAAACAATTCTGGAAAATAATATTTTGGGAATTAATCCGGGAAAAAAAAATTCTGGAAAAAATCCGGGAAAAAGTTTTTTGGAAAATTTTTGGAAAAAAATCGAAAAAACAATTCCTGGAATATATAATAAAAAAATATTTTGGGAAACATTTATATTTTTCCCGGACTTTTTCTAGTAATATATTTTTGGAAAAAATATATAAATAATATTTGGAAAAGGCAATTTCTAAAAAAATATAAATATCTTAAAAAATACATGTAAAAAAAGTCAGTCAGTTTTTCAAGGAAGCAGTATTGTTGTTGTGGCAATTGCTCCACTTAACAAATTATCTTATGCTGATTGATGATGATTAATTACTACTTCATCAAGCAAACATAATAGCCAGTGTGGTCTCTATTAACCCAAAGATTGGCTCCAGAAATCTGAACGAAAGCTATTTTTTTTTGACTTTTTTTACACGTATTTTTTAAAATATTTATATTTTTTTAGAAATTGCTTTTTCTAAATGTTATTTATATATTTTTTCCAAAAATATATTACTAGAAAAAGTCCGAAAAAAATATAAATGTTTCCCAAAATATTTTTCTAAATATTTAATTTTTTTCCAAAAAACATTTTTAGAAATTTTTTTAAGAATTTTTTTTTCGATTTTTTTCCAGATTAATATTTTTCCCGGATTTTTTCCAAAAAAAAAAAAATTTCCTGATTTTTTTTTTCTCAGATTTTTTTTGACTTTTTTTACATGTAATTTTTTAAGATATTTATATTTTTCAGAAATTGCTTTTTCCAAATATTATTTATATATTTTTTATATTTGTATGAGTTGTTTGGCCAAATAAAGCCTTATTTAATGAAGGGTAAAACTGTCCAATAAATGTCCACTAACGGTGTTGTAACTGTGCGCATAGATGAGGGGGGTTAAGTGTTAAAAAGGGGATAGTATGGGGGTTTTTTGTCAAAAGCATAGATTGGGGGTTATTTAAAGAAAGAGAGAATAGTATAGGGGTTTATTACATTTAACCCTAAATTTAATTAAATAATAGTGTGATTATATATGTGTATGTATATATTATAAATGGCACGTGAATTTGGTGCAATTTTGTACATTTCGATTCATGAATCATGACAATGAGGACCAAGTTCATCTCCGGAACAATATAATTTGAATATTTAGCTAACATATTTTTGTAACGAAGTTACACATTGTAACATCGAATGCTTTATTAGGTTACAATGGTCAAATTTATATTGGATTCTTTCCTTTTGTTTTTTGCAGTGGTTATGCCCTTAAGGGTCCTGACCCATTTTGTCTATAACCACCCAATACGGCCTGTTTGTTAACGGATTATGATCCTATTTTTTTGGTTTAGTCATGATTTTTTTAGACCAGATCATGTTTATTTTATATTGATTTCGAAAAATATAACCAGACTAAATTGAACCAAAATGACATTTTTTAGGACCACAATTTTTTGTGGTTCTATTTGGTCTCGTTATAAAATTTATACAAAATTTAACCAAAATGTCATCCAATAATTGAACCACATCTAACCAATATCTAAACCAAAACACAAAAATATAAAAATAAATTAATGAATAATAAATAAAATGAATTAAATCATACATAAAAATAAAAATAAATAAATAAATAAAATAATAAATAAATAATAAAATAATAAAATATATTCATAAATTAATAAAAATAAATGAATAATATATATATATATATATATATATATATATATTTATGAATAAAATAATAATATAAATAATAATTAAATAATAATAAATGAATAAATTAAAATTAAAATTAAATAATAATATAAATGATAAATTAAATCAAATATATTTAAAAATTAATATAAATAAATGAATAATAAAATATATTTATAATAAATAATAATATAAATAATAAATTAATAAAATATAATTATAAATTAATTAAACAAATAAATAATAATAAATGATAAATTAATAATATAAATAATAAATAAAATAAAGCATATTTATAAATAAAATAAATATAATTAATAATAAACAAAATGAATTAAACAATACATAAATAAATAATAAACAAAATGAATTAAATAATTCAAAAATAATAATAATAAATGATTAAATATAATAATAATAAATAAATAATAATATAAATCATAAATGAATAAAATATATTTATAAATTAAATAAAATAAACGAATAAATAATAATATAAATAATAAATTAAATGAATAATATTTATAAAAAAATGAATAATAAACAAAATGAATTAAATAATACATAATAATAATTAATGAATTAAATAATAAACAAAATAACTTAAATAATACATAAAAATAATAAATTAATAATATATATTTAGAGACAAATAAAAATAAATGAATAAATAGTAATATATAATAAATAAAATGAATTAAATAATATATAAAAATAAGAATAAATAATTAAATAATAAGACAATTGAATTAAATAATAATAAATAAATAAATAATAAGCAAAATGAAATAAATAATACATAAAAATAATAATAAATGAATAAATATAATAATAAATAAATAATAAATGAATAAAATATATTTATAAAATAATTAAAATAAATGAATAAATGAATAAATGAATAAATAATAATATAAATAATAAATTAAATGAATTATATTTATAAAAAAATGAATAATAAACAAAATTAATTAAATAATACCTAATAATAATTAATAAATTAAATGAATTAAATAATAAACAAACTAAATGAAATAAAATGAATTAAATAATACATAAAAATAATAATAAATACAATAATAAATAATAAATTAATAAAATATATTTATAAACAAATAAAAATAAATGAATAAATAATAAACAAAATAAATTAATTAATATATAAAAATAATAATAAATATATATTATAATAAATAATAAATAAATACTAAATACTAAATGATAAATAATAATATTTTTTAAAAGCCAAAATATCATAATGCATTATTTACTGTTATCGATAGTTGAAGTTGTTATGTAATATTAGTGTGTGACTTGTGAAATTTGTATTATCGTAATTTTTGTATAATAAAAAATGTGGCTTGTATAAACCTATTTGTTGTTATATTTGATAATTGGAGTGAAATAATCATATTCTAAGAAATTTTTACAAAACCAATATAACATTATTATGTAAGAAATACATAATAAAAATCAATCAAAAAGACTTTAACAAATGTTTACAAATTAAATGTGTTGGTTTTAAGGTTATTACATCATATAAAGTATATTCAATATTTTCACAGTTTACTATAAATTTAAGACCATACCAGTTTGCCAAACAAAGTCCGATTCAAAGAAGTTTGGAACTAGACAGTTTGTCAAACATGGTCTGGTTCCAGTTTCCTCAGACCAAGACCATCATACCAAACCGCTACCAAACAGAATTTCAGAACATCACCCAGATCAGACCATACCGGACCAGAGATAACCGGACTAGACCGGTTACCAAACGGGGCCTACCTATAGTTAATGGGTTGATCTCTTTTAACTTACAAATGATGATAATAATCATGGGCTTTATATGCACAAAATAAACGTGGGCCTACTAATAAAATAATAAATATGGGCTCAATTAATTTTGGCCCTTACACACATAAAATTATAAATAAATAAATGAAGGTTAATTATTTTAAAATTTTTGGCCCCGCGTCCAAATTATATTGAACCACATCAATAGGGAGGACCAACTTAGTCCTCATGGAGCGGGGATCTAAGTATTGTCCTTTTAAATATAGGATAAATGACACTTTAACTCCCTCGAGATATGATATATTATACTTGCATTGTCGGTCGTTTGAATAATTACAGTTTTACCCTATCTAGTTCATCAATGCTCAATTTAGGTAGGGATGATTAAAAAAACCCACTCCGGCGGGGAACCGCCACGTCCCGCCCTGATTTAAGCAGGTTTGGGGACCAAATTAAATAAATGGGGCAGGTATGGGAGTGGGCGAAAACCCCCTGTTAGTTATTGGGACGGGTATGGGGAAGGGTCGTCTCATCTTGCCTCACCGTGGCCCAACCCGATTATAATAATTATTTACTAATATACCATCCAATATTATTATATATTATTACTATATATCATTTATATAAATAACTTCTTCATTTTTTAATATTTCACACAATACTAAATTCTAGTCTTCTTATCTTTTTACTCTTCTCGCCTTAATTTCATATCAATCATATCAATGATGTTTGTACAATAATAGTAAATTAAAAGTTCCAATCAATAAATTAGATGTTATCTTCATTTGTGTAAAAAAAATATATATGATGAAAAACTGGCCCGCCCCGCCCCTCGCCTAGCCTTACCCCCCTCCCCCCGTTTAATAATAGAGTTTTAGGGCGGGTATTGGGGATAACAAAGTTAAACGGGGACGGGGATGGGGATATGATCCCCGCCCCGCCCCATTGTCATCCCTAAATTTAGGTGATCGGAGCTTTGAAATGACTTATCTATCGGAGGTAATTTATTTATGTTTTGCATCTTATTGAGGGTATTCTAGACATTTCACTTTTGAAAGAGATGACGTAAGCGTTGACTGAGTTTGACTACACCAGAAGTTCAACTGAGGAAGATATTTGTTACATTTTACAAATTTGATCGAGTCTAGCTGTAATTATTCAAACAACAAGAAATAAAAATGTAATATATCGTATCTCAGAGGAGTGTAACTGTAATTTACCCTTAAATTATATATAAAAACCAACGCCCTCATCTAAAGTTTGGTTAATTATATGGACTGGGTTAAACTTGTATTTTGTTACACATGCTCTTCAGATGACAACCACACTATGTTTCAGGGTCCTGATTCAATAATTGAAGTCTTTTAAGAGGAGAGATCTATTACTCATTTATTGGCCGACTCAACCATTAGGCCATTTAGCCTAAATCCCCGGCTAATAGGACTGCATCAACCTTTTGGGTGCCTTATAGATATTCGTAATTATTTTTTTGGGTTTTTCCCACTAACACCCCCCTCATAAATAGCATATTTCTATACAGATCCCCTCGAGTTCCATTATTTCCACACAGACCCTCTTGAAGTTGAATTTTGGTCCCACATGGACCCCTTCCGCGTTAATGCAGTTTAGTAATACCGTTAGTCAACCACTAGCCACTTGTAACTAGTCCATATAGCCATATATGTTATATTCTAATTACTTTTTTACCCCTAACTTAAAGTTGTGGAGTTATTTTAATTCCCTTTTGGCTTATATATGTATATATAAACACACACCTTATGAGAGACCCATTTTAAGATTCCCATTTCGTCTGCCATTTCTTGGCATTTTAATTTTGCACTTTATTTGCTATGTAATCAAGGTTGAATGGTCTTTTTTTATCCTGTTTTGGGGACCTGAATCGTCTGTGATTTATCACACCGTCTGTGATTTATCACAGGTGTGATAAATCAAACGGCACCCGTTTTGGACCAATTTGGCAGCACTTGGATTTTTCTTATACTCTATACTGCCCATATAGCCAAGCCGCAAGCCAAAAACTAAAGCCATGTTTGGTAGGTTGTCTGGTTGCACCTGGTCTGGTTTTTGTTTTCAGGAACCATTTGTTTGGACTTGGTCTTAAAATTTTGAACCAGACCAAATTGAACCAAAATGGGTGTTTTTGGAACTAGATTTTTTGATGGTTCAATCTGGTTTGGTCTGGTCTTATTAATAAAATATATTTATAAATAATTAAAAATTAATAAATAATAATAATAAATTAAATAAAACATATTTTAAAAATAAAATATAAATAATCAATAATAAAAAAATGAATTAAATAATACCTAATAATAATAAAAATGAATATAATAATAATAAATAAATGAATAAATAATAAAATATATTTATAAATAATTAAAAATGAATAATTAACAATATAAATAATAAATTAAATAAAACATATTTAAAAATAAATAATAAATAATAAACAAATAGAATTAAATAATACATAATAATAATAATAAAAAATGAATACAATAATAATAAATAAATATAATAATAATAAATAGACTAAATAATAAATAAATAAAATATAATTGTAAATAATTAAAAATGAATAAATAATAATAATAAATTAATAAAATAAATAATGAATTACATAAAACATATTTAAAAATATAATAAAAATAATAAATATAATAATAAATAATAAGTAAATATAATAATAAATAAATACTTCATAATAATAATAAAAAATGCGTATAATAATAATAAATAAATATTAAATTAATAAATTAATAAATTAATAAAATATATTTTTAAATAATTAAAAATGAATAAATAATTTAAAAATAAAATGAATTAAATAATGAAATAATAATAAATAAATAGAATATATTTATAAATTAATATATAAATAAATAAAAATAATATAATAATATAAATAATAAATTAATAAAATATATTATAAAGTGAAGAAATAATAAATAAATAAATATTATAATAAATAAATAGTAAGACCAAACCGCTTACCAAACAGACTTTTAAATTCAGGATCCGGATCAGACCAAACCACACCAGACCGGATCAGACTAGACCACCAACCAAATATGGCCTAAGTGGGCTTGTACTGCTTCTAAAAAAAATTACATTTTCCTATCCCATTAGTCAAAATAGATATGCAACAACCCAATATCTTATTTTGTGCTATATGTATTGAGTATATACATAGATTTATTATCATTTTTTATTATTATTATCAAAATTTGTTATGGAATGAGTAATGTCGTTTTATATTTTTTATTTTGGAATGGGTAGTGTCGTTTTATATTTTTTATTAATTTATTTATTAATTATATAAACATACATAACTTATTATTTTTTCCTTCTTTTTATAATTATTAAATTATTTTTAGTACTTATTAATTCATTTTTAATAATAATATTTTTTTCCAAAAATAATTTTACCACTAGATTTTAAAAATGAGACAGGACAATGTAATACAACATGAATTAAAAGGGTTAGGGTTCACCATAAATGAGTTCAAGTTGTATAAGGATCGTACATAATACGAGATGAAAATATTAATGTTGTGTTTGGGTCAAACTCGAGTAACCCGAGTAACCCATTTGACACGGTTAATATTATATTTATATCTATATCTTTATATTTTATCTTCTCTAATTGTTCATGGGTTGAAAGAATAAAATAGTTGTAATTGAGTTATGTCAAATTCAATTTAATTTTGCTGATGAACAAGTTAAACAGTTCATTTTGTGTTGGATTGTGTTAAATTTTAATTTAATATTTTGATAAATGGGTTACATGAGCTGTGACGAGTTACATGTTTAAATAAAGGGTTGGGTTAGTGTTGAACATATTTGACACGTATATTAATTAGTTCTTTTTAACACGAGCCATTTAATGGACTACAATATCTCAATCCAATACGAACATTACGAACGACTGATATATTTTTGTTTTAAAAACTATTTTTCATCATTTTATTTTTAATATTTGACTTTTCATTTTATATTCAAAATATTTCATTAATTTACTTATTAATTATATTTTTAATTAATAAATTTATTTTATTTTATAGTGATTATTTAGTAATTATTAATTCACTTTATTATTTGAAACTTCATTTTAAATTGTATTTTTTTATTTTATTTCTTTGTAATTTAAGATTCATTTATTATATATTATTTAATTAATAATTTAATTTTGGAATTTATTTTTTTATTATTAGTAATTATAAATTAATTTTTCGTAGTTATTAAATCAATTTAAATAATTATTAATTCATTTATTAAAGATTTTGGGTCAACACATGATAGACCCAAACATATTAAGGCTTAGATATGGTTTGGCATGCATTAAACCCAATCCAATAAAAAGGAAGAAAATCATGGTGCCTATGAAAATTAGTAATATGGATGTTTTGCACTAAGCCCAATCTAATAATATAATAATATAATAACACTATTGTATCATGTGAATTTGTTTTATATTTTTATAATTTTATTTATTAATTATATAAACATACATAACTTATTATTTCTTTATTCTATACTAAAAAATTAAAATTATTTTTTTCATTAACAATCAATAGCAGAAGTAGTCAACTTAATGTTACATGAACATGAAATGTGAAAAAAGTAGTCAACTGAAATGAAAAAATCAGTGGACTTAATTGAAACGAAAATAATTTCATAATAGACTATTTTTTTTCATCTGTAGCAAAATCAGTCGACTGAAATAGCAAAATCAGTCCACTTAATTGTTACATGAACAATTTTATTTCTGAGTATAGAAACAGTAGCAAAATCAGTCGACTCAAATAGGAATGTCAGTTGATTGAATTGATACAAATGCATTACTATGGCAATATGCTTGGTAAATGTGGCAGCATTAATAGGACCAAAATCAGCATATTTTAAACTAGGATGAAATAATAATTAACATATAATATAGTAGTAAATCAATTACATAATATAAAAATGAAATTTACTAATAAATATGATAAAAAAATTAATTGTTATTATATAAAACCAATTAGGATATTTATTTTTATTTAATAATTACAAAAAATAAATACTAAAACAACTAGGATTTAATTAAACAAATATAATACATAATAAATATCTTATAAATATAATATATATATGTTTCTTACAAATATAAATTTGAAATTTTTGTAAAAGTTAAATGAATAAAGCACAAGTTTGGGGATAAGTTTCAGCCCCTATCTTTTAATAAGTCGTGTATATTAATATAATTAATAAATTATGAATAAAAAATGAATTTCTAATAAAATTAATAAATCACCATGATTTTCTTTTTCTTCATTGGATTGTGCTTAGTGCATATTCCTTTTCATTAGATTCGGCTTAGTGTAAACCATGCATTAAGCCCAATCCAAAGAAGAGGAAGAAAACCACGGTGTCAATGAATATTAGTAATATAGATGTTTGCACTAAGCCCAGTCTAAAATTAGTCCACTCAATGAATTTATTTTTTAATTATATGACTTCCCAATCACCTAACTTACCACTTGGGATTCAATAAATGAAATTTGGAAAATTTTCAAAATAACCGGATTTCTGCTTTTAGTAAAAAGTGTGATGTTTCTTGTACTATTAATGTTGCCTTTACTACAAATAGTGCTACCCCATTCCCAAAAGTTTGTTGTTTTACTTGGTTTAGGGTATCGTGAGGGTTAACTATTCAAAACCCTAAACTTGTGATTTTTTCATTTCCAAAATTTTCGAAATTTTTATTTGTTAATTTTAATTTACGGACACCCTTTGTAATACTATTTTGACTCATAGTATTTTTAAAAATTGTCAAATAACTGAATATATGTTGTCTTTTTCTTTAGTAGTAAATGTCTTGCATTTCGTACTACTTATGCTGCCTTTTGAACAAAATATGCTACCAAGATACCCTAAATAATATCTTAGTTGACTAACGTTAATCATGAGTCGACTTATTTTATACATTTCACCAATAAAAAGTTATGATTCTATTTTTTAATTTAAATCATATTTACTTTACATTTAATTATAATTTTTTATTAAAATATTTTATCCAAGATTTCTTATATTATATTTTTTAATTATCCAAGATTTCTTTAT
Source organism: Cornus suecica (assembly GCA_963922005.1). NCBI lineage: Eukaryota > Viridiplantae > Streptophyta > Magnoliopsida > Cornales > Cornaceae > Cornus > Cornus suecica. The sequence continues at coordinate 3,292,520 of OY998241.1, forward strand.
TTAATTTTATTAATTAACTAATTTAAGTAATCATTCTTTAATTTTAAACAATTAGTTTATTTTTATAATTCTCCTTCTCTTCCCGCCCAAAGAATTCAACTTAAATTTTCATAATTCTTCCATCTCGCCCAATCACATCAAAAAAAGTTTAAAAAACTCCATTTCCCTCCCAAACTTATTTCGTACCAAGTTTGGTACCATAAGCAACAACATTATTACCAACAACAAATATACTACCAAATGCAATACATTTTTTTACCGAAGGTAACAAACATCTATGTGTGTAAGGGGGGTGGCTCGCACCTAAAATATATGACCAAAAGCATGTGTTTAGGAAATGGATTATTTGGGAACTGGCTTAAGTAAAGGATTATTTGGAAGAATGACCCAAATAAAGTTTATATGCGAGAATTAACATTATACAGAGGTAAGTATGAGGGAATTAATGTGGGTATAGCTAACATCTGAACTCATAACCCTATATGCTGCTCACGTAGGGAGTACTATTCGGAAATCTAGGGACTTGGGATATGCAAATAGTGGGTCGTGACCTTATTTGCACCATTCAAAGCAAAAAGTACTTTAGAGAGGCCGATAGTACTCAGTGTCATGAAAAAGGTATGCATGTAAAAAGGTCATGACCCAGGAAAAAAAACTATAACATCATGGTTCCTTGGTTAAGGAAAAATCAGATCTGCGAGGAAACTGCACGGATCACTGCTCGTGAAGCATATTATGATCCTCGCAGGAGATTACATGGATGGGTATCGCGTAATCTAGGTCACGAGGTGACATTGACATGGTAATTATAACGCGGATTGATATCGCATAGTCCATGTTGCGAGATAACGCTGACGTGGCAAGGATGATTCGCGAAAACCAAATTGATGCTGACGTCTATAAATAGAGAAGCTAGAGCTCACTTGAAGGGGACTTTTCGGAGGCCTAGGGAGGGAAATTTCTAGAGAAAGAGATAGAAAGAAAGTGTTCTCAAGTCGTTTACACCATTTTGAGCTTTTGTTTTCTTTTCCACTTCCTCCTTCCATATTTCTGTAGAACATCAAAATCAATAAAGGCATAAGCATCATTATTTCTCTATTCATCTTGTGTGGAAACTATCTCTAAATCTCATTAAATTCAGACCCTTACAATGTGTCATTTGTTTGGGCGGGAAATGGAAATTTTAAAGTTCAAGTTTTGTTGATTGGGCGGGAATAAAGAAACAATCCAGAATAACATATTCATTAAATATCAAATGGATTAATAATTATTTAAATTGATTTAATAGCTACTAAAAATTAATTTATAATTAGTAGTAATTATAAATAATAATAAAAAGTTGAATATAAAAATATTTTAAAATAGTTTTGAGAAACATGTTAAATTAGTCGACTGGTTAAGGTTAACAGTCGACTGAAAGTTTCTTGGGTGTAAATGGCAATAGTGTTTATACCATATGCAACAGTTTTAGTACCAAAGGCAGCACAATTTTTACTAAACAAAAGTACCTTGTAAATTTGAAAAAACCCCAAGTTTGAAGAAAAGTTAGGTTAACCCTCTCAATTTGACTTAATTTTGTAAAGAGGGGTGGCTCGCACCTAAAAATAAATGAGCAAAAGCAGGGGTTCAAAAAAATGGATTATTTGGGAACTGGCCCAAGTAAATGATTATTTGGGAGAATGACCCAAATAAGGATTATACGCGAGAATTAACATTATACAAAGGGAATTATGAGGGAACTGATGTGGGTATAGCTAACATCTGAACTCATAGCCCTATATGCTGCTCACGTAGGGAGTACCATTAGAAAATCTAGGGAAATGCTTGGGATATGCAAATAGTGGGTCACGACCCTATTTGTATCATTCAAAGCAAAAGTACCTTAGAGAGGCCGAAAGTACTCAGGGTCATGAAAAAGGTATGCATGCAAAAAATGTCATGACCCAGGAAAAAGCTATAACATCATGGTTCCTTGGCTAAGGAAAAATCAGATCCATGAGGAAACAACGCGGATCACTGGTCGAGAAGTATAGTATGACCTTCGCAGGAGATCACGCGGATCGGTATCGCGTAATCTAGGTCGTAAGGTGATACTAACATGGTAATTATTACGCGGATGGATATCGCATAGTCCATGTTACGAGGTAACGCTGACGTGGCAAGGATGATTCGCGAAAACCAACTTGTCGCTAACGTCTATAAATAGAGAAGCTAGAGCTCACTTGATGGGGGCTTTTTGGGGGAGACTAAGGGAAAAAAATTTCTAGAGAGAGAAAGTGTTTTACATCATTTTGAGTTGTTACTTTCTCTTCCATTTCCTCTTCTCCATTTTTTTGTAAAGCATCGAAATCAATAAAGGTATAAGCATCATTATCTCTCTGTCAATCTTGTGTGAAAACTATCTCTCAATCTCATTAAAATCGAACCCCTACATTAAAGGCGACTCTGCTGGGGAAGAGATGTCTTCTGCACAAGTGGAGCCTCGTCAAACTCGTCGGAGAGGTCGTCCCCCGACCCGGCACACTGAGCAAGTTGAAAAATAAGAAGAAGCAACACGGACTCAAGGGGTTGAACTAGTTCCACCAGTACAAAAATAGCGTCGTCACGCAAATACTGGTGTGGCTCGGGCATAGACTCTTTCGATGACGGAGCCAGCATATAATTCTTCAGAATTGCCACCAGTTCTGCTACAAACTCTTCTTAGCATTCAAGAAACACAAAAGGTCATACTTCACTTCATGAAGGCCTCGTGTGTTTCAATACCAAACATGGAATCACCACAGATGGATAATCAAACCTTACTAGAAATATCAGCACAATAGCTTTCTCGGAAGGCACTGCAAGCGTGAACAGAGCCACTAGAGAAAGAGGTCTATATCACCAAGGAACAACTTCGGGCTATCTTAAATGCGAAATCTGAGATAGAAGAAGTGGAAGTCGCCCCACCGTACCATCCCAGTATTATGGCTTTACCTTATCCTGAAGACTATGGAGTACCAAGCTTCCATCAATTCGATGGCAAAAAAGGAAATGCAAGAGAACACATATCTAGGTTCGTGGATGCGTTAGGGCCACACAGAGTATTTGAAACTTAGGGAATTCTCCAAGTCTCTAATAGGTACTGCATATACATGGTACACCAGTCTCGCTTCGGATTCAGTATCCAGTTGGACTGATATAGTGATCGAATTCTACACTAAGTTCTTCCAGGCAGACGAAGAGGTCTCAATGATTTCACTTACGAGACAAAGGCAACGTTTCGGAGAGGAGGTGGCAACTTATGTTAGAAGATTTCGTGAGGCTGCTTTATAGTGCCATGAGCCAATTTCCGAGCTTCAATTAATCAAAATTTGTATAGTGGTCAATCACGAGTTCAGAACTTTTTCTGCACTCGTTGATAATGCACGAAGATTGGGAGAGGTTTTGGCTCCTCCAACACGGCCAAATATCAATGCTAGGCAAGTGGCAATGGTAGCAGCAACACAAAATGAAAGGCCCAGGGAAGAGCGCACTAGAAGATCTGAACCACCTCCTTTACCTTTCGGTGAAAATGAAGCAGTTGCCTTGCTAAATCAGTGGATTGCTGATAATGTCATATCGCTACCTTCAGTACAAAAGGTGCCGACAAGAGAGGAAAAGATGAAAAACAACTACTGCCCCTATCACATGTCTGTTTGACACTCCTTGATTGGATGTTGGGCATTTCGCGGATTAGTATACAGAAAAATAGCATCAGGTGATTTAGAAGTTGCAAAGAATGTAGTTCACGAACCTTTCCCTGTATATATGGCAGTAGTAGCTACCAGAGACAATACTGAAGATATGATAAATGTCGTCAAATATGAATGCCCGCCATCATATGAAGCAAAATAGGATGCTAAGATAGAAGTTTTGTTTAACGAGCTCCCAATACAAGAGCATGTGAAGGAGTTCCTAAAAGAGCAAACAATTGCCGCTCTTAACCATACTATCGTTATTCCACAACATGAAAAAAACCTCAAGCGAAATCACGTTCTCTGAAGCAGATAAACAAGTGTCATTTTTCCACAATCGACCCTTATATGTACCAGCTACTGTGAATGGTCGAGAAATGGAGCGAGCCTTTTTAGATGGAGGAGTGTCGATCAACTTAATCCCGCTGGCTACTTTGCAAATGATTAATTATCTTGAAAACAAGATTGTAAATCATACCATTACAGTTACTGATTTCAATGGAGATCAGCAGGCCACCATGAGTTTTATTACATTGGATCTTAAAGTTGGGAAAATCAGGGGCCCCACCAAGTTTCATGTCATTAAAGGGGAACCCTCATATCAGTTGTTACTAGAAAGACCATGGTTACATGCCTATGGTGTGTGTGCTTGGATGGTTCTGAAAGTTGGGTTAATAAATTTGCATTCTTCATTGGAAGTCAAATCAAGTTTTTTGCACTGGCAGCCAATGCACTGGTTGATTGCCCTATTAACAAGTGTTATGGATTTCGCCAGATAATTTGACTGCAAATCCTTGCCTTGAGTCCATTCCCTTTGCACCTTCTTGTAGTATATTCACCTTCTTGTTGAAATCCTTCCCTTGAGTCCATTTCCTTTGCAGTTTTACTGCAAGTTGAAGTGAGAGTGGTTATAAGCTGTATGTAGATAGCTAAAACAGAAATTATTTAGAAGGGATTGCTCTAGGAGCATAGGTCATAGAGGCTTCAGATCAAATTTCGGATTTGAGACCAGCGGTATATAATTTGTTGTACAAGACATGATGTCTCTTGTTGAGATCTCTTTATCAATACTTCTATACCAACAAAATATATAGGCTCTTCAACCTTCGAAAAGTCAGGATGTTTTTTTTAGCAGATTTTGGTTTTGAAGATATTGCATGTAAATGGCAAGTCCTGGACTTCCAGGTTGGTGCTGATTTTTGTGTATGGCTGTTTTTTTCTAGAAATAAGTGTACATTTTTCCTCCCTGTTTTACTTTTGTGCAATCATATAATGACTAAAGAAAAATTGCGAGAGACCAGTATTTGTAGCCATTTTTTGCCTCACGGCATAGTAATTGACACGGGGTACTTTTGTTTCAATCCTTGTCTCATTTATTTTAACTACTTGAGCCTTGAATCAGATATTTCTTTTATGAAAAGTTTTATGCTTTTTGCCTGTATAATGGATTCTTGATCTTAAGCATGACATACTAGAAAGTGTATAGAATTCTATCAAAACATCATCAGCAAGAACATCGTCTCTAAGAATCTTTGCTTAAAAGTTCCATAGTTTCTTTGCAAATGGCTGTTCTTTTTGGAATGTTTAATTTAAAATATTGTATGATGGTTGTTTGGTTATTGCTGTTATTTATGGACTATTTTTTATCTTTGGTATGATAGACTAAAAGTTGACTTTATTCTTGGTCAAAATCATGGTAAAATACATGACCTATCTCAAACCATATGTACCCAGAAATACCATTAGTATATAGCATTTATATTCATCAGGCAATTGATGTGTTTACCTGTTCTATGAATTAGATTCATATACATGAAATCTAGTGTACTGGAGCATCGTTTCATGCTTACTGGGGGTTGTGGATAGTCATGGTAATTTTTCTTCTCACCTCTAGTAAATTGATAAGTAAAAAACAATATTACTGATGATTGCATTACTTATTGGACTGATTGAATTTTTTATATTGGACTGAATGAAACTTAATTTGTTTTCTTTGTGATACTGAAGGTGAAAAGAGTGCAAAAGTATGCAGAAACTCTTCATGTGTTAAAAGATGAAAAATTCAATGTCAAACAACCATGGAAATTAAACCCAGCAACAACATAAAAAACAGAGGCAATCGAATGATTTATTACATTCACCAATTCAACAGCTACAAACAAGACATTCGCCTTTGCAAATGCAGCAACATCAGTCGTCCTCAAGGCAGTCAACCTTAGGGGATTGCATTTTTTCTTTTGTAATTTTTTTTTTGTTATATTTTAGATGTTGGTACAAATACTTTATTATTTTTATATATAAAGCAATTTATTTTATTTCAAGAGAAATGTCATTGAATTGTTTTCATGATTACTGGTGATATGTATTTATGTGGTTATTGAACAATCAAAATGACCGATTACTGAAAAAATACTAATTAAACAACAAAATACATGGAAAGTCAAAATAAAAAAAAAAAAAATAAAGGGTTTTAGCGACAGTTTTTGTGGTTTTTAGGGACGGTCTATACCGTCGCTAATAACTTAGTTTTAGGGACGGTTTGTACCGTCGCTAATAACTTAGTTTTAGGGACGGTCTATACCGTCGCTAATAACTTAGTTTTAGGGACAGTCTGTACTGTCGCGAAAACCCTGGTTTTTAGTGACGGTAGAACCGTCGCTAATACCCTGTTTTTTAGCGACACAAATAAGCATTTACGACGCTAGTTTTTGCGACGGTCCAAAAAGTGTATTAGCGACGGTTTAATGGCTTTTAGCGACAGATTGGACTGTCCCAAAAAGCCAGATTTCTTGTAGTGATTTGTGCCCATCTCTCGAATCAAAATCCAATCCGCGACCTTCTTTTACTATTTTTGCTTCTTTTTAGCCGATCTCATGCATGTACTTACTTTTACCTTTCTCCTTTTCTGCTTGATTTTTTCAACTTGTCTTCACTCACGGATCCGCGACTTTTTTAGTGCGCCTGGCTATGCGACTTTTCACCTTCCTCGTGCATTTAATGTGCCTTTTCGATTTTCGCGTCCAAGTCCTATATATTCCATACTTGTCATTTTCCCCATAAATATATTTTTTTCAGAGCTCCTTTTCCTGCCTCTCTCATTTTATACCTCTTGTCTTGTCTTCTATTCCTTTCACACATTTTCATCAATTTTATAAACCCTTCGCAAGTATTTTGCATCCCTACCGTTTTATCATGACTAAAGTTTCCACTCCCAAGCTTCTTGCTCCTCTTTCTATTCCAGAAGCCTCAGAATGGAGAAAAGCCCCTTTCTTCGATCTTTCTTATGATATTTTCTGGTCATCCATGGATAGTCTTCCTTCTGACATTATTGCAAGCCCTTCCCTCACCCTTGATCCAGACCACGAAGTTGATCCTGTTTTCATTCCTCCTCTTTCCATTCCTCGCCTTGTTATTGAAATGGGTGACGCGCCATTTTCTTTTATCGAATACGAAGGCCATGTAGCCCCTATCACTAACTGGAAAATGTGGTCTAGCCATATCCTCAGTTAGGACCGCCATCGCGCCATTCTCATTGAGGCCAGTATTCTTCAGTCCATTAAACTTATTTCAGACTTCTATGTTCGTCGCGACGTAGATGCATTGAACGTTCTAGTTTCACGGTGGAGCACCTTTTCGCATACTTTTATTACTTCGTGGGGCGAGTTCACACCAACCTTAGAAGATGTGGTAGTCCTATTCTGGCTTCCTGTTCTTGACTCGCGTTTTATCAAGGCTCCTCTAGTCGATCCAGAGGACAAGAAGATTCTCAACCAAACTTCGCGACTATGGCAAGTATGCTTGCAAGCGCAACAACTGGTTTGAAAAAGGTGTGCTTCTTTCTGAACAAGCAATATCCAGTTGCTCAAAGCTATCCTATTTTGCTTGGTGCCATCACTTATTCCGCTAGTATTCTTCTCGGAAACTAGCTCCTGGTCAGGATCGCGAATCTGCCCCTGGCCCTCAATTTAATGGCCCTTTAGAGTTAACAGGTTTCCTCGCGTACTGGCTCGATCGCTACATATTTCAGGGCAAGCCAGAGGATGGTCCTAGTAGAATGGTATTTCTTCTTGCCGCTATATTATCCCGAGGTGTGCATATTCCTCTAGCCCCATTTTTCGTTGGTTCATTGTATTCTCAGCTTGATACCCTCGCGAATGATTTTACCCGTTCCTTAGGTAGATACGACATTAGTACTCACATCTCAGGTACTTTTCTTACCTTATTCCTTTTTGAACGTTTTCCCCAATATACTTCAGTTCCTGTTTCTTTCTCTCCTCAAACTTCAGAGGCTATTACTTCAAGTATTTTAAAATCATGAGCTACCCGTTGGACTTCCCTCTCCTCCTCAAAAACCCTTATTGCTTTTATTGATAAATTTTCCAAATTTTCATGGTGTCCTTACGCCACTCCTCTTGAAGGTTTTTATTCTCCTGACTTCTACCCCAAAGATGAAATTGTTTCTTATGACATTTCCTCAGATGACCACCTCATATTTTATGCTATCACTCATAGATGTCACTTCCCTATTTTCTGTGAGACATTTGATAGTGTTTCGTCTTATAATCCCTCGCACGTGTCTCGCCAATTGGGTTTTGATCAGGTCATTCCTCCTCCTCTTCCTTTATCACACGAAGACACCTTCAATAGATCCCTTATTTAGTATCGCGAGTCTTTAGAGAGAAGCCTTCGCATTTTCTCTACAGTTATATTCATCCAACCAGGCACTCGTAGGGGTGGTGTAACTGTGGGTTATAGTGAATTTTGGAATGAACAGTTGGTCAGATTTTGAAGTTTTATGGATGAAACTCCCCCTACTCCCATACCCGTTCCTGTTTATGCTTTGGATCCCTCGTTGAAGCTTCGAAAGGTGAGAGGTACCAGAGTCCATAATAGCAAGCTCGTTCTTAAATCTCATACCGAGTCATCTCAACCTCAAAAGTCCAAGAAAGCAACTCGCAAGCAATCACTTCGCGAAGAAGTTCCTCCCGCGATATCACCTGTCCGCGAAGTTCCTCCCACGAGATCACCTGTCTGCGAGGAGCCTATTGCGAGACGCCTTGTAACTTTTCTATCTCTTCTTTCCTTTACTATTTCATATGCTTATTCGTCTTGTGTTAATACTAATTTAGCTATTTCCTTATTCTTCTGTAGCATTCCAGTGCCAAGGCTATAGGTAACATCAATGTTTCTCCTGATTTGGACCATGTCCCATTGTCCCTTAGGCTTAAAGATCTTTTTGTCGCAGAATCCTTAGATCAAGTTTCCCTTGCAAAAAGGAAAAAGACCCTCTATTCTGCCTCAAAAACCCATGTAGCAGGAGAGACTCCCAGCTCAGATGAAGCTCCACTGATGCGAAAGCGTAAACCCACAAATGACATTTCTCATGGGGGTGCTTCGGACCCTGCCCTAGAAGAGGCGTCCTTGGCCGAAAGACGCAAACTTGCTTTAGCTAAATTGAAGAGCATGCGAAAAGCTGATGCTACTTCCTCTCTGCTGGATACAGTTGCTCGCGTGGTAGAGGACCTTAGAGTTGCAAATGATACAGAAGAAACAGAGGTTGCCAACATCCTTTCTGCTCTTCCAAAGAAGGTTTTTTCTTATAGTGAGTTTCCAACATTATTATTATTTTTCTTTCTCAGAGCCAACATTTTTTATGCTCCTAACACCCCTCCTCGCATTCTTCTTTTTAGGCTCCCGCAAGACAGTCTCTCCTCGCATTCCTACTTCTCCTGGGGGTGGTCCCCATTCTAACCCCTCTCTTGAAGATTCTTCTGAGGATGATGAAGACCACCTCCTTATCAACTCTTTGTTTAACATGTCCTCTCAACTGACCTTTGAAGAGGATGAGGATGATGGTGAGTCTTCTTTATTTCGCGACAGTGTAATTTCCGCGACTTCCATTCCTGAAGTAGACCGCGAGGTATCAATAAATCATGATCATGAGGAAACCGCAACAAATCGTGAGCTACCTGCATCTACGGAGTTGCCTTATCTTCCATTCGCACCCGAGGTTATTGCTACTGATGGTCGAGTAGAAGATTATAATGTCGATGATAGTCATTTGCAGCCTCTTGGTGGTGATGTTGTGGCTGAAATAGTTACAACAATGGAAGATTGCCCCAGTATTGAGAGATCCATCTTCGGCAGTACTATCCCAAAAGTTGAGGAAGGTGATTTTTTCTACCTCATTGCTTCATTTGATTTTGAGCACCTTAACATCATACCTAATATGCATATTTTCTTACTTAGGGCTGAACTCTGAAGACCAATAAATGATTAATGAGCTTCTTCTCAACGCTTAGAGAATTTCTAAAGGTCAAACATAAATTCCTTCAAATACCTTTACTGAGCCAAATACAGAGGTGCATATATCTCCACCTCGGGCATCTGCCTTGGATCCTCGTGAGCCTACATCCCTTTCTCATGACCATGCCTAAACTTCCCGCGATCTGGGCTCTTCTACTCGCGACCCTTCCATTGTTCTTGTTTATCAAATTGTTTCTTCAGTGCCGGTACCTTGGCATCATTGGCTTTGTTATCCTCGCGACATACCAGTGCTAGATCAGATAGAAGCTTCTCATCCAAATACATTTGCTCAAATGGAGATTCATGAGCCGCTCCTGCAAGCTTTTTATCTCCAGCTCGTCGCAGATGTATTTAGGACTCAATCTGAGACTTCTATTCAGGACCCTGTCCCTAATACACTTCCAAGATGTCATACTTGAATAAAATATTGGAAGAAGGTCGGGATGGATGTGTCATGGTGGGAGACACGGTTGGATGTCGTCCAAATACTTTACGACCATTATCTTGTTGAGCTGAAGGATCGCGTTGTTCGTCAAATGAAGCAAGCTGAAATTGCAGAAGCTCGCAGGCAGTTAACACGACTCAAGGAGTATGATAAGAAGCTTCAGGATACAGCTGAGCATTCTGAGCGGGCTCGTATGTATTTTGAGGAGCATGAGGGCTTTAAATTGTCAGATCCTATCACCCAAAACCTTTTCTAGTCTTTTTTTTTTTTTTTTTATCTTTTTATCTTTATAATGTATGCATTCTTGATGCTCTAACCGTAACCATATTTTTGTTGGATAACCCATACCATGATTGTAACTCAAAAATGATGTATACATTCCTGATGATTTGTTTGATACTATATATCTTTTTTTTTATTCTATATATATATATATATTTATAACATCATAATCCATAATGTTTTCATGCTTGATACAATTTAATCCACTTCACATTAAGAGATCCAGCCTTTTCGTGAGTTACTTCATGCTCCATCCTGTAATACTTATTGTTGCCTTCACTTACAATTACTTATGGACCTTCCCACTTAACTTCAAATTTATTTACCCTTTGTCCCCTCATGATTATTGGTATTACTTTTAGCACTCTGTCTCCCTCCCTGAACCATCTATATCGTACCTTCTTATTGTAAATCCTTGTTTATCGCTTATTGTATTCTTTTTGATTTCTAAAGGCTTCTACCCTTGTTTCCTCTAATTCTTCTATTTCCAATAGTCTATCCTCTAAACTGCTTTTACACGCCAGTATTTTAGCAGCAACCTCTAGCTCCTCAAGTAGCACAGCCTCTACTCCATAAACTAGTGCATAAGGGGTAATATTTATCGCACTCCGGTATGCAGTTCGATACGCCCATAGTGCTATGAGAAGTTCTTCCACCCATTTTTTATTATTATCATGTATCAACCTGAACATGATTCGAATTAACGCTTTATTAGAGGCTTCAGCCTGTCCATTTCCTTTTGGATAGTAAGGCGTGGAGTTGTGATGAATTACTGAGTATCTCCCCAGCAAATCCGCGACTTTACTACTAACAAAAGGAGTCCCATTATCTGACAGTATCACTTTCGGTATCCTAAATCGACAGATGATGTTTTCCTTTATGAATCGATCTACATTATTTGTTGTTGTCCGTCGTAGTGGGATAGCTCTACCCACTTTGTGGCCAAGCATTACAAAATAATATTTTAACATAATTCAGGGAATGTAAATGAAATTAATCCTAAAAAATAAAATCTAATAACGGCGTTTATATAACCTAACGGCACATAACTCTATACAGTAAAAACTAACATAATCCTAACGGCGCAGTCAAAACCCTATATATACTAGCCACAAAATAACCCTAACAGCCTACGCCGCAATATATATACTAGCCACAACTTAACATAACCCTAACATCTGCGCCGCTCTAAATCTTCATCTTCAATCATCTTTGCCGATCTTTGCGGCTAGATCTGTCCAATGGGGAAACCGAACTTTAATGTCCACCCCAAGTATCTAGGTATTGCTTTATTTCATAATTTATTATTATTTTTTGGTGTTTATTGCTACATTTTATAATTTATTACTTTCTTTTTTTATCTTTTTATTGCATTCTTGATGAAATTTTTGTATTGATTTATTGAAACTGTTCATGTTAAACATTTATTGCTTCATTTTGTACTTTATTACTTTCTTTTTTACCTTTTTGTTTCATTCTTGTTGAAATTTTGTATTGCTTTATTGAAACTCTTGTATGTTAAAGCATTTATTGCTTAATTTGTTTTCTTTTTATCATAGTGTGCATTAGCTCTAAAATCAAGATTTCGTGAGTAGTGTATTTAAAAGCATAGTGGAAATCAAGTTGGAATTTAATATTATTTAAATTTTGGATTTTGTCATGGCCCTTTGTATTGTTTCAAGGAATCAGTCAGAGCAAGCGAGTAGTTTATGATGTTTTTCATACACGTAGTCTATGTCACACAAGCGATAAGGGATTGTTTTGGGGACCTGCACACACAGCTTCTCCATCTTGTCTTTAAATTCCACTGCAAGTATATTGCATATACACAAACAAACTTTCATTAGTTTCATACTAATGCTTTGATCTGATTGATGCAGGTAGTATTTGACAAAGATTTCAAACAAATGATAAAGACTACTATTCCTTTAAATAATACAAGAAACTAATGCTTTGATCTGCAGGTAGTATTTGTCAAAGGTTGATCATTGATTGAAGGTCAACTTATAATTATTACATGTACTCGTCCTTGCTGATGTATTTACTTACTTGCTAGACTAGTGGTTAATTCAGTCACCTTGGGATATCTATAGATTTTATATTCTATTTATCTTCGAGAACACAGTTTGATAAAAAATTCCTTTTCCCAGGCTCCAAACATGGATGAGGAATATATTTTCAGCAAAGCAAATGAAGAAGGACCAAGGAAAGGACAAACAAAACACTTCCAAAGAAAGGAAAGCTGAATATTGTGGTCTTCAACAATTGGTATGAAAAGCTGTGGCAACGAAAGTAATAAGTCCTTTTTTCATGGCATCAACCATTGTGGGAACATAACACCGTTTCCTTCCTCTGGTTGTCAAAAGTGAATCATAAACTACTAGCTTGCTCTGACTGATTCCTTGAAACAATACAAAAGGGCCATGACAAAACCCAAAATTTAAATAATATTAAATTCCAACTTGATTTCCACTATGCTTTTAAATACACTACTCACGAAATCTTATTTTAGAACTAATGCACACTATGATAAAAAGAAAACAAATTAAGCAATAAATGCTTTAACATACAACAGTTTCAATAAAGCAATACAAATTTTTCAACAAGAATGAAACAAAAAGGTAAAAAAGAAAGTAATAAAGTACAAAATGAAGCAATAAATGTTTAACATGAACAATTTCAATAAATCAATACAAAAATTTCATCAAGAATGCAATAAAAAGATAAAAAAGAAAGTAATAAATTATAAAATGTAGCAATAAACACCAAAAAATAATAATAAATTATGAAATAAAGCAATACCTAGATACTTGGGGTAGACATTAAAGTTCGGTTTCCCCATTGGACAGATCTAGCCGCAAAGATCGGCAAAGATGATTGAAGATGAAGATTTAGAGCGGCGCAGATGTTAGGGTTATGTTTAGTTGTGGCTAGTATATGTATTGCGGCGCAGGCTGTTAGGGTTATTTTGTGGCTAGTATATATAGGGTTTTGACTGCGCCGTTAGGATTATGTTAGTTTTTACTGTATAGAGTTATGTGCCGTTAGGTTATATAAACGCTGTTATTAGATTTGGTTATACCCGCTGAACATTAACGAAAAAACTTCATGTCTTGCGGTTGCATCCACTATAGTGTCAATGTTGGGTAAAGGGAAATCGTCTTTTGGGCAGGCTTTATTAAGATCGCGATAGTCTACACATATGTGGATTTGTCCATTTTTTTTCCTCACAGGCATAATATTTGCAAGCCATGTTGGATGTTGGGTTGGCTTGATAAATCCTGTTTTCAGCAACTTTTCTACTTCTGCCTTAATCTGTATCTCCAGATTTAGATGAAATATTCATTGCTTTTGTTTCTTTGGCTCCGATGCGGAATGCACATGGAGGTGGTGGCTTACTAATCCAATATTGAGTCCCGGCATTTAACTATAGTCCCAAGCGAAGACATCACGAAACTCTTTAAGTAATTATACTAGAGAATTCTTAGTTTCATCGTGCAGAGTACTGCTTATGAAGGTAGGCCGTCGCTTATGTCTACTTCACACAAACCATGCTCTGGTCACGGATCTATTTTGAGTGTCTCAGGATCAATGCCAAGTTTTCTTTGTACACCTGCCTTAACTATCCTGGTGTTAGTGCCAACTGTGCAGGCTTCTGACCCCCAATCCCGTCATAATTTGTACACTACACGCCCGTCGGGCATTTTAACTCGCGACCAGCTCACTTCTTTGAGCTTACGCTTAGTCGAACCTCCATCCTTCAGTTCCTCCCATTTTGGTAATGGTGTAGCATAAACACCGGGTCCATCTTCCTCACCATATTCTGAGAAATAGACTGCATCTGCAAAATGGGCCTCGGACGCACAAAAAGGGATCTTAGAAGCTTTTATAGTCATTATTCCTTCTCCCCAATTAGCCTTCATTGCTTGATGATATGATAAACAAAACAATAAACTAATCATCCAATTTTAAAATTTGAAGAAACAGCATAAGCAAAAAAATATATTAGTCATCCAATTTTAAAAATTGAAGACAATGCGTAAGCAACATGGCCTCTCTTGATTAACTATTTGAAATACCTTACAGTCCAAAATTGAAGGAACTTATGTCACAATTTTAATAAATAAAACATACTAGACAAATTTGATTCACCTTCCTAATCCACCCAAATAGCTATCAAAGCTATTAAAACATACTAGAATTTTGATTTCCCATTATATGTCTTTTACCTGCGTTTTCCCCTAACCAAAGCAGTGGGTTCCCATAGAAAAGCCAAAAGGAATGAAAAACTAATTGAAACCCAAATATATATATATATATAATAGTAAACAATAATACAGAAACAAGACCAGTAGTTAAGTTAGTCTTAATAGAGAATCAGAAAGGGGGGAAAGCAGGGCGGAGAGAGAGAACTGACCCTTGGGATAGTGTGATATTGAGAAAACTGCATGTTGTTAGATCTTTTATAGTCTTTTATGGTTTTCATTTTTTTATGTTCCATAAAATATTGAACTCCGTCTCTTTCAAGGCTCTATCTTTCCAGCTTTCATCCTTAACTTTTGCTCGCCAAATTGGGAGACAGAGAGAGAGAGAGTTTGAAGATTCCTTGTAACCTCCGACTAAACTAGTGGAGTTGATATCAAAGAAAAAAAAGGGACTTACTTTCTGAAATGAGTGGAAGTATATAAAAATTATAAATAAAGTCCATAAAAATAGAATCCCAAAATTTCAACAAATTAGTATACAAGGAATCAAGAATAGAAAAAAAAAAAAGTGTTAATCGTGAACACAAAGAAACCTTGAACAACTTCAAACAATGTGCATTAGGAGGACAACGTGTTATTGGGAGAGTGCATGGACTTACGTAATCGTTTGTTGTTAACATGAACATGTTAACAACTTCAACCAATATGCATTAGAAAAATAAACATAAGGTGAACTGAAAACAAAACGAAGAGGAATACACCATGGAATGCAAAATAAATAATGTCCAGTGAGCTGGTGAAAAACAAAGCACTAATTTTTTTAAATCAAACCACAAAATAATGGGGCCAATCAACTAATGCATTGGTTGTCAATACAAAAATTATTTATTTGTCATTCCATATAAAGAATACAAAGTGATAGTGATAAAAATTCAGGAGCATCCAAAAGCACAATTATCACAAAATACTAAACTAATCATCCAATTTTTAAAATCGAAGATACACCACGTAAGCAAATCTGACCTCTCCTAGTTAATCTGCAATGAAATTTCTTATACACAAAGCTTTGATTCTCTCGGAATAGAAAGTGCAATTGAATATTCCAAATCTATTGATAATAAAGTACTAACAAAATTGACTATCAAGAAATAATAATTAACAGTATTAATTACTCCACAATGACGGACTAAGAAATCAAAAATTGCTTATTGCGATTGAAAAGGAAGAAGGGAATGAATAAACCATTTTCCTCCTCTGAGTATAGGATTCCAAATTCTCCTTTTTTTTGTCATTTTCCCACGTTTTCTCGGCAACCAAACAGAGGGTTCACGCAGGAAAACCCAATGAATAAAAAACGAATTGAAACCCAAAATTGTATAAAGCAAGTTAACCATAATGCATAAACCATTTTCCTCCTATGAGTATAGGATTCTAAATTCTTGTTTTTTTGTCATTTTTCCAACGTTTTTTTGGCAACCAAACAGCTGGTTCACGAAGGAAGTTAACCAAAATTGATAAACAAGCATTGTACTTAAATTAGTCGAAAAAGAGAATTGAAGGAGAGAGAGAACTGACCCCTGGGAGAGAGTGATGTTGGCAAAGCAGCGATGTTTTTTGTTACTTCATTTATAGTGATTTTGAAAAGGCCCTTCAAGTTCATGTCATCAGAGAGGTGGAGATGAAGCGGTGTTGGTCCAAGCCCTAAACGCCGACAAAAGAAAAGTGGTAGTCATGGCTTGCCTGCGTCTTTAGAGAGAGAGGGAGGGAGGCGACCTTCAAAATATAAGGGAATGGCTAGAGAGAAACAAAAGAAATTAGGGTTTTATTTTTTAAATTTTTTGACGTTTTGGCACGGTTGAAAATGAGTGTGACTAATAATAGGGTTATTAGAGACGGTTTTTCAAAGTGTGACTAATAATAATATTATTAGGGACGGTTTTATAGAGTGTCACTAATAACAAGGTTATTAGGGACGGTTTTGAAGAATGTCACTAAAGGACCGTCCCAAAAAACTCATTTTCTTGTAGTGAATGCAAATAGAAGAAAGGGGGGAGGACCATCATGGTATAAGTGTCATGGGGAATAGCATCTCTCAAACAATGATACAAAGGATGGTAATTCGCGAGGCAAATTTGTTGCACTTTAATACTTGACCAAGTATCAAAGCGCAATGGGAAAAAATGTAAAGGGGGTGGCTCGCACTTAAAAATATATGAGCAAAACCAGGGGTTTAAAAAATGGATTATTTGGGAACTGACCCAAGTAAAGGATTATTTGGGAGAATGGCCCAAATAAGGATTATACGCGAGAATTAGCATTATACATAAGGAATTATGAGGGAACTGATGTGGATATAGCTAACATCTGAACTCATAGCCCTATATACTGCTCACGTAGGGAATACTATTTGGAAATTTAGGGAAATGCTTGGGATATGCAAATAGTGGGTCGCGACCCTATTTGCACCATTCAAAGCAAAAGTACCTTAGAGAGGCCGATAGTACTCAGGGTCATGAAAAAGGTATGCATGCAAAAAAGGTCATGACCCAGGAAAAAGCTATAGCATCATGGTTCCTTGGCTAAGGAAAAATCAGATCTGCAAGGAAACAACGCGGATCACTGGTCGAGAAGTATAGTATGACCTTCGCAGGAGATCACGCGGATCGGTATCGTGTAATTTAGGTCGCGAGGTGATACTAACATGGTAATTATTACGCGGATGGATATCGCATAGTCTATGTCGCGAGGTAACGCTGACGTGGCAAGGATGATTCGCGAAAACCAACTTGACGCTAAACGTCTATAAATAGAGAAGCTAGAGCTCACTTGATGGGGACTTTTTGGGTTAGACTAAGGGAGAGAAATTTCTAGAGAGAGAAAGTGTTTTACATCATTTTGAGCTGTTACTTTCTCTTCCATTTCCTCTTCTCCATTTTTTTGTAAAGCATCGAAATCAATAAAGGTATAAACATCATTATCTATCTGTCAATCTTGTGTGGAAACTATCTCTCAATCTCATTAAAATCGAACCCCTACAAATTTAAATTGGGGATTTACTCAATTTAACTTAATTATACCCAATTTCAATACTTTGAATTGAGAATTTTCACAATTTCACTTAATTGAATTAGGGATTTACTCAATTTTACTTAATTGAACTCAATTTTATATATTTTTAGTTTCTCTTCCTTATTAATTTTATTATATTCACTCAAGTGTGTCAATGGTATGAGCTAAGACTTGATAGGCCCAAACCTGTTAAGGTTTTCATAAATTTTTGACATGCACTAAGCCCAATTGAATGATGTTTAAAACGTAACCCTTAAAAGTAGTATAATTAAACAACATAATACAAATTATTTTACTTAATAACAATTATTTCAATGTTTTTATTTATCCTTCTTTACCCACTCAAACAATTGAGCTTAAATTTTCATATTAATTCCTTCCCGCCCAATCACCTCAAATTGAGTTTTAAAATTCTCTTTCTCATCCGATCACATATAGTTTTCCTGCCAATAATAATAATATCCTTAATCAGAATACTTGGGAAGTCATATAATTAGTAAAAATAATTTAATTATTATTATAAATTACTTAATACGTTACTAAAGATATATAAATCGATTGATAAAAATATTAACAATTTACATATAAATAATAAATTTCAGTTAAATGAAACATATAATAAATAAATGAATAATTAATTATGTATCTTTAAATTTTTAATCACCTATAAAAAGTTATTTATAATGTTTTTTAATTAATTATGGGCTAAGTTTTTTAATTCTCATTCTCTTCCAATAAGTTATTTTAATTGATTATATTTCATATTTATTTCATTTAATTAGAATTTCTTATTAAAATATTTTACCCATGATTTCTTATATATATTTTTAATTGATTCTATTTTTTTAATTCTCATTCTCAAGTGTGTCAATGGTATGGGCTAAGACTTGATAGGCCCAAACCTTTTAAGGCCTTCATAGGTTTTTGGCTTGCACTAAGCCAAATCCAATGATGTTTAAAAAAAATGTAACCCTTAAAAGTAGCATAATTAAATAACATAATACAAATTATTTTACTTAATCACAATTATTTCAATATTTTTATTTCTCATTCTCTTCCCGCCCAAACAATTGAGCTTAAATTTTCATATTCCTTCCTTTCTGCCTAAACAATTGAGCTTAAAAGAAGTATGGATTAATTAAAAAACATACTAAAAGAAATCCTGGATAAAACATTTTAATGAGAAATTATAATTAAATGAAATAAATAAAAAAATAGAATCAATAACGTTTTATAGGTGAAATGTATAAAATCAGTCGACTCATGATTAATGTTAGTCGACCGAGATATTATTTAGGGTATCTTGACATCATATTTTGTTCAAAAAACACCATAAGTAGAACAAAATGCAAGACATTTAAGAACAATTCTACCCTACCATTGTGGTTCTCGGAACTAGATTTTGATGCTGTCGTCTATAAAGGTATTGCTGCAAATTTGTGATTTATTTGCTAGATTGACAATAATTTATGCGATGTGCATCTGGAGTATGTAGTTTAAAAACTCTTCTCCTATTACTTTAAAAATGATCCTTTTGCTTGGCCACTGTGTGCTTTCTTTTTTCTATTTATGTCTTTGGCATGGCCTGATTTTGAACAACTGTTGTATATGGAAGCATTTTTGCATATGCTACCCATTGCTCGATGGTTGATGGTCAAAGTTTTGTGATTTCAGTAACATGCTAGTAGTGGCTTTGAGGTTGGTTTTTTTTTTCATTTCACAGTAACTTATAGTACTTGTTCTCCCAATTAATTGAGATGGTGACTCACGTCCATACCCTGCCCGTATTTAGAGCAAACACAACTCATTTTTTTGTTTTAGTTTATTTTTGTATTTGTGTGGTGGTGATGGTAAGTTGGTAACTCAAGAAATTTTTACTTTTTGACTATAGCGTACAAAAAGTTATTACTTTTCACCAGTTTCTAGTGCTGTTAGATTTTAGGCCTTCACCATTTTAATCACAGCCTTTATGTTTGAAAAGCCCTTGAGATGTTCTTTGCTTCCTCTATGGTGCTTGTGTATAGCTTGTAAAATAAATGTTTTGTCCGTATGTAATCAAACACTATGTATATATATAAACAAGTTGAAAAGTTGTATAACGGAAGACTATATATATGTAAACAATTTGTATACTAGAGAATTCTATATATATGTAAACAATTTGTATATCAAAGAACTCTTTATATATATCAAAGGACTATATATACATATAACTTATAAAACAAAGGACTAAATATGTATACAATTTATATAACAGAGGACTATATCTATATATAAATCAGAATAAACACGATACGTTCAATATATGTAAATATAGAATTAAATAGAGTGTATATATTCTAACAAATATAATAAAACTGTAAAGGGAAGAATAAAACCGAACTTACAGGATAGTCCAAAAATCAAAGATTGAAACAATAGGTTAATCCGAACCCTGTGTAATACCACAGTTTCCTTAAGGCAAATTTGTTCCCTCTCCGGTACTCAAGGTTTACAAACAATTGCCTCCCAAGATAGAACGGATTTCGTTTTCAAAAAAATAGCACTCCAATCTTTGAAAACCAACAAACACAATTTATGTGTTTGTACTCAAACCAAAGACTCCAGAATATATGTATGTATGTAACAGAGAGAGACTGACCAAATAGATAAGGAGAATAACTATTCAAAAGTTAATCCGAAGTGAACTCTGGCCTGGTCTATTTATAGACATTGAAGAGGCACAAAAATTGTAGTCGCTATGGTTTGAAAGAGGTATTGAAACTGTTTTGGCACTGGTTGGAGGTGAAGAGTCACTCCAACTATCCAAACAGTTAATGCACCTCTCTCTGCAAAACTGGGTCAAACCCATAACCATATTAGTAGTAGATTAGGTTATATAATTTAATTTCTCATTCAATATTCCAACAATCCCCCACATGAATGGAAATTAGTTTTTCAACATGTAAATGAATATGCAGACACTAGTTCGAGTACAATGAAAGGTTACTATATCAGGATAAGTAATCTTAGAGCCTTGAACTTTCCCTTGTGAAAGACTATCGGATTTACTGGCTAATCAATAGACATGATGCCTTGAACTGTCGGCTGTTTGTGTAAACCAAGACAATATAATTCACACAGTTCCCCTTCGAACACAATTGGTTCTTACATTTGTATCCATTTTTGCCTTGAACACCACTTGGTTTCATGAGTATTTATTAGAGAATTCCGCCTTAAAAAATTCTCCTAGAAGCGGCCCCTTTTACTCACATAGGTGATTCTATTAGGAATATTTATACATCCTCACTTGGATATGTCCAAATCATAGAAATCATTAAAAGCGTAGCTTACCCTAAAATATGCACTGTCTCATCATAGGAATGGGAATGAGTTAATAATCTCCACAGTGTTTTACTAAGTCACACACAATTCGGTTGTCCCTTTAAACCTAGATCTTGGGATCTCCAGTCAACTAGGTTGGGTTGCCATTGTGGTGTCTTTTAACCCAGAGGCTTCAAGCCCATTCCCCTCAATGAATTTTCCACTTGCTCTCTTGTCAAATATTTAGTTAGCAGATCCACAATATTATCCTTTGACTTCACATAGTCAATAGATATTATACCATTTGAGAGCAACTGTTTCATAGTATTATGTCTACGATGAATATGTCTAGACTTACCATTATACATTTGATTTGAGCTTCATGCAAAGAAAAAGATGGCCCCAATTGTGGCCACAACTTTATATTTCCTCATAATTTCAACCAATCAATTTTTTTGCCAGCTTTGCAATCTATAACATAATATTTATGCTAACTTTGCACCAACATTCATAAGTTGTGCAATCCTTATACCAAGTCTCAATATCAACTGTTCAGTTACCAATCACTTTAGGTTGCTCGCCTACAATTTCAATATGAGTCCATATTGATAACTTTATTTGTAACTAAGAAGTTACACATTACCCCCATACAAACAAATATTGTCGAATTTATTGGGTAACATTTTCCATGAGAGACTTAAACATATTACTCCCAGGTAGGGAAATTGAAAGACAGATTAATAAAAATATAACATAATATATGTTATATAGACAAAAACAAATGTTTATTTTATCCCCAAAATATTTAATGTAGTCACAGCTTTAGGTCTTAAAAGTGGATGAAACAAATTCCTCCGAGAAGGGCTTATGTGGGCGCGAAACACTTCGATGGCCTGTGTAGCATGCCCAACTTTCTGTGTATGTCATCACAGGCCTAGTGTAGGTGTTGATCGCTGAGGTTTAAAGTACAAAAATGAGCAGTCTCTCAACTCAACTCATGAATCTCAGAAGAACATGTACCAATTATCTTTATATACCAATTTTAATGAGAACTGGTCCTGAAATAAGACTTGAAAAAAGACTGTACGATTCAACGAGGACTCCAAACAGAGAATGTGGCATGTCAAAGATGATTTAGCACCTAATATTCATAGAACGGTATGCAAAATATGTGGTGACTCTACCCCCAGATTGGTCTTGCCTAAACTTTTTGGTCGAAAATAGTCTCATTGGTTTATGCAGAATCTGTCTGGCATTACTTCCACAAAACAACTATATGTGATAAACAAAAATTCCCAAGACTGGCTAGTACACCACCCAACTGCATGAAGTAATTGCAGGGCATAATATCAGGGGGCAACAGTGAACAACTAGGATATGACTTCCTTGAGCAAAAACATGAGTTCCATACAAATAGGAAAACAACTATCATCAAGGTTATCCGAGGCAATTAAACAACTACCCTAATAGTCCTGGATTCCGGTATGAGCCTACCCATAGTTCAATCCCTGTAACAAAATTATTCCAGTATCATGGACACTTGCTATTTACTATTAGATGTTCTAAATTATCTTACTAACAATGGCATCACCAGAGCAAAAACCTAATGTAATTTCCTATAGCCAAAAATAGTACACTAATACCTAACCATGTTCGAAGGATCAAAATAAATTTCCACTTGACCTTAACTTAAGGCACGAGACAAAGAAACAAAGCAAACCATGTCAGACTGACAAGATAACAGCATATTACCATATTTGAATCACAGTCTGCAGTGAATTCATCCTTTGCCTCACTAAATAAGCCATCTAGAGAATCAGACGATTCTGAGCCTGGTTTTCCAACAGCCTATTTCATTCCAAAATCCACAGCATTTATTAGTAAATTGCAACTTCAGCCATCGAATATGAACCCAGTAATCGATTCAAGTTTGATGGACCGGAATCAAATGTACCAAGCATATAAACATCGCTTTAAGGGAGAAGCTAGTTTATTTGGATTTTCCATTACAATCAAAATAAAAAGGCATTTTGTTTCCATGTCAAAAAGCCGGCTCTTTAAAAGATTGTTTCTGTCCCTAATCATCTGTCAGGATATTTACCTTAAGCTTACTCCAAAAATCAAATATATATTTCTAATATAATGACCTTAGAGAGAGGAATATTTAAAAAGATAATCATTTTCATTTGAAAAGAATTTCGAGTGAGACCACAAGAGATTGTACAACCACTAACATCAAGAAAAAAGATCCAGGACCTCCTAGCATCAGCATAGGACTTCACAACAATAAACATCAGTTGACAGGCCACCACCTTATGTCACCCAGTATGGAATTGTCCGTTCTCCACCACAATACACATCAGAGTAGACCAGAGCACTACAATGAGGTCTATCACAGCAGCCGCAGTGGCAGTGGAAATATCACGTCAATGTTTAACGACGAAAATCCAAATGCGTGTAGAACAGTCTAGAAGGGAAGGAGATGACTGTATGGAAAGGGGCACTTTCTTTTGCCACTAAGAGGAGAAACTTAACCAGGAATAATAAGAATTTTGTATTATTCAATGGTGAAAAATATTTCCAATTAAGCATTTGCTGATGTTGGGGGACAGTAAGATTCTTAATTTGTAAAATAATTCCGTACAATATTAAAGCATTATCACCTGAAGACTTCTGATCTTGAAAAAGAATGATTAAAATAACACTTTATTGATTTTACATTGCAACGGAAGAAAACCTAAGAAAGTTTCCTCATCTGTGTTTCTCTCCAAGGAATCCGCATCTATTCCTTGTTCTCTTCTGGAAAAACAACTTTGCCAACAAGACATTTCTAATTAATAACATGATGTAATTTCCTATAGCCAAAAATAGTACACTAATACCTAACCATGTTCGAAGGATCAAAATAAATTTCCACTTGAACTTAACTTAAGGCACGAGACAAAGAAACAAAGCAAACCGTGTCAGACTGACAAGATAACAGCATATTACCACATTTGAATCATAGTCTGCAGTGAATTCATCCTTTGCCTCACTAAATAAGCCATCTAGAGAATCAGATGATTCTGAGCCTGGTTTTCCAACAGCCTATTTCATTCCAAAATCCATAGCATTATTAGTAAATTGCAACTTCAGCCATTGAATATGAACCCAGTAATCGATTCATGTTTGATGGACGGGAATCAAATGTACCAAGCATTTTACAGTAATTAAATAGCTGTAAATTTTCAATAATTAAAAAAAAAAGTAAATAACCTGAGTCTCTCCCCTTGCTTCTACATGGGAGGAAGCTGAATCAAAAGTAGCTTTGCCCATATCAACCTCAGAGAAGTTTGACGAATGTCCCCCATATCTAGAAATCAACATATATGAAGATGTCAATTGTCATCCAATCCCACAATAAGATCTCAAGAATTTATATATTCTGGGTTGTTAAAGAATAAGCTTACTTGTCAAGGTTTGCAGCAGCTTTAACTCTAACTTCTTTTATGTTCTCTTTATTATTTAAAAGAGCAACAATGGCCTCCACCTTCTTCCTCACAAAGATTCCCATATCTTTCCCATTCGGCTCAACGCACTCAAAGCTTGAGAGTGACTGTGTCAAAAGAAAACAAAAGAAAATACGTCAAAGAGAATAACAGGTCCGTATCTTTTTTTCTTAAAATGAATCTGTTTTTTGTGGGATCTAAAACAGTCGAGCTTATGAATTTATGGAGCATTTAATTCATTAATGAAGCCAATAAAAATAATAAATAATACTTACCGAGATCTTGAAAGTATGTTCAATTATATGGTCAAGTGCATAGCCGGATCCATGTGCCACCAAATACTCAATAACAGCCAAGGACTGTTGCATAGAACATTTCAGAAAATTAAGGAATTAAGTCAAAATACAATAGAGGCAAAAAAAAAAAGGATAAAGAGATACCTTGTACACAATACGCCAGTTACCCTCAGTTTCTGCCAAACTTGTCCAAAGAACATTCATCACCGTCTCACATGTTGTTGCATCCATTAATTTTATCAATTGAAGAGCAGATGAGAAAACTGCACTTGGCCCTCCATCATTTAATTCTTTGACTAAAGTGTTCGTTCTGTTGTTATTGATTGTTGTATATGAATTGACATTGATTTTGTGTGGGATTGAGATTTAATTCTTGACTAAAGTGTGCGTTCTGTTTTTGAGTTGTTGTATTCACAGTAGTGTTTTTTTGATTGAATAGAAGAAGTAAAATTGCAAATGGCCAATAATTCTATATGGTGGGCAACTGCTGGTACAATGACAACTCTACCACCCATTGGTTCTATAGTGACCTATTTCCCTCAGGGGCATGCCCATAACTTGTTTTGAGTCTGAAGAGTCGGGTAGGCAATGCGTTGTCGACAATATTCAGCTACTAGCCGAAGGGGGTGAACCCTACACCTTGATTACTTCCTCACCAAGTAAATGCGGTTGAGCCCTAAAATGATGTTCAACCTCAAGTAGTTCCTGGGGAAGACTTCCGTAACCAAGTGTTGTGTTACATTGAAAAACTAAATGAATCCTCTATCACGAAGGGGGAATTTGGAATTCATAAGCCACTGTGGGAGGGTTTATTGCTCAGTTTGCCTCCTGCAAGTGATTTACGTGAAAATGTTTCACAACCAGTGGATTTTATTGACGTACATGGTAGAAGGCTCACTATGGTGCACACAAGGATTACTAAATAGAGGAAGCATGTATTCAGGGAGGGGTGGCGAGAATTCATTAACTTCTTTGCAGCAAAAATAGGAACGCGACGCGTTCTCTGGAATGGATCCAGCCGGGACTCGGAGAATGCGCAGACTCTGTCACCCAGGAACGATAGTTGATGTCATGTTTGAGGAGCAAGAGTGGAATACCGTAGAGGTTTGGTGGGATAATACAAAGGAAGGGTACATCAGACGGTGTAACCTGTGGGAAATAGAAAGAGAAGACCCTCCGAATCTCCCACCCCCATCCACATCATTAGGTTCCAAATCAGGGGCGTTTGCAGGTTGGGGTGGGACCGTTTGGGGTGCAGGTGGGGGTGGGAGATTCGGAGGGTCTTCTCTTTCTATTTCCCACGGGTTACACCGTCTGATGTACCCTTCCTTTGTATTATCCCACCAAACCTCTACGGTATTCCACTCTTGCTCCTCAAACATGACATCAACTATCGTTCCTGGGCGACAGAGTCTGCGCATACTCCGAGTCCCGGCTGGATCCATTCCAGAGAACGCGTTCCTATTTTTGTTGCAAAGAAGTTAATGAATTCCCGCCACCCCACCCCTCCTTGAATACATGTTTCCTCTGTTTAGTAATCCTTGTGTGCACCATAGTGAGCCTTCTACCATGTACGTCAATAAAATCCACTGGTTGTGAAACATTTTCACGTAAATCACTTGCAGGAGGCAAACCGGGCAATAAACCCTCCCACAGTGGCTTATGAATTCCAAATTCCCCCTTCGTGATAGAGGATTCATTTAGTTTTTCAATGTAACACAGCACCTGGTTACGGAAGTCTTTCCCTGGAACTACTTGAGGCTGAACATTATTTTGGGGCTCAACCGCATTTACTTGGTGAGGAATCAGAGTAATCAAGGCGTCAAGTTATGGGCATGCCCCTGAGGGAAATAGGTGAGTATAGAGCCAATGAGTGGTAGAGTTGTCATTGTACCAGCAGTTGCGCACCATATAGAATTATTGGCCATTTGCATTTTTACTTCCTTTATTCAACAATCAATAAAAAAACACTACTGAGAATACAACAATTCAAAAACAGAACGCACACTTTAGTCAAGAATTAAATCTCAATCCCATACAAAACACAAAATCAATGTCAATTCATATACAAAGCACACTTTAGTCAAGAATTAAATCTCAATCATACAAAACAAAAATCAATGTCAATTCATATACAAAAAGATCAATAAACAACAGAACGCACAGTTTAATCAAGAATTAAATCTCAATCTCATACAAACTACGAGACCGGTGAGGAGTAAGAACCAAACTATACATCAAGTACAAAAAGCGTACCAGACGAAATTGATGGAGACGAAAGCGCGTTGATGTCGACCTTTCTCGCGTTGATCTCGATCTTTCTCTTTTTCAAAAACCCTAATGGACGTTCTCTCTCTCTCTATCTCTCTCTCTGTGTATATATATATATATCGTAATACTTTCACCGATGTATATCTATATATTGTAAGCGATTATTTCTCCCTACCATTTGTGAATGGGTAAATTACAAGGACGCTCCATGTGGTTTGGCAAAAAGGACCTCCCTGTAGTTTTAACAATAATTGAAACCTTCCTGTCGTTAAAAGTACAATTTTGTGTTTAGATTTTTAGATGAGATGACAAAATTACCCCTCCTACTGTTATACAATGAGTTAATTTTATATAATATATAAATTTTGAAAAAAATATAAAATTCGAAAAAATATATATTAAATTTTGAAAAAAAATATAAAATTTGAAATATATATTAAATTTCGAAAAAAATTTATAAATTTGAAAAATAGTTATAAAATTTTGGGGAAAATATAAAATTCAAAAAAAATATAGTAAATTTTGAACCCTCACCCACCAGGGTAAAAATTGAAAGAAAAAAAAAACATAAAATTCAAAAAAATGAATAAATTAGTGTTTCACATCATGAACAAACCAAGTGTTACAAGTCAAAGCTAGAAAGTCCGGACACTCATGGGATTAAACTTGAAAGCATATTGCAAAAAATCAAACATTAAAATCAGCCACTCAAAGTTTTTGCACTAAAAATTCATAAAAAAATATATAAAATTCAAAAAAGTATTATAATTTATTCCCGAATTATATATATATATTTTGAAATTTATATATGTTTTCAAAATTTATATATTTTTTTCGAATTTATATATTTTTTCCGAATTTTATATAAATTTTCAAAATATATATATGTTTTTTGAAATTTATATATTTTTTGAAATTTAATATATATTTTTCCGAATTTTATATTATTTTTCAAAATTTATATTTTTTTTGAAATTTAATATATATTTTTCCGAATTGCATATTTTTTCAAAAATTTATATTTTTTTCTTGAAATTTAATATATATTATTCAAATTTTATATATTTTTTTGAAATTTAATATATATTATTCCGAATTTTATATTTTTTTTCAAAATTTATATATTATATGAAATTAACTCTTTATTGTATAATAGTAGTAGGAGTAATTTTGTCATCTTACTTAAAAATGTAAGGACAAAGTTGTACTTTTAACACATTTTTAACGGCAATTTAATGGCATAGGAGGTTTGTTTTAACGGAAGCAAATCTCAAGGGAGGTCTTTGATATTGTTCAAACCACATGGGAGGTCCTTATAATTTACCCTTTGTGAATTTGGATTATTTCTCCCCGCATTTGTGAATTTTTTGAAATAAAAATTATGTAATTTTGAATATTTAAATGAATGATGTTATTTCATAAATTGAATCTTTATACCAAAATTTATAAGACAATATGCCAAAAATAAAAGATTAAAATTTCTACTATTACACAATGATTAATGCACGTGGGGGTAAAAACTTTTATTATTAAATTGAAGATGAAAGTGTAAAACTCAGAATCTTAGAGAAAGACAAATACATGTGGGTTAAAAAATCATCGTTAATCTAATCATTAAATAATCTGTTTAATTGAGAAGTCATTATATTGAAGGTGAAAGGTGAAAACTATATAGATATAGATACTGATAGAGATATCATGTCATATATATATATACACACACAAACACAAATATATGAAAAGTCATATGTAATTAGATGTCGAATTTCAAAAAATAAAAACAAAAGTTAAAAATTAATTACACTTTAATAAAACATATTTAGTATAACATTAAACACATAATCCTCTATTTGTTTAATCATTTATTTTTAATACAAATATGTTAAAATTAGAAATCAATATATCTATATACTATCATATCTATATCTATGTATCTATATACTGCTAATAAAAGTAATTTTCCATTACTTCTATTCATTTTTCTTATTTTTAAATACAAAATAAAATTTTCATTGTATTAAAAAGATATCTTATTTAATAACATTTCTAAATTAAGAGTCATAAAGTTTATTCAATATTAAATGTCTTCACCTATTTGTTTGTTTATACGAATAGTTCTAAAACAAATAAATCATTTCTATACTAATGACATACGTTACAACTCTCCATTTATCCACCATTTACTAATAACTTGTCCATCCATTTCTTTAATTTAACTACATTATTTATTATAGATGTTACAACTTTCCATCTACCAACAAAAAACTTATTCTAAAATGTCTTCACCCAATGCTTTCTCTTATTTAAATGATTCTCTAATCAAAATGAATTAAGGTTTGTAACTTCTTCTTTTTATTCAATCCTCCGTTTAGTCTCTCTCCTTCTTTTAATTTTATTTTATTTTTTTATTAGTGAATATGAGAAGTACATGAGTGGTATACAACTGTTATCATTGAAATATGTTTAGAAAAGGTAAAGAAGATACATGTTGATTTTGATTTTCCTACATAAAACCGAACATAATAATATGTATATTCTCTCATTTAATCATTCATATTTTTTTTCTTACTTGATCTTTAATTTTTATGTTTCAAGGTTTGATTTGGTTGCACCAGATTTCATAGAGAGGTAAGGAAAGACTTATAAAATATAGTGTTAATTTTATCTTTTTTATTCCTCTTTCTTTATAACATATAGTCATATAGATATAACTCATTCATGTTTTTAGATACATTTTTACTCATTTATTTATTTTATATCATGCCCAATCATCACACACATGAGACCCCCCTCGAATTTTGCATATTTATTAACATAGATACAATTATGGAAGTACCAAAAAAAAAAAAATCTAAAACGAGTTAGGAAGGTCATTAGTCAAGTGAAAGGAGTTTTTTAGTTTTTGTTTTTTATCTAAAGGTGAAAGGAGTTAACAACATAAGTTTTATGTAAACAAGTCTTTTTTTTTTCTTTATGTATTCATCTGTTTGTTATATTTGTATTTGACTTATTATACATGAGATTTAAAAGTAATGTGTGCTTGTTATTTGTGTACTAATTTGTATTTGGTGATCGAATTTCAATAATTTATTTTTTCCTATCCCTATTATTAAAAATTTGTGTTAGCATAATATTATTTGATTATAATATCGTTTTGTGAAATATTTTTTACCTCACGTGCATCGCACGTGCTCTATGCTAGTATATATATCTGTAATAGTCAAAATTATATGGCCCACTAAAGGTGGGCCATAAGTAAAGACCGATGGGCTTGGCCCATAGTAGCTTCTAGAAAATGAGTGACCAACAAGTTATGGATTAGTCTCATACATGGGAAGATAGAGCCCAAGAAAAAAAGTAGTTTATCAAATCCCATGATTTAAGGGATTGATAAGTTGGGTAGGTGAGCCTGACCCATCTACCAAATTGTGTATAAATATGTGGCCAAATTATGAATAAAGGCATCGAATTCAACCCAATTTAATTGTGTATTTTTTTGCATTTACACAATTGGCGCTGTCTATGGAAGCGCATCCTTGAAATCTCATTTTCAAAGCTTCCCACTCTCTGCTAAGAGCTTAGATTAGTATCACCTATGGCGATCACCCGATCACAGCAATCCGAGTTGCCGCCCAACGGAGGCAAATCCTTCCAAACCGAGGATCTGGTTAGGCGGGCCCTGGAATAGAAGGCCGCTGAATTGGAAAGAGAGAATGCCGAGTTGGTGGCAAAGTTGGCATTGTTGTAGAACCCTCAGGAAGCCCAACATGACGACCAATCTAACCGGCAAGACCGATCCATAGGTCATCAGTCGAAAAGGAATGGTCGCCGTACGGAATCCAACCATAATCAGGAGGAAGGCACGGAGTCTCCCCTGCAAGTGATCGGGGCGTACAGTCCCGATGAAACTCTAACCATGAAAAAGTTAGAAGAAATCATGATTAGATTCTAGAAAGATGTGCTCAAAGATCTGAAGGTCCAGACCCTCAATGACCTAGCCTCTGAGGCATCCATCGACGTAGTGCAGACACCATTCACCCTGGCGATCACCAGTGTGCCCTACCCGGAGAGGTTTAGACTACCGAAGTTTAACATGTTCGATGGTACAAAAGATCCGACAGAACACATCTACCATGTCCATACAAAGATGAATATCTACAACGAAAACGAAGCCCTATTCTGCAAAGTTTTCCCCACCAGCCTGACCGAAGCAACCTTGCTTTAGTTCAGAAAGCAACCACCCCGATCCATAGGAAGCTGGCTCAGACTATGTGAGTTATTTATCGCCCAGTATTTCAGCAACAAAAGACAGAAGAAGACTATCTCTAGCCTTTTCACCATGATCTAAGATAAAGGAGAGTCCCTGAAGAGTCTTGTCTCACGGTTCAATGTCGAGATGTCCTCGATCGATAACTGTGATCAGCATTTCGCAATTGAAGCTTTCAAGATGACGTTAATCCCCAAGACTAAGTTTCATCAGTCTTTGGTCAAGAGGTCGTCGACGGACATCAGGGAACTCAACTCTAGGGCACAAGGACATCTCCAGATAGAAGATGAACTAGCCATACGACAGAGAAGGGCAGCATTCGCAAGCGTGGAGGCCAAGGCATCTGAACCTAAGATCAAAGATCTGGCGCCAGACTAAAAACGTCCAAGTACTTATTCCACACCCTCCCAGGCTCCTGATAAGCGCCAGAGGTTTGAAGATAAGAGTACCCCTTTAAAGGTTAGCCTGACAAAACTATACCAAGAGACTAAGGGCAAGGGGATCTTCCAATCGGCACCCCCTGGTGTGTTTTAAAATATTACTCGCAAGTGCACGAATCAATTGTAGTTTAGGTTATGCAAGAACGAGGTCGAACCCAAGGGAATGCTTTAAAGAGAACTTAATTAAACTCAAATTAATCTAAAACTAACCTAGTTTCTCAAAGTTTGTTTGTTGAAGTGATTTTTATACTAAACATGCAATATCGAAATACAAATAATTAAAGCGAGAATAATAGGGAGAAAATACTAAGGTATCGGAATCCACCACCACTAATCCATAAACTTCTAATTATTCCTTTATCAATTCCAATTTTAGAGTAGTAATTTAGAAATCAATCTTATTACTTTCTCAAGATTTAACAATAACGCACTAATGAAATATATTTTCATGAAATAGATTTTCCTTCGCTTTAAAGTGTAAAATTCTAAGCATCCTATGTATGCAATTTAATGGATCACATAAGATCAAAGATTTTTATTTATAAACTCATCAAATCCAAGCTTGATTAATTGTGATAAGAATTCTTAACTACTATAAATACATGATATTTATAGTGAAATGAATTTAAAACAATTAATACTATGAAGCGAAAATCATAAGCATTTAAACCATACACATGGAAATTGATAAAAGACTAAAAGGAATTTATTATATAAATGGTGGTTTCATCCTCAACCTTAGTTAAGAATTTAGTTACACATGCTTAAAAAGAAAATAACAAAGTAAGAACAATAAAACCCGGAATTGAAGATAAATTAGTCTCCTCTTTGGTGTCCTTCTTGCTCTCCTCATTCTTCTTCTTCTTCTTTTATTTCCTTTCTTCTTCAAGATGTATCCATATTTATAGAGAAATATTGGAATCAAATTACAACTTGTAAAGAGAAATGAAATATTCTTTTCTTTTCTTTTTCATCACTTTCCATCACATTTTGTTCTTTTTCCATGTGCATTTGAATCATCCAACTTTCATCCATGTGCATTTGATTCATCCAACTTTCATCCATGTGCATTTGATTCATTTCTCACTTTACACCTATAAATGAAAGACATAAATGTAGATGTAATTTAATGACATTGAAAATGATTAATTCAACAATTTTATTATATAAATTAAGTTTTATGCATTTATCATTATTACACTTCTAAATTAATTAAAATAAATAGTTTTACCTACTAACAAATATACATTTAGGGATAAAATATGTATGTAAAATGGACTTATCAAATACCCCCAAACCTATATTTTGCTAGTCCTCGAGCAAAACAAAAAGAAATAAAATTCTAACTACACCATTTTCGCTGGTTATCTTGATCACATTTAGCATATGCAATAAGCCTTTGAACCCCTAGGTTTCCCCTAGTTGACGAGTTATAGTCTCGTGAGGGTTTCCAGTGATGATACCCACAAACATCGATTCTCGTGAGAGTTGGATATACTACCCACAACTTCTCAATTTTTTTTTATAATCACGCATTCATGCATTCACATACTCATCAACCAAGTCATGATATAATGCACAAGATATTATGGATGCAAATACTCCCATTCACTACCGAACAATAACTAATCTCAAGATTCGTGTCATGAATGGTTCCCACAAAAGTAAAAGATTTCGTTACTTTCTACTCCCAATCCAGACAACCCTTCGTGTTTTTATGAACATTCTACTATGGTATTTCAATCTTTCTTTTTCTACTTCATTGATCAAATTTTGCCAAAAAATTATTCCTTCCATCATTCCACTTTTCATCCCTCTTTATCTTTCTAAGCTCCGGACTTTCCAGCGAGGATTTTTAATCCCAACCAACTGGGCCCTAACTTATTTATTGGGATTTATGCTCATTAGTTTTCTCCCCTTTTTACGCAAACAATGATATTGGTGATACCAAGGTCTGGTTACTCAGATCGAAGAACTACTTTTTGCATTTTATTTTTCAAAATTTTCTCCATTTCATCTATATCAACTCCCCATCTCCCATTTTATTCTGGCAAAATTAATTTCTCAACTACATAGTCAAAGATCAATTGTTTTTCCCATATTGAATGTGTGCTTGTGCTTATAGGTCAAAGTCGTCCTTTTCGGTTTCAATTTTACTAATTTATTCACCCATGTAAAACCACATCACCTCACTTAGCTCGATCTAATCATTACTCTCATGAATGGGAATATCGCATCACATACTACTTACACATCATAAACACAAACTCAATCAACTTGTAATGCAAAACATTCATGCGTGAAAACAAATTTTTTTTATTTTTCTGAAAAATTTCAAATTTTTTTTTTTTCAAAATTAATGAATTATAAAATAACAAATTAGACACTATACCCCCAAACCTAAACTCAACATTGTCCCTAATGTTGGACAAACTCACACTTTGTAAACAAAAAGACAAGAGTGAAAAGGTATCACCTGACTCATGGTAGGTTGATCTGGTTAAACTTGCTATCAAACAACAATGAGTTGTTAGAATTCAAAACAAAAATTAAAAATAAAGTAAAAAATCCTAAAATAGATATGTACAACAAGAGCACATAGGTGAATCCTGATAAACAGGATCACTCAGAAAGATCTCCTCCCCTTCTTGAGAAAGTAACTCTAAAAATGGTTTCAAACGTTGACCGTTAACTTTGAACACATCACCATTTTTTGGATTTTCAATCTCAATGGTTCCATATAGATGAACAATTCGAACAATGAACGGACCAGACCATCGAGATCTCAACTTTCCTGGAAACAAATGCAACCGAGAATTATAAAGCAAGACTTTTTGACCAGGTGTGAAAGTTTTCCTAAGAATACTTTTGTCATGCCTTATTTTCATTTGCTCTTTATAGATTTTTGTACTCTGGTAAGCATCATTCCTAATTTCCTCCAACTCATTCAACTGAAGCTTCCTATGGACTCCTGTTTTGTCAAGGTTAAAGTTGAGTTGTTTAATAGCCCAAAAGGCTCTATGCTCTAACTCAACTGGGAGATGACAAGTTTTGCCATACACCATTCGGAAAGGAGACATTCTAATAGGGTTCTTAAATGCAGTACGGTATGCCCACAGTGCATCACTAAGTCTCAAGGACCAATCTTTCCTATTTGGGTTAACCGTTTTCTCCAAAATGTGTTTAATTTCTCTATTGGATAACTCAACTTGACCACTAGTCTGGGGATGATAAGCAAGTGCAATTTTGTGGGTTACACAATATTTTCTCATTAATGCTTCGAAAACCCTATTGCAAAAATGTTTCCCCCCATCACTAATAATAGCACGGGGTGTACCAAAACGTGAAAAGATATTATCTTTCAAAAACTTGACTACTACCTTGTGATCATTAGTTTTACATGCAATTGCCTCAATCCATTTAGACACATAATCAACTGCGACAAGGATGTACAAATTGCCAAATGAATTAGGAAATGGTCCCATGAAATCAATGCCCCAAACATCGAAAACTTCAATAATCAGAATTGGGTTTAAAGGCATCATATTTCGACGTGAAATACTCCCTAACTTTTGACATCGCTCACATGCTAAGGAATAAGAATGACAATCTTTAAAGATTGAGGGCCAGTAAAATCCAGATTGCAATATCTTTGCAGCGGTTCTCTTTGAACTAAAATGACCTCCACATGCATGATCATAACAAAAGGAGATTACACTAGTTTGGTCACAATTGGGGACACATCTTCGAATAATCTGATCAGGACAATACTTGAATAAGTACGGATCATCCCAAAAGAAGTGACGGACCTCAGATAAGAATTTGGATTTATCTTGCTTAGTCCAATGTGAAGGCATTTGACCTGTGACAAGATAGTTCACAATGTCGGCAAACCAAGGTGACTTAGATACAACAAAGAGTTGTTCATCAGGGAAAGACTCAAGAATAGGCATGGAGTCTAGGGATGTCTCAAGAATGAGCCTAGACAAGTGATCAGCTACTACATTTTCAGACCCTTTCTTATCTCGAATTTCTAGATCAAACTCTTGTAGCAATAGGATCCATCGAATTAAGCGCGGCTTAGCATCTTTTTTAGAGAAAAGATACCTAAGTGCAGCATGATCTGAGAAAATGAGGACTTTAGACCCTAACAGATATGACCTAAACTTGTCTAATGCAAACACAACTGCTAACAATTCTTCAGTGGTAGAGTAATTCAGTTGTGTCTCATTTAATGTCTTACTTGCATAATAGATCACATGGGGTAGCCTATTCACACGTTGCCCTAACACAGCTCCAACTGCATAATCAGATGCATCGCACATAATCTCAAAAGGTGCATCCCAACTCGGTGGCTTCATGATAGGTGCTGTGGTCAACAATGTTTTGAGCTTCTCAAAGGCTTTCAGGCATTCGTCATCAAAGACAAAAGCAACATCTTTAGCAAGTAAATTGCAAAGGGGTCTAGAAATGCTGCTAAATTTTTTAATGAATCGACGATAAAATCCAGCATGACTAAAGAAAGACCTAATCTCTTTGACCGTACGAGGTGGTGGAAGATTGGAAATTAGATCAACCTTAGCTTTGTCAACCTCTATACCCTTCTTTGAAATAACATGCCCCAAGACAATTCCCTTTTTCACCATAAAATGGCATTTCTCCCAATTTAAGACCAGGTTTTTCTCCTCACAACGTGTAAGCACGAGTTTCAAATGAATGAGACATTCATCAAAGGATGAGCCAAACACGGAGAAGTCATCCATAAACACCTCAAGAAAGCGTTCTACCATATCAGAAAATATGCTGAGCATACACCGCTGAAAAGTAGCAGGTGCATTGCATAATCCAAATGGCATACGTCTATAGGCAAATGTTCCAAAAGGACAAGTGAATGTGGTTTTCTCCTAATCCTCAGGTGCAATAGGAATTTGGTTATATCCAGAATAACCATCTAGGAAACAGTAGTACTTATGACCAGCTAATCTCTCAAGCATCTGATCGATAAAAGGAAGTGGAAAATGATCTTTCCTAGTGACAGAGTTCAACTTCCTATAATCAATGCACACTCGCCATCCAGTAGTCATTCGGGTCGGTACTAACTCATTGGCATCATTTGTGACTACCGTGATACCTGATTTCTTAGGCACGACCTGAACAGGACTTACCCAAGAACTATCGGAAATAGGATATATGATCCCCACATCTAACAACTTCAAGACTTCTGCCCTAACGACCTCTTTCATGTTGGGGTTAAGCCGTCTTTGCATTTCTCGCGAAGTTTTAGCATTTTCCTCAAGATGGATACGATCCATGCACACGGATGGAGATATACCCTTAATGTCTGATATAGTCCACCCAATAGCCGATTTATGCTCCCTAAGGAAATTTAAGAGTTTTTCCTCATGTTCTTTATTTAACTCAGAAGCAATGATGACAGGAAGACTCTCATCTGGACCTAAGTAGGCATACTTCAGTTCAGAAGGTAAAACTTTCAGATCCAATTTTGGAGGTGACTCAACAGATGAGACATGTTTAGATTCAATTGGTGAAAGGAGTTCTACCTTGACTTTCCAATTCTCAATGTCCATAAAAGGGACAGAATCTAATAAGGTATTCACTTCTTCACAAACACTATCCAGATCAAAATCACACCCAAAGTGATTTAGACATGCCTCTAAAGGATCATCAAAACTTGAATGTTCAAAAGTCTCTTGTACTAAGCTCTCTATTAGATTCACATCACTTATATCCTCAGAGTCTGATGGTTGTCGGCTCACATTAAAAACATTAAGCTCAACAGACATGTTTCCAAATGAAAGTTTTAGGACACCATTTCTACAATTGATTAAAGCATTTGAAGTGGCTAAGAATGGTCGACCAAGGATAACAGGAATTTGGTTATTGGGATTAGCCACAGGTTGAGTGTCTAAGACTATGAAGTCTACTGGAAAGAAGAATTTGTCAACCTGAATTAACACATCCTCAATGATACCGCGAGGTACCTTGACTGAACGATCTGCCAACTGTAGCACTACCTTTGTGGGTTTCAAATCACCAAGATCGAGTTGCTCATACACAGAGTATGGCAACAGATTTACACTCGCACCCAAATCAAGCAAAGCTTGCTCAATTATCTGGTTACCTATTGTACATGAGATTGTAGGACAACCGGGATCCTTGAATTTAGGTGGTGTGCGGTGCTGGATAATTGAGCTTACTTGCTCTGTAAGGAAGGCTTTTTTATACACATTCAATCCACGTTTAACCGTACACAAATCTTTCAAAAACTTAGCATAAGAGGGGACCTGTTGAATTGCATCGAGAAATGGAATATTGATTTTGACTTGTTTGAATATTTCCATAATCTCTTTGTAATGATGCCCCTTCTTAGGCTTTTGGAGTCTTTGAGGAAATGGTGCAGTAGGAACAAAGTTCCTAACTGAAGGTTCTACTAGAGAATTGGGGACAAGATCGGGAATTTGGACTTTTGGGTCAACTTGAGATTCCATTTTGTTTTCCTTTTCTGGTTCATGGTTACCTTTCACAATTTCCCTTATTGGAATTTTGACTTGATTGTCAACTTGTTTGCCTGACCTTAGGGTTATGATTGACTGGACTTGATCAGTTGGACCAGAGGTCGACTGTTCACTCACATGATATTGACCCTTTGGGTTGGGAATGGGCTGACTAGGAAATTTTCCTTTTTCCCTCTCTCCTACAACAGTGGCTAACTGGCCAATTTGTGTTTCTAATTTAGAAATCGATTGACTAGTTTGTTGCATGAACTGTTGTAATGTATCTTCCAGTGTTGGTTTCCTTGGTTGTTGGGGGACATATGGATGAGAATTTTGGGACATGGAAGGATATGATGCTGGTGGTTGCCTTTGGGATTGCATATGTTGCATACCCGAGTTGTTTTGAGACTGATTTTGACTCCATGAGAAATTAGGATGATTTCTCCAATTGGGGTTGTATGTGTCATAATAGGGACTGCCAAATGGTTTCTTATAACCGTTTAGTGCATTAGCTTGTTCAGTTATACACTCATGGAATGATGTTATAGAGGGACACGTCTGAGCAGTATGAGATGGACTCTCACAAAGTTGACATGTCTCACTATTAACATGGACTGAAGAACTTTTTCCATTTTTCATCTCTATAGCCTCCACTTTTCTGGTGAGACTAGCTATCATTGCACTCAAATCAGTTCCCTCACTAACCTCATAGACTCCTCCCTTTTTGGTATCCATAGACATTGGTAAACTTCTTCTCTCAACCCTCCCTGAGTATTCCCAATGTTGGGAACTCTCAGCTAACGCATCTAGAAATTTCCAAGCCTCATTCTCATTCTTAGACATGAAATCTACCCCACCTCGT
The DNA here is from genome assembly GCA_963922005.1 of Cornus suecica. NCBI lineage: Eukaryota > Viridiplantae > Streptophyta > Magnoliopsida > Cornales > Cornaceae > Cornus > Cornus suecica. Next base: position 3,331,982 of record OY998241.1, read on the forward strand.
GACTCAATTAGTTGACGATTTTGAGCTGATAATCCATCATAAAAGAATTCAACTAAGCGCCACTTTTCAAAACCATGGTGGGGACACTTAAGTAGCAAATCATTGAATGTTTCCCAACACATGTAAAACTGTTCACCTTCTTTTTGAGCAAATTCCATGATATTTCGGCGAAGGGAATTAGTTCTATGTCTAGGGAAGAATTTAGTGAGGAATTTTTTACAGAGTTCATCCCAAGATTTAATTGATTCTGGTTCCAATGAATATAACCAAGACTTGGCTTTTTCTTTCAAAGAGAACGGGAATAACCTCATCTTAATCTGAAAATTCAAGGTGGAACAAATCTCTAAAAATTCCTTAACATGAAGGTATGGGTCTTCAAAGTTCGAACCTCTAAAAGTCGGCAGTAAATTGATTACTGCTGCCCGTATCTCCAAATGGGCATGTTGTGTAGCAGGCAAGACAATACAAGAAGGATTTGTGATATGTGCGGGAGTATAATAATCCTTAAGGGCTTTCACTTCATTATGTTCTCCCTCCATCTTGACTTCAATGATTTTTCCAACACTAGAATTCCTTACACCTTTTCTAAAAGTTCTTTCAATTTCTAGATCTAAAGGTGCCAACTTTGATTTAAGAGATCGCCGACCTAACATGCACTAGGAAGACTCCATGACTCAACAAATACACTACCAAAACAAGTATTTTCTTTATCTGAAATTTAATTCAAGGGTAGTGATTTATATTTTTTTTTATTATTTTTTTTTAAATTTCCTATATAAGAGATTATTAGGACTAATTCCAAAATAATCTTCACCTAGTTAGACAGCTCCTACTCCCTTTCAGAGAAAACTAGTGGATGACCAGTTAAGGACCATCAAACTAACAACGAAGTAGTTCCCAGAAAAGTGTAGCGAGGCACTAGGCCTGCTTAATGTCGCGTCAGCCACACTCCTAGACAGAACTGTCCTACGTTTATCAATTTGATAGTGACTCACTGGAGTTACCAAAAGTTTAACATTGTCCAAGATGATCCTATGACCTATATGAAAACCTATTGGCCAACGTCTACTTGATTTTAAATTAAACTAAATTTAGCCAAGGGTATACAAATGTAAGGAGATTTTTAACCTAATGGGCAAGGAATTGGTGATGAAATCCAATCCTTATCTTGTTAGAGGGTTAATGCCCTTACTAAAATATTTATGCAAAATGCTAAATTAAAAATGCACATACAAGCAAGTCAACAAAAATAAAAGTAAAGGGAGTGAGTGTGTGAACTTTCTTCTTTTTTTTTCTTTTTTTTTTAATAAATAAATAAAGAAAGAAATAAACGAAATAAAATAAAATAAATAACAAAAATAAATTTGAATAAAGTGTGTACCTAAAGGTTATTTCTAGTGTTATTCTATCCTAAAGGTAGCATGCAAAATTTCACCTATATAAAAACTATGTTCACCTAATCTAAAAAAAATAATACTATTTACTAAAGATAGGGGTACTTACCTGGATTCCGCAATAATACTAGTGAAGTTGGCACAAAGAAATCCAAGTATTTGCTTATCCAATGCAATCTCAAAAAAAATATTACCTAAAAAATTCAAGAAGGATCAATTACTTAAAAACAAAAATAAAAATAACAAAAATTATAAACTTAAGCAAACAAACACTAATTCTATACTTAAGCTAAGAATAAACAAAATAAAAATAATTTTTTTTTATTATTATTATTTTTTTGTTTTGCTACAATAGCCGAAATGCTACAGTAGTTTTTGAATATTTTTTTTTTTAATTTTTCTAATTTGTTATCACTAATAAAATACTAATCTCTAAATTTAAAAGTGAAGAAACACTACAGTACTATCACAATTAGAAAGAAATTTTTTTTTATTTTTTTATTTTTTAAACAAAGCAGTAGCTTATCACAAATGAATTTTTTTTTTTTTACTTACTATAGTACTCGAAATGCTATAGTAGAAATTCGATTTTTTTTTTATTTAAAAAAATCAACAACTACTGTTTAGCAAAGCTACTAGAGTATGATTTGACAAAAAAAAAAAAAAAAAAAAAAAAAAAAAAAAATCAAAAGCTTACAATGAATAAAGCTACTGGAATATGAAATTTTTTTATTACTATTTTATTATTATTTTTTTAATTTGTTTTTTTTTTCAAAGTGACAATATTATTGCTACAGTATCACGAAATTGCTACAGTAGTTTCGATATTTTTTTTAAATTTTTTTTTTTTTTTTCGAAACAATAGATTCCAGCAAAACAGTATTTTCTAAAATCTGTTTTTTTTTTTTTTTTATTTTTAAAAATAACTAGTAGAAGAATTAAATCAACTTAAATTTAATTAGTTTCTTGTTGCGATTCCCCGGCAACGGCGCCAAAAACTTGGTGTGTTTTAAAATATTACTCGCAAGTGCACGAATCAATTGTAGTTTAGGTTATGCAAGAACGAGGTCGAACCCAAGGGAATGCTTTAAAGAGAACTTAATTAAACTCAAATTAATCTAAAACTAACCTAGTTTCTCAAAGTTTGTTTGTTGAAGTGATTTTTATACTAAACATGCAATATCGAAATACAAATAATTAAAGCGAGAATAATAGGGAGAAAATACTAAGGTATCGGAATCCACCACCACTAATCCATAAACTTCTAATTATTCCTTTATCAATTCCAATTTTAGAGTAGTAATTTAGAAATCAATCTTATTACTTTCTCAAGATTTAACAATAACGCACTAATGAAATATATTTTCATGAAATAGATTTTCCTTCGCTTTAAAGTGTAAAATTCTAAGCATCCTATGTATGCAATTTAATGGATCACATAAGATCAAAGATTTTTATTTATAAACTCATCAAATCCAAGCTTGATTAATTGTGATAAGAATTCTTAACTACTATAAATACATGATATTTATAGTGAAATGAATTTAAAACAATTAATACTATGAAGCGAAAATCATAAGCATTTAAACCATACACATGGAAATTGATAAAAGACTAAAAGGAATTTATTATATAAATGGTGGTTTCATCCTCAACCTTAGTTAAGAATTTAGTTACACATGCTTAAAAAGAAAATAACAAAGTAAGAACAATAAAACCCGGAATTGAAGATAAATTAGTCTCCTCTTTGGTGTCCTTCTTGCTCTCCTCATTCTTCTTCTTCTTCTTTTATTTCCTTTCTTCTTCAAGATGTATCCATATTTATAGAGAAATATTGGAATCAAATTACAACTTGTAAAGAGAAATGAAATATTCTTTTCTTTTCTTTTTCATCACTTTCCATCACATTTTGTTCTTTTTCCATGTGCATTTGAATCATCCAACTTTCATCCATGTGCATTTGATTCATCCAACTTTCATCCATGTGCATTTGATTCATTTCTCACTTTACACCTATAAATGAAAGACATAAATGTAGATGTAATTTAATGACATTGAAAATGATTAATTCAACAATTTTATTATATAAATTAAGTTTTATGCATTTATCATTATTACACTTCTAAATTAATTAAAATAAATAGTTTTACCTACTAACAAATATACATTTAGGGATAAAATATGTATGTAAAATGGACTTATCACCCCCTATCAGACAGCCGATGGAGTTGCGAGACATGTCAAGGCACTGTGCTTTCCACGGCGAATACGGACACCATTCCAACGAGTGTAGGAGCCTCCGAAGGCAAGTAAAAACCGTAATAGCCAAATAATAGTTGGTCGAGTACGTGGCCAAAAAGGGCACCCGGACAAACTAGACTTCGCATACCCTGGCCAAAGGTTCAGCGGCCCAACCCATAAAAGTTATTCACATGGTCCACGGAGGGCCCATCAGATCAAAAATAGAGAAAGCCCGAAGGATCCTGATGCGCCGAGGCCAGAAATTGCGACAGGTCGGGAAATCAGCGAGTTCCGAAGCTCGAATGAGGATGCCCATATAACCTTCTCTTCTGCAGATTTGAGAAGTATCCAATCACCACATGATGATCCCTTGGTGATCTCCCTCATGGTCTCAAACTGTCTGATCAAGGGGGTAATGATCGACCCAGGGAGTAGCGTCAACATAATCACCAAATGGGCCTTTGAGAAATTGGAGATCGACCCCCAAGAGATTGTCCCTTCTAGGAGCCCGATAGCAGGTTTTGACAGTAAAAGAGTAGAGCCGATGGGAGAAATCACACTACCAGTAACAGCGGCGAAGCGTACACTATGAAAGACTTTCGTGGTAGTAGATGTTAAGCCATCATACAACCTGCTCATGGGCAGAGGGTGGATTCATCGGATGCACGGAGTCCCGTCCACCCTACATCAAGTCATGAGGTGCGTTGATCCAAATGGAGTCGATGTGATTGACATCAAGGGGATTAGGTGGCAGCCAAAGAATGTTATGTCGTCACTCTAAAAGGCCTGAAGAAAAGAACGGAACTGGAACTAGTTTCCAAAGGCAAAACTGTATATGACAATCAATAACAATTACAGGACGGGGGTGCGGGGTCATCCATGGCAGCCGAGCTTCTGTTGGAAGTTCTGATCTACCCCGGACATCCCGAAAGAACGACTTACATCAGTTCAGGCCTCAGTATACAGGAGAAGGAAGAACTGGAGGCCCTTCTGCGCTCAAATGCTGATGTATTCGCGTGGGGCCACATGGACATGCCCGGTATCGATACTTCAGTAGCCCAGCATTCCCTCAACCCCAGCGTTAAACCTGTCAGACAAAAGTATAAACATATAGGGGTCTATCGAAACCAGATTATAGCTGAGGAGGTGGATCGACTTCTCCAAGCTGGATTCATTAGAGAGATACAGTACCCATCCTGGTTATCAAACATGGTGGTGGTCCAGAAGAAGAACGGTAAATGGAGGGTATGCGTGGACTTCACTGATCTGAACAAAGCATACCCGAAGGATTGTTTCCCCTTACCAAAGATAGATCAGATGGTGGATGTTACCGCATGATTCGAGCAATTGAGTTTCCTTGATGCATACTCCAGGTATAATCAGATATGAATGAATCCCGATGATAAGGAGAAGACGACATTCATCACTGAATCAGGTACTTACTATTATATAGTTATGTCTTTCGGACTAAAAAATGCAGGTGCAACCTTTCAGAGGTTGGTGGGCAAAGTTTTTCAGGGCATGACGGGATCTACCATAGAGGCCTACATTGATGACACGGTGGTCAAAAGCAAGGTAAGAAGTAACCACCTGAGTGATCTGTAACAGGTGTTTGACACCCTCAAGAAATACAAGATGAAGCTCAACCCATCCAAATGTTCATTCGGAGTGTCCTCGAGCTAATTCTTGGGGCACATCATTGATCGGACCAGAATACATACAAGCCCAGCACAAGTCAGAGCTCTTATGGAGATGGAAGAGCCAAAATCCCGAAAGGAGATACAAATATTGACCGGAAGAGTGGAAGCTTTCAGCCGTTTCATCTCCTGCCTAACCGATTAGTGCCGACCCTTTTTTCATGCCATAAAGGTAGCAAAAGGAGAGGTTTGGGGGCCAGAACAATCGGAAGATCTGAAGAAACTCAAGAACTACATGACAAAACCTCTCATACTGGTGACCCCGGAAGCAAACGAACCGTTGCACTTATATCTGGCCATATCCATGACATCCACTAGCGCCATTCTGGTCAAGGAAGATAAAGGGTACCAAATGTCGGTCTTCTACACCAGCAAGGCATTTGCCGATGCTGAAACCCGCTATTCCAAACATGAAAAGCTGGTACTATCGTTGATCAATGCAAAATGATGTCTTTGGCATTACTTTGAAGCATATCCGATCGTGGTACTAACTACAACCTCGATCAGGTCCATAATGGCGAAGCCCGAGCTATCAGGGAGAGTGTCCAAATGGGCGATAAAATTGGGGATCTACGACATAACCTACGTCCCCCAAACCGCCATAAAAGGACAAGTGGTATTTGAATTTTTACTAGAAATAGAGCCTATAGACTCTTCCGAAGAAGATGAAAAAGGCTTGTGGGTAGTATTTGTGGACAGATCGTTGAATATCAACGGAGCATGGATCAATATAGAGCTCGTAACGCCCGATGGCACTAAAATTCAGCAATTTGTTCGCCTGGAGTTTCCAGCCTCCAACAATGAAGCTGAGTATGAGGCCCTTCTAATAGGAATCCGTTTGGGCCGGAGCTTACATGTACAAAGGTAAAAAATACAAAGTGGTTCTCAATTGGTCATACGGCAATTGAGTGAGGAATATGAAACCCGAGATCCTAAAATGGAAGCGTACAAAGGGTTGGTGATGAAAGAGACCGGAGGATTCCAGCGATTAACTTTTGAACAAATCCTAAGTGGTGACAATGTTATGGCCGATCGGTTACCAATCAGGCCTTCGCCGCAGGGGATAGTATGACTCAAACGACCCCAGTGGATTATGTCGTCCGGTCAAGCCTGGAGCCACCTGAAGATGTGATGATCATTCTGTGGGAACCAAGTTGGATAAACCCCATAGTAGATTATTTGAGGACGAGTGCCTTGCCTGAGTCAAAACCTGAAGCCCGAAAGATAAGAATGAAATTTACAAGATACGCGTTTTACAATGGCCAACTTTACCGCAAGTCATTCTCCAGGCTATACTTAAGATGTCTTACACCCTCTGAAGCTTCTGTGGTCATGGAAGAGATACATGCTGGATCATGTGGTAACCATTCCGGGGGAAGGTCTTTGGCCCATAAAGTTCTCACCCAGGGATACTTTTGACCTTACTTATCAAGGGACGCAGAGGTATATGCCCAACGGTGTAAAAAGTGCCAGTTCCATGGGGATGTCATCCATCCACCTCTAGAGTTGTTAAACCCAACGATTGTTCCTCACCCGTTCGCCTGATGGGGAATGGATATCGTGGGTCCCCTCCCACAAGCCATCCGATCTACCACATATGTTCTCCTGGCTACAGACTACTTTACCAAATGGGTGGAAATTGAGGCATACCTGACCATCAAAAACAACCATGTTAACAAGTTTATCTGGAGTCACATTATTTGTAGGTTTGGTCTACCCCGGATAATAATGAGGGACAACGGCACCAACCTGGACAACAGGAAAGTTCGAGCATTCCTGACAAAACATGCGATCAATCAGAATACTTCTTCCGTAGGCTACCCGCAAGGTAACAGACAGGCAGAAAGGACGAATAGAACAATATTTGATACTCAAAGGAAAAAGCTCGAAGCGGCAAAAAGAGCTTGGTTGGAAAAGTTACCCGAAGTCTTATGGTCCTATCGGTAGAGCTGGCAATTCGTGTCAACAGGTCGACCCACGTGTCAACAGGGCAATCTGATACTAGTCGACACGAAAATCAAGCATTTTAAATATGACACAATCCAACACGAAAAAAAAAATGAAATTGAATTTGAATTTGACACGATTCAATAATAGTTTATTAATATATTTCAATCCATGATTAATTAGAGAACAGAAAAAATCAGCAAATAAATATAACAATAAATATTATCGTGTCAAACGTGTCAAGTCGTGTCAGAAATTGCCAGTTCTACCTATCAGACCACTCCGAGACATCCAACAGGAGAAACCTCGTTTGCCACTACCTATGGGGTTGAGGCAGTTATTTCGACCAAATTAAAAGTGCCGACGCTAAGAAGTCAAACATGGGAAGAAGGCCCGAACAATCAGCACTTAACCCATGACCTGGATTTACTGGATGAAAGAAGAGAAGTCGCGGGCATACGACTGGCTGCCTATCAACAACAGGTCAGAGCTCGCTTCAACCAAAAAGTCAAAAGAAGAGAGTTCCAAGTATACAATATGGTGCTCAGAAGAAAGACTGGGATTGTTGGCAAGTTAAAAGAGACATGGGAAAGACCTTATACAATAATAGAGGTCATCGGACATGGGGCCTATCGGGTACAAAAGAACGAGACAGGCCGCATCGAGCCCAACTCTCAGAATGCTTACCGTCTGAAGAGGTATTATCCTTAGAAAGTTTTTCATCAAGTAGTAATCCAAGCATCTGTGTCCTATATATGACACCTCTACTGACTATAATAAAGCATCTGTGTCCGATGTTCGACACCTCTGTTATATGTTTTTCTTAAATTTCAAATAAAAATACCATGTTCTTTATACGTATGTGTGTACGATCAGACCTTCCATTAATTGAAAATTTTCCTAAGTGTTAAATTCGAACCTGATTTGAACTAACCAAGAGGACATCAATGAGTCTCAGGGGCCAGATGCCCAAAGCCTCCCATTAAATGAAAATTTTCCTAAGTGTTAAGTTCGAACCTGATTTGAACTAACCAAGAGGACATCAATGAGTCTCAGGGGCCAGATGCCCGAAAACTTCCATTAAATGAAAATTATCCTAAGTGTTAAGTTCAAACCTGATTTGAACTAACCAAGAGGACATCAATGGGTCTCAGGGGCCAGATGCTCGAAGACTCCATATTAGAAAGAAAATTTGCCTAAATGCTAAGATTTGAACCAACACCAATGAGTCTCAGGGGCCAGATGCCCGAAGTTTCCCATTAAGAAGTTTTCTAAAAAAATGTGTTTTTTCAGGTTAGTCAAAATCTAACTGAAGTGGCATGGACAGAAAAATTAAAGCCATAAGAATGAGGAAAATTCTTTCATTGATATAAATAAAAAAGTTACAAAATGACCCTTCCAGGGGCGATACAAGAAAATGTTCAGAAAAACCTATGACTTATTTACCCCAGAATTCAGGGCCAAAATTGGTTATTATATTATGGCCAGCTGAGACAGGTTGTTCCGGGGCTAAAGGCACAGGGTCTTCACCCTTTAGAAAGGCAGCGAAACTCTTATCATTCTCTATGGTAGGTGGGTCCTGATAAGGAAGAGGCACCCCCATGAAAGCATCAAACTCCTCAGCAGTCTTGAACTCCCGATCTGCTAGGGGAATGTGTTCCATCTCGTGTCTCTCTCGCCATGCTCTAACCGATCGAACGTCACAAATAGTGACGTACCGTTGGTGCATGTCCAGCCCACCTAAGCGGCACATCTCTACCTTGGACCGCTCAAGAGCCAGAAGATTATCTAACTCTGCCTTCTCTGCAGCAATCCTTTGGTAAACAACCTTTACCTCCGCCAATTCAGCAGCCAAGGCCCTTCGTTCAACATCTTCGGCCTCCAAGAGACTTTTGTGCTCAGAAATGCTCTGACGAAGACCGTCGGCTTCCTTGGCCAGAGTAATACGGTGCTTATTCGCCTGTTGGTTGGCTGTCAGGAGCCTATTAATCTCCTTGATGTCAGCCTCAAGAACTTGGTTGTATGATTGGATGGCATAAAGGAGCTGATGAGATAAACATAAGTAACATGTTAGATTGGGCAAGAGAAAAGAGGGAGAAAGGACTAAGTAAAGTTAAAACGCTAAACATACCTCTATTCCCATTTTAGGGCCCCTTTGGAGCAGCTCGGTCCTGGTCACTTTGGCCTGATGAGCCCGATCTGCGGGGGTCCATACCCCTTTGGCCATCACACGAAGTGCCTCGGTGTGGCCGAATGTGATCTGATCCGCACAGATCGGGGTCCCATCAGGAAGGATAAACTTGGGCTCCCAAGGGATTATGGTACGGGGAGTGTCCTGAGCCTGGGAAGGCTCGCTCGATGAAGCTTCGACAGTTTGGGTTATGGGCCTTTTACTGGCCGCCCCACCACCAGTCCCAGATCGCTGCCTTGTGGTTGGAACATTAGTGGGGGAGGTTGAGGAAGATCTAAAAGAGTTTGCCCAGCTGGTTGTACTAGAGGCGCCGGAGGTGCTGTAAAGAGTGGTACGACATCAACTGGGTAAGATCCGTCAGGGACCTGAGTGCGTATGGCAGATAGGGGCCTGAGGGGTAGATCCATCCTATCAACAGCAGCGCCCAAATTAGATATCGTCTTAAGATTGGCCTTAGTCAAAAGCTTATAGGCTGATCTGACATTACTTCAGATCCTGGTTTTCAGAAGGTTAAAGCATTCTCTAATAAAGGCTAGGGGTATCTCACTGTCCTCATAACCAAGGAATCTATATGCATAATCTCCTCGATGAAGATCACAAAACTCACAGAAGCACGCGGCTTTGTGAAGGGGACGGAAGAAAGGAAGTCGGATCGGGCCAAAGACTCTAGGGATCGGGTATGTCAGAGAAAATGGATAAAACCAGTTGCCACTAACTACTACCATTCTCTCCTTCCAGCCCTTATCGGATTTTTCCTTGTTAGAGCAAATGCCCTGACCTTGAAAAGGAAAAAGTTTATACCTACCCTTGCTTCCTCTGGCATTCTGGAAGAAGTAACAAAGAAGTAGGTCGGCTAAGCCTAAGTTAAGGTCCATGTCTCTATTATACAGAAAGAGCATGGCAAGGATTCTAAAGTTGTTCGGGTTAAGTTGGAGAGGGTGCAATCCCAACATGAACAGAACATAAGGGAAGAATGGATAAAAGGGGAATCTTAATACTTTGAAATGAACCGCCGATAGAAGGTACTACCCGGTTCAATTCCCTTAATCTTAGTGAAATCTAAGTGGTTTGCGTAAGGGGCCAAAAACACATCACCTGGAACGCTAGCTTCAACCCGAAGACGTTTGACGTCCACTTCAGGTCGGGATTTTGCCTTAAGGGGGGCAACTATGAAAGGTCTGGGGACAGAGGGGTTCGCAGGGTCCTCATCAGAGGACCCTCCTTCATCGGGCACTTCCGGATTTACTGATGAGCTTGGGAGATCGGTGTTAAGAGGAGCATCTCCAGGCGGCTCAGTCTTAGGATGAGCAGAAGAGGGACTGTCGCTACTAAAGGGGTCTCAGGGTCTGAACCAGAAGACAAAACGACCTCGTTTACGGACCTAGTGTCATCACTCCCAGACATTTTTCTACTGAAAGGTAGAAAAGACAAATGGGGGTAGGGATGAAAACAAAATTAAAATTGTTATCTAACTTACGCAGTTTAGAAAATGGAGGCAAGAGAGACTTAGGAAGAGCAAAGAGTTACTCCGGTGAGATTTTCTTAGGCAAGTTGGTAAAAGGTTGAAGCTTAGAAAAAGAGATAAGTTGTTGTAGAGATTGTGAAGTGTTGATGTTGAAATAACAAGAGAGAATGACTTTTATAAAAGTCATAAGGGAAGGCCAAAGGATGACGCGAAGACCGAAGGTCATGCGCCGTCATCTTAGCAGACAGGGCATGAAAAACATAAGAACATGGTCCACTCAATTCAAATACACGTGATTATCCACCTAATTCATAATTAAACCATCAGCCACTTCATTACCATCATTTCCAATAAAGACATTATGTACATGCATGTGTGTTTATATATATTCGATCATGGTCATGGATTGGCCCATGAGCCCACAACCTCAGGGGCCTATGTAATAGCCAAAATTATATGGACCACTAAAGGTGGGCCATAAGCAAGGACCAATGGGTCTAGTCCATAGTAGCTAGGGGTGGCAATGGGGCGGGGCGGGGCGGGGCGGGGATCGCATTCCCCATCCCCGAACCTGGCTTAATTTCCCCGCCTCATCCCCACCCCGGCCCCGGTAATTTTTATTTTTTTTCACCCCGCCCCGCCCCGTACCCCGGTTTGGACTGCCCCGCACCCCGCCCCGTACCCCGGTTATATAATATTATTTTATTTTATTTTTAAATGAGCAAACAATGATTCTATGTTTGTCCCTTTTTGAGGTCAGTGTAACACTGACACTGGAGTATATACTGAACTGAACATACTGACCTGACCTTGAAATTGATGTTTCTTATTCTATATTGATAACAATAATTGAACATGTTACACAGAAACATGTTGAAAATGCACATAGGAGTCTAAGTTCAATCTCAGTAGCAAACTCTTCATTTAGAAGTTCAATAAACAATAAACTGAAAAAAATGGAAAATAAACAATAAAACTAATATAACATGTTTAAGTTCAATCTCAGTTCCACTGAATTCATTCCAAAAAAAACTAAAGAAGTTCAATAAACAACACCCAACAGAGAAATCTTGATTTCCAAAAAATCTTCATTTAGTCGACTTCCTCCATCTTGCTCCCAACATCAGCTTCCTCCAAAGGATGCATGTCATTGTTGGCAAGTGAGAGTTCTAAAATCTGTGCCAAATAAAACAAAAAATATATTATCAAAATGTGAAAAAATTGAAATCATTACCAAATAAAACTAATAGAACATGTGTTATACCTTTATTGAAGAACCTCGGACATAGAATTGTCATCATCACAGTCACAAAATATATTTTCATTTGTTGCATTCATCTCGGATGGAATTCCTACAAAACAAAAAACATAATTTTTTAAAAACAATAAGTCATGGCGTTAAAAAGAAATGAGAAAAAAATGTAAATCAACAATTACCATATTCTTCAGCCAAAAGCCAACTTTGGGAACACATCAAAGCCTCAAAAGATGCCACATTTAATTTAAATTGCAACAGAAAATTCAAAGATAGTAATTAAACATCAAATAATAACTACAGTTCTAATCGTTCTAAGTCATTACCTGATATTGTCCTTTGTAGTGTATTTATCGTTAGTCTAAATTCTTTTTTCAAGCATTCAGGTAGTGTTTGCTTCCTTCCTTCGCGAATCTGGTAAAATATCAAGTGAACAACTTAGATTCAACAGATGAATTAAACCCAAGAAAAGCACTGCAAAAGGCTAAAGTTTACAAGGTTTACATAGCTCAAGCCATGTATATAGAACTCCTCAGACCTTGGTCCAACAATGCACACAACTGTTACTCACTGAACATGAGTTTAATAGATAAGTCTGAATAAGAAAATCACTAGACTAAATTTCCATAAAGACAAGCACAAATAGAGTAAAGCACAACTCATTGATTCATCTAATATGTCTGCGGTTAATAGAACACATAAATAATACTCCAATTTACTATACTTCACAGCCGACCATCTTTATTACAAAGCAATGCTTCTATTTTACTATTTCAAGCTCAAGCTGCATTAAATCCAAACCTTAGTACTTCGACACAGGGGGAAAAACACCACCTTGAATATTATTAAAATAAAATATAGGAAAAAAGAAAAAAGAAAAAAGGAGCCATAACTCATATGATAATATAATGCCTCGGATAGGGGTATAATTTTTGAATTTTCTTCTAGGTCAGTTTAAAGTTGATTTCAGTAGTACAAATTTTCATTAAACATTTTTATAATCTTTTGTTTGGTTAATAAGAATAACTCAAAACATAACTATAACTAACAGCCAGGGACTATAACTAACAAGTAACAGCATATCAGCTTACTATTGATTTTATAATCTCCTCTACTGAATCCTTGGAAAAGCACTCATTGATTATTGATTGCCAGGGACTATAACTCATTGATTATTGATCATCAAAGTAAGTTATATTTCGGTGAACATATTAGAAGTAGACTTCATAATCAAATAAACCAAAATAGAACCACTATCTTTTACAAAAAAAAAAAAAAAAAAAGGTATAATACAACTAGATTAAAGGAGCAAACGTGGAAAATATCATAATCAAGTGACATAACTGCTCAATGGCTTGCATATGGAAAGTAAAATTAACCTAATCTCTAACCAATCTAAAACTGACTAGGCATCCAAATCTTCCTAAAAATCGAAAACCCTAACAAATTAAATGCAACAAATCCATATCAAAACTGTCCAGATTCAGAAAAAACAGTCCAATTCAAAGAGATCACATCATACCTACCGATCACAATTCAATACAGATCATAGCACTACAAATATCTATATACATACATAAAAAGAAATACACACATATATATAGATTCATGTATATATGTATGTAAATGGTATGTATAGTTACCGGTATCACTGATGACGATGTACTTGAAGAGGTACGCGTAAGACATGGCGATTGAATCGGAGAAGACCTGATTGAGTGAGCGCAGAGCGCCGCTCTTGTGTGTTGAGGGAGAGAGACTTTTAGGGTTTGTGTTGTGAAGTCATAACATTATATATATATATATACGGGCTATATTGTAATATATAAGATGTGTAGGGTTAATTTAGTAAATAGCTACGCGGGGCGGGGCGGGGCAGATAATCAGGGCGGGGTTCGGGGCGGGGTCGGGGCGGGGCAGGGGTGCCCCATCCCCGCCCCGAATAAAATCGGGGTTTTTTTTTGCCCCATCCCCGCCCCGCTTAGCTTAATCAGGGTCCCAAATCCGGAATAAACGGGGCGGGGCGGGGCGGGACATCGCCGGGACGGGTTTTTTTGCCACCCCTAGTAGTAGCTTCTAGAAAACGAGTGACCAACAAGTTATGGATTAGTCTCATACATGGGAAGATAGAGCCCAAGAAAGAAATGAGTTTATCAAATCTCATGATTTAAGGGATTGATAAGATAGGCATGACCTATCTACCAAATTGTGTATAAATATGTGGCCAAATTATGAATAAAGGCATCGAACTCAACCCAATTTAATTGTGTATTTTTCTGCATTTACAATATAATTTCCTTTTTTCTCTGGGCAGTATAGTCAATTGATAGATGAACATGTACTATGTTTATTTATTAATTTATTTTTCGATTGACATTTTATTAATTCTCTTATAATTTTGACAGGTACACAACGCAATTTAACATTTTTGTGTTCAAAGACATTTTTGAAGTAGCGAGAAAAATGTCTTTAATAAATTCTCCTATAATTCTAAATTATTGTCTTGATTTTGAAATTGCAAGGAAATTAGTTCAAATTTTAATCCTGACAGTGAAATGTTTAAACAAGGACAGGAAAGTTGATTAGTGACGTTATGAATTGCACAGAGGGTCACACACCACACCCTTCATTCAAATATCCTTGCCTAAATTTTGATTTTGGTTAAATAGAAAGTAAAATCTTTATTTACTAAATTTTGATTTTGTTTAGAAATAAAAATAGAAAACAAAAAGTATGTTTACTAAAAAACAATTTGTTTTTACTTTTTATTTTTCTAATGAAATCAACTATCTTGTAAATATTGTATAAACAATAACACATTTTAGATAAAAATTGAAAGGAAAAAATGTAAGTTGAAGCATAAGAAAAACATGTGCTATATTTTTTAGTCTGAACTGGAAACATGTTTGGTATTAATGTTTTTGTTCTAAGAAAAATAAAAATATTTTATTTATTTATTATTTGTATTTCTTATTATTTTTTTAATTTATATTTATATTTTAATGTAATATTTAATTTGTTTTTTTATTTTTTATTTATTCATTCATTTATTTTTATTTAATTTATAAATATATTTACTTTTATTTACTATTTACATTATTATTTATATTTAATTTATAAATATATTTTATTTAATTCATTATTTATTATATTTTTATTTAATTTATAAAAATATTTAATTTATTTATTCTTTAAATTTATTTTATATATTATTTAAATTTATTAGTGTAAAGCACATGAAAGTTCCAAATTTACAATTTTGAAAATTAGTCATATTGAAAGTGAGAGGAAACAAAAAAAGAAAGTACCATTTTTTTTTTTTACTCTTTTCTTTACAACAGAGAAAACATTTTCTTAAGGACAAAAGTAAAAATAAATTGAGAAAATTTTACTTTTATATTTTCATTTCAGAAAGTAAAAACATAAATTAATTTGTGTTAGAAAATAACCCATAACACAGATGATATGTTTCTTTCCGCCTTTCCAAATTGCTTGAAACACTCCCAACTTTTCAAGCCATCCATACGTTACAAACTACAAAGCATTACAATATTAGATAACAAAATTAGCTGAGTTGCTTTTATATATGATTTTTGCTAATATGATGTTATCATGGTTCGCCTAATTCATAACGGACGGTTTTTTTAAGGTGCTGATAACTGATAACATTACCCAACACCCCACCCATCCGAAACTCACGTTTAAAATCATCTCCAGCTAGAATAAGTCCAAAAGAAGGCATCACCATTAGCAAGAGTTGGAAAATAAAGTGAAAATTCAGAAAACATGAGTTCCAAAAACCCTTTATTTGGTTGTTAATTTTCCTAAGACCGTTTTCTAAAATTTCAGTTTTTAAAATTTAATTTCAGGAAAATTAGGATCTGCTTGATTTGTTTATGTAAAAGCTGTTTTCGAGAATTATAAAAACTGAAAACGGTTTTATGAAAACAACATTAAAAATGGTTAATTTCAATCACACCCCTCAGATTTGAATATCTTCATTAACACCCCTCAGATTTGAGATTCTCATAATTTACACCCCTTAACAATGACATCATTCTAATTTTTTTTGTAAATACCAAAAATTACCCTCAACGGGATAACCTCGTCAGCCTCCTCGACGCAGTGGCTGCCGATGAGAAGCAGGAGTTTGTGGTGGGCCATGACTGGGGTGCTATCATAGCTTGGTGGCTGTGTGTACAGACCTGACAGAGTCAAGGCTTTGGTGAATATGAGCATTGTGTTCATTAAAAAATGCCATTTTTAAAGATATCACCGAGTTAACTTCCTTGTAAATGAATTTTAGCTTAAATTATAGAGGGTAAACAAAATACTAATGTCCAATATCACATATCATAGTAGCTAATAGTAAGCAGTAAGGACATAAAGGTCAGTTCAAGAAAAATGTGTCATCTTTGCTGTATGTACTTCTACCACAAGGTGTGATACATTTCGTGCACGAGGAAAAGCCTGATGATAGAAAAAAGGAGGGGAAAAAAATCCTGTTAAACTTGTTTGTTCCAATTGATTAGTAATTTGCTATTATTGTTGAGGGTGTGCAGTTCTTCGACAAATGAATCGAGGTCCATAATGATAAATTTACCTTTCATTCTTCAACAAAGCACACAGATCGTTTCTGTTGAACTTCAGTATATACAACAAATTAGTTCATTATATATATTTATTTATTTATTTTTATTTTTTTGGAGTTTTCTCGTCCTCTTTTCCTGAGAACTTCTTTGAGCATTAAATGAGCAGCCCAAACAAGACTTTCCAAGGTTCAGTCATTACATACACTTTTTAACTAAGGTAAAGCACGTATCCAAGGCCAACCAGTGATTTAACCAACCTGTATGAAGCACATTGGACCAACCATCCTCTGCAGTTCCGCTGTATCCCGTGCTTACCCAATGCCGGGAAAAAGGAGATTGCAGGTGTCTCCATGAACGCGTTGAAATTAATCATGGTCCTGAACCCTGGTGGCCAACAAAAAACTAAATTAAATTAACCACAAGCCGAGTATTCTGGCCAAGAAGCTCTCTGATAATTGCAGACACTAAAATCAGGTCGACAACTCATAAACAGACTAGTACAATCTAAACAAGCACAACCATTTTCTTTTATTTCTAATAGAACGCCTCCAACAAGCCAAGTATTCTGGCCAAGAGCAGTGCTAGCAAGGCACCCATAACATGGGAGAAGAAGTGCAGATTTCAGACACTAATGATCATCCATCAGTGTTCAATCATCACTTATGAAATTCGGGGTGTGAGTTAGCGAGTTGTTATTGAGTTAGCAGGTGTGTTACTACTAATTACCCCAGACCCCCGCAGGGCACTAGTACTTTACCCTCCCATTAGCATATATGGCAGAGAGTGATGCCCTGCTATTTAAAGTAGAGTGAAACTCGAGTGGATATCAATGTTCACCAGTCATAGATTCACCCGTGCATCTTTCTTTTTTTTTTTGGTATATGAGCCCAAATTGTTTGCTCTCTCGGTCGAATCCTGCTGGCACTAAATTCGGTTTCCTTGAGATTGATTTCTTTACTTCAGATAATTGCAAAGAACTAGTAAACGAAAAGGGAAGGAAGTGTGAAGAGGAATTACATCAGATGATAACAAATATATTTGCCTGTCACGCTGACAAGTCACCTCATATGCAGCATGAGCAGCTCTGGTTTTTCGATAAATAGTTTCCACTCGTTGCAAAACCTTGCAACAGTTGCCCCATCCAGAACTCTATGATCAGAGCCTATATTTACCTGAGAAGAAAGAAACCATATCAGAACTTAAATGTGGGCATAGTTCATTTGTTGACCCAAACCTCATTAAATGCTAAGAGACGCATCACAATAACAAAAGTACAAATTCAATTTCTCATCACTGTTAGTAGAGCTACTACAACCACTTCCACTCATTCTATTACTACTGATTTGACATTCTTTGTTACGAGAAAAGGCTTATGTTGTTTCAATTGCACACCTTTTTTACAGCAAGAAGGTTGCAACAAATGACAATTGGGCAATTGTTGTTAGGAGATGGTGTGTTCTTCTTGGCAAATTCCATGAACAAAAGTGTATTGGTTTTTACAGTGCGCGTCACACTTTAGTAAAAGGTGAGGCAATTTTTGTGAGGAAAAACTGTCGTGCTGGCATACTTACACTCATGACTGATGCAGGATACACATTTTCATCATCCACAAAACGAGGAACTTTCTGGATTCGCCCAAGAGCAATGATAGAAACTTCAGGAATGTTGACGAGTGGGGAACCAAACTTTCCACCGATAGCTCCAATATTGCTTAAAGTTATAGTTCCACCAGATATATCTTCAGGGCTTAACTTGTTAGCGACAGCCAATTGTTGTAACCGGTATAATTCCTTGGTTATCTATAGACATAAAAGGGGAGATATTAGATTAGATAACTGCATCAATACACACAAATATTGACATTTAAGAGAAGGGGGGAGGGGGTGATAAAAAAGCGTGTAAAGTACATTGATTATGAAATAAGTAATACTTCCATGTTATCAGACAGCTTGGACCTACCTTAAAGAGTTAAGGCAACCAAAATAACAAGAAGCAGCATGGGCTCCACGTGGTAACATCAGGTTTACCTTAAATCTACTGTCTAAGTTGCAGCCAAATTCTAGATGCCCAACTTTACAGAGTAAGAATGCCTCACATGAACCGAGCCACTGGAAACTGACTCGACTTGTTTAGAATGATTTCATCCATTTCAGAGTAGAAATATGATAACAAGTCTACATTGACAAAATAAGGTTTCTTCAAGAAGAACAGAACACCTTCATCCCTTGTTTAGGAGGGGATTATCCCATTTAATTTAAACCATACTCGACCATTTGTGCAAAGAATAATATCATACATCTGAAATCAGATAACTAGGTTACTTTACCACATACCAAGTGTCAGAACAAGAGTGCAAGAGCTCAATTTTGAGAAAAGCCTTGGGTTCCTAACAGAATCCTAAACATGTTCGCAAAAATATTTATTCATGTTTATTTTGCACGCATAACTACCATAGATGTATATTTATTACGCATTTTTAAATTGCAGATTCCCAGTGAATTCACCGTAGACACAGACAACTGAAGCAGTGTAATCATATGTGCTACTTAAAAAATCGGGAGTGGCTCCTAAACTGGAAAAAAAATGCTATTTGATCTTAAAAGTATATTTTTTCTTCTCAAAACAGACAAGGATGGGGAGCGCAGGAACACTATTATATTTTTGCAACCCAGTTGTAAGAGGATGGAAGAATACAGATGGAACTGTGGTGAAAAGTAAATGTCACACAATACTAACCTCCGCGATGGAAAGTGACTGAACCTTCTTTATGTTCGGTACAACAAGACCAGATGGAGTAGCCATAGCTATTCCGATATTATGGGAGCCTGCAATAATAAATTAAATTTGGGTTCAGGACTTCTATTTAAGAAAAAAGGAAGAGAATATGTAGTTTAATTTGATGTTCTTAGAGATCGCAGCAGTATATATTATACAAATCTCCAGTTCACGCTCACAGTTAACACCTAGAATTCCAAATACGTTTAAATCGAGGACAGGAAATATCATGCATTTGGTCAGGACTACCCATGGAAATCAAAGCATATGTGAACCCATTGTCTTTTGACTAAGACTTTGAGGAATCCATTGTATTTTATCTTCAATGTTGATTTAAAGTGCTTCAGGATGCTAAAGCCAATAAACATCTATATGAATCCCCCTCCACAAAAAAAATAAAATAAAATATAATAATAATAGTAAGACATAAAAATAAATAAAAACCTACAAAAAATGTCATGTTATTTGTTACCGGCTTATGCGACGAAGAAGGAGGGGGGGGGGGGGGGGCAAAACCCCACAACTTCAAAGTGAACAGAAAGAAATAAGTCATGACTCGCTGCTAAGAATTATAGTCATTCAATTAGCACAAATTATGTGATCTATAAACTCAGTCCATTATTCGATCTTTGATATATTGTATTCAGTGAGTCAAATTCGATTATTATTTACAGAATCTGTCCTGCCTATTACAAACAAAATAACATATTATAATGCCAAAATGGGAAAATCAGAATTAAATTTCTGCAAACCTTTAAGGGTGACCTCATACAACTCCTCCTTGAAGCAACTATTTAGCAATGGGTATTTGCTCAGTGCCATTGAAAGCGATTTTATCAAGATTGGAAGGAAAGTGTACTTGACATCTGGATCGGAATTTTCCTTCTGAAAAGATGCTTTAAGCTCCACAAGGGCATCACAATTTATCTCTTCTACATAGTAAAAATGAGGAACTTTAGCAGCCAGGGTCATTGATTTAACCATTGCACGCTGGAATCCCCTGCGATTGAAGAACAGTGTTAATTTACTTATCATTCCCTACATAATTTCCTAGCATCACAAAATTTAAATACCAAGCTATATAACGGTCTACGAGAATTTCTGAGATCAGGGAAAATAATAAAAGTTTACAGCCGGAAAGATACTTTAAAATTCACTAAGACAATCATACATAAATAATGACCACCACATCTCACTTGTAAGGGAAGTTTAGCTAACTTGAAAGAGTTTTACCTGAAGTTGCGGCTTTTAACCAGATCCTATATCGTAGTAAATGACTTTAATAAGTTACAAGGAATTCGGTCGGAATTTTTTGATACCATACAGGTGTCAGTAGGTTTTATTCTACCTTTTGTTTATGGTTTCAAAAGAGCTAAATTGGGTAGTTGAAGTACCTTTGTCTGAGGGCAAAGTGGAGAAATCAAACTTCAAAAGGGGAAAAGGGTAAGTTCCATTAGCAAAATGGGGTTCATATGTAGTTTCCTCGATGTGTTCCCCTTTGAACCCTTTCTAACACTCTTTCACTTACCAAGAAGAGAAAGGATCATCATAACTAAAATAGGAAACCATTTCAATGGATCAAACGATCAAGCATCACGCACTGGAGTAATTTAGACCAAAAAAACCAACTTTGATTGAGCGAAATTTGCAGGAGGGCAGTTTCATTTGTAGACATTTCCTACATGAAATAGCAATCAAGGAAGGGGTTAATTCAAATTAATCCTGGTTCATATGATATCCTATATACCTCAGTGGGACAGTTTTATCTTCATAATGCCATCCCTCTGCAGCAGATTCATTAGGATATTCCTCTTCTCCTCCCAGCAACTGTTCTATAGAAGTCGCACGTGAGGGACCAGATGTTCCTTTCATGATTCCTTTATGGACAGCATATTTGAGAACATCCTCCCTTAATATCCTTCCGTCTTTACCAGTTCCACAGACATCGCTTATATTAATGCCGTATTCCTTTGCGAGATTTCGGATGGCAGGTGTGGATAGAACTCCACGAACGTTAGTGCTATTAGGCACTGGGTTTGTCTGACTGCTCGAGTCACATATCTCAGAAGCCGATGACTTGTTATCTAAACTACCATAAATCTCAGTTGGAAGTATAGATTCATTGACAATTATCGTTAGCAGAGTTTCTTCAACCTGCAATTTTGGTAAATTCGGAAGTTGTTACAAAATGAGATAAGGGACTTTTCACTTATACAGTTATACTTGTGCACAAATGGACTAAAATGAGGAATGTGCAACGTAAGAACCCAGATAAGTCTCCATACTTGTATCCATATTTATATCATGGTACCGTACCTCTAGAAGCCAGATATAAAAGAGAAAATAACTCAAATAAAAACCATCAGTGTTAGGATGAATACTGGTTCCCAAGTTACTGCCTGGAATATCAGTGGATGTTATCTTCATATCCGGGAAACTAGCAACTTATATCAATTTTCTAGTTGTTTGGTGTCGCCTGAATGCTATTTAACACAACCAAACTCATTCTCTGCTTCGTCATACTATTTTTCGAAAGGACAGATTTTTCTTGCTGCTTTATTCTCCCTTATCTCCAATGCCCATTGCCTAACTAAATATTGAATGACCAAACAACAAATCAATATTAGAGAAGTGTAATCCACTGCCTGATTACCTTTACAATGTCACCAGGAACATGTAGAACTTGAGAAATTTTTCCTTTGTAGCGACTTGTTATTTCAATAGTTGCTTTGTCACTCTGAACTTCACACAGTGGTTGAAATTCTTCAACTTGATCCCCCTGCAAGAATAATTAACATTAACTTATGCTGATTCATCGAAAACAATAAAAGCTTCATGCTTTGGGTCATAAGACTTCATATCTGTAAGTTTCTAAGCATAAAAAGAAAAAAGAAAAAAAGATGACTATGTCAGTGAAAGTTATTGTGCGATAATCAGATTAGACATTGATTTGAGAACTTCATAGGTTAAGCTACAATCGGGCCGCAATGTCAAAGCTTATGGGCTCATAGCCTCTTCAACTAACAATTGAAGAAAAATTAAAGAATCAACTGAAAATTACCTACGCATAAAAAGGAACCATGGTTCAAGTATAACTATTTTATACCACCAATGGTTATAGCTAGTAGTATCTTCTCTACCTCCAAAAGGGGAAAATGAGGATTTAAGTCCCCGCAAGAATAAATAAGTGCATGAATTTTTTGTGAAGGAAATATAACCATATTTATATATATATATACACGAGAAAAAAATTTGTAATTATTTGATGAACTATTTATTTTGTTTTGCAATTTTTTTGTTTTGAAAGGATGAAAGAGACATTTTCTTATTTTAGCAACTTTTTGCCTTCTAATAACAAAATCTAAATGCTATTATGTAACTCTGTGAGTTAGGATAACTTCTCTCTAAATTGTCCAGCGTCTATGAATATATGTATACAGAGAAAGAAATACCAGGTTTTGAAATTTTAAACGATTTATATAGTCGCTAATTTCCTTTTTCCTTTACGGGGCTGAGTGTTTCCTATCGGTGAAGTTTAAGGATTCCCAAATTGAGTTCAAGTATTTTCGAACTGTATATTTAGAATGAAGCGTGTAGCTAATAGCTAGGTCATGAAACAAGTATTCTTACCAACTAAAAATCAATAACAGTTTCTCTATAAGAAAATATGGCAATGTCCTGATTATGCATCAAGTTTTACTTTTTTTATTTTTTTCAGGAAGTAAATCATATATCATGTTCCAATGCAACAATAAGCAGAAAGAGAAGAAACAATAAAAATATGACATCTACATAAATTATACGTACTATAATAAGTGAAAAATCTGGAAAGCCCACTACAAGATTGATAAACAACATTGTGAATTCTAAATTAGAAAACAATGCATCCAATGTTTAGGCAAAAAAAAAAAACCTGTAATCCCAGCAAAAATACCCACAACTTCAACCAAGACTTTGTAGCAGGCTATACCACAGGAGAATAGAATAAAGGACTAAGATACTGAAGAAGGACAACTCTCACCTCCTGCACAAACCATTTGAGAAGTTCACATTCAGCTATACCTTCACCGGTTTGTGCCAAAGGCACATCAATTATTCTGCCAGCTGTAGCATCGCTTGACAAGAAGCATATCCTCGTACCATATAGAAAGTTGAACTGGCAAAACCAAGAGAACAAAGGATAAAGTGGAAAAATTAAGGCGACTCACCAATTCATGTTGAAAGTCCTCAAAGAAATTTGTGCAAGTCCAATGTTAATTGGGTTGTGTAAATATCTATCAGACATGACACGGAATGGACCAAATCAATCTTTTGACCATCCCATTGGCAAGAGCACAATCGGTTGGCAATTGGCAAGGCAAAAGCATCGCTACATAACAGAGGTTCTAGAGAATCTGGGTAATGCAAGAATAAAATGAAGAAATAAATAAAATAAATTGAACCCAATAATAATAAATAGGAAAATGCATCACAAATTGTTTCTTTCTACCACCAATTAATTTTATTCCAAAGTAGAAGGTCAAGGATTCAAGTCGCCCTTGAAAATGTGAAACCAACCTTTTTTTAATTAGGTGATTAAACCTACACATTAGTAAGAATTGCATGTTTACCCCATTACTATTTTATTTTTATTTTTATTTTCTGTCATTGACAAATAATTACAGTCTCTTGGTCACAATGCTCTTGCCATAACTTGAATCCTAATTTTTTTACCGCAAGGCCACTTACATTAAGTTTTGCACTGCCTTTGATGCACATTTACTATATCGAAGGGGATGATAAATTGCTAATGATTTTTATGTATGTTTTTGAAGAGGCATTTGACGGCCTATTGGCCAATTTCTTTCTTTCATTGACAAGAAACACACTCACCACACATTTGGCCATAGCCTGTATATCAACCAATACTTACAATAGAATAGTTGTAAAAAAATGCGATTTAAGCCACTGTATATCAAATCATCAAATTGGGAAAGAAAAATTCAATCATACTTTTCCATATAACAATCCTAACAGCAAATTCATAATACACGAAGCTAATGCTCTCAGACGCACAATTTTCATGAATACGCATACATTCTTATATAGTACTACTTTATATATATATATAATATATATATATACACACACACATATTTCAACTATAACGGATTATTAACGAATTGAGCTTAATTAATGAAAAATAGCAGTATAGAGACTCACGTGGTTATGCTTATAGGTAGAGGGAAAAGATGGCGATGATTGATTAGGGAACCCTAGAAGTGCAGGTTTTAGCTGATGATTGGGAGGCGCCGTGTGTGGCGGAGTTGAGGAGAAAGGAGAGAAGTGGCGCCACCGCCAGCCGGAGTTCCAAAGCGACTTCGGGTGAGAAATTCGCCGGAAAATCATGGTTCGCCACCGGCAGAGAGTGTGTTGGGAAGTGTGATTCGACGACACGTAAATTGGATAAGGAGATGGGAACGATTGATTAAAATATGGAAACTGATCAGAGTTGCAGTCTTGTCTGAGAAACTTTGCAATAAATTTAATTAAATAATATACTATAATGGTGTGTGATTATATATGTGTATTTATATAGGGTAAATAGCTTAAAGCCCCCCTCAATTTTACTCTCTTTCCCTACTATACCCCCTCAACTATGAAATGAGCTTAGAACCCCCTAAAGTTTCATAAAATGTTGCACCATGGGCTTGCCTTCAATTTTTTTTACCCTTTTACCCTCCAAAGTTTTTGTATTTCCACCTTACCTTTAATTCTATCTTTACTATTATATTTCTTAATTCTTTATATTACAAAAATATTATTTCTTTAAGTTATAATATTAATTATGTCATTTACCTTTAATGTATTAGACTAAATATACTCTCAAATGTTAAATTTTTTTTTTGTAAGTTTTAATTATTTTATTTGTAAATCAATTAACTTGTTATTAAATTTTAGTTTGATTTAAATCATAAAACTCAATCCTAATTAATATATTCATAAATAAATAACAATTTATGAATATATTTTTATGAAAAGAAAGTTTCATTTGGGCAAAAAAAAATTTTAATTAGGATAATGAGTTTTATGATTTAAATGAAATTAAGTTTTATTGGAAAATGATATATATTTTGGAATATATATATATATAATTCGTCAAAAATATATATTTTTCGAATTGTTTTAAAAAATTATGAATTTTTTCCAAAAAATAAAATTTTTGGGAAAAATATATATTATGTTCCAAAATATGATTTTTTCCGAAAAATAATTTTTTTGAGAAAAATATATATTATTTTCCAAAATATGATTTTTTTTCCGAAATATATATTTTTTATATTTTAGAAAATAATGTATATTTTTCATAAAAAATTCATATTTTTTAAAATAATTCGAAAAATATATACTTTTGATGAATCATATATATATATTCCAAAATATACATATTTTTTAAAAAAATAATTTTTTTGAAGGTTTGATTTCACTAAACCCTCTTATACTATTGATGGTAGTTTAGGTATTATGACTCAAAAACATATTTTGGAACATAATATATATTTTTCTCAAAAAAATTATTTTTCGGAAAAAATTCATATTTTTGAAAATAATATATATTTTTCTCAATAAAAATTATTTTTCAGAAAAAATCATATTTTGGAACATAATATATATTTTTCCCAAAAAAATTATTTTTCGGAAAAAATTCATATTTTTTAAAAGAATTCGGAAAAAATATATTTTTAACAAATTATATATATATTCCGAAATATATATCATTTTCCAATATATATATATATATATATATATTCCGAAATATATATATTTTGTTCAAAATATATATATTGTTTTCATAAATTGGATTTATTTATGAATATATTAATTAGGATTGAGTTTTATGATTTAAATCAAATTAAAATTTAATACCAAGTTAGTTGATTTACAAATAAAATAATTATAACTTATTAAAAAAAAATTACATTTGAGAGTATATTTAGTCTAATACATTAAAGGTAAATGACATAATTAATATTGTAACTAAAAGAAATAATATTTTTGTAATTTAAAGAATTAATAAATATAATAGTAAGGATAGGATTAAAGGTAATGTGGAAATACAAAAAATTTGGAGGGTAAAAGGGTAAAAAAATTTGAGGGCAAACCCATGGTGCAAGAAAATGAAAGTTGAGGGGGGTATAATTAATTGAGGGGGTATAGTAGAAAAAGAGAAGAAAGTTGAGGGGTATTTTTAGCTATTTACCCATTTATATATTATAAATGGCACGTGAATTTGATGCAATTTTGTAACATTTCGATTCATGCCCATGCAGACCAAATTGATCTCCCGGATGATGTGGTCTGGTAGAATATAATTTGGATATTTGGCTAATATTTTTTTAAAAAAAAGAAACTTACACATCAAATTCATAAATACATAAATTACAATTAATTTTTTTAAAAAAATTGGCGTCCAAATTATATTCGACCACATCAATTTGGTCCTCACGGAGCCGACCTAAGTATTATCCTTTTAAATATAAAATAAATGACACTTTGACCCCCTCAAAATATGATATATTATACTCGCATTGTCAGTTGTTTGAATAACTACAGTTTTACCCTATCTAGTTCATCGACGTTTAATTCAGGTAGGGATGACAAAAAACCCTGCTCCGACGGGAAACCGCCCCATCCCGCCCCGATTTAAGCAGGTTTGGGAACCAGATTAAATAAATGGGGTGGGGGTGGGCGAAAATCTCCTGCTAGTTATTGGGACGGGGTATGGGGAGGGGTCGTCTCGTCCCACCTCACCCTGGCCTGACCCAATTATATTAATTATTTACTAATAAACCATCCAATATTATCGTATATTATTACCATATACCATTTATATAAAATAACTTCTTCATTTTTTATGTTTCACCCAATACTAAATTCTAGTCTTCTTATCTTTTCACTCTTCTCACCTTAATTTCATATCAATTATGTTAAATTTTGCATGTTTTATTATGATGCTCGTACAATAATAGTAAATTAAAAGTTTCAATTAATAAATTAGACGTTATCTTCATTTGTGTGGAAAAAAAATGGTGAAAAACTGATCCGCCCCACCCCTCACCTAGGCTTACCCCCCCTCCCCCTCGGGTTTAATAATAGGGTTTTGGGGGCGGATATGGGGATAACAAAGTTAAACGGGGACGGGGATGGGGGATGTGATCCCCGCCCCATTGACATCCCTAAATTTAGGTGACCGGAGCTTTGAAATGACTTATTTACCCAAGGTTATTTTTTATGTTTTGCATCTTGTTGAGAGTATTCTAGATATTTCACTTTTGAAAGAGATAACGTAAGCGTTGACTGAGTTAGACTACATCGGAAGTTCAACTGAACAAGGTATTTGTTATAACTTACAAATATGATTGAGTCTAGCTATAATTATTTAAGGGTTAATTTCATTTACACCCCCTGAACTATATCTATACGTCAGTCGCACCCCCTCAACTATGTAAAACGTCAATCAAACCCCATAATTAAGAAAATTGGACTCATTTACACTCCCTTAACTTTTTTGGGCTTTGACTTTGAAGGAAATGACTTAAATGCCCTTACCCAAACACCCTATTTCGAAAGATAAGTCTATTCAACATAGGGATATCTGGGATAGGTTAAACCCTAACTAAACACCCACTATCCCTATACCCAAACACCCAAACCCATATCCCTCAACCCCCTCATTCAAACCTAACCCTAACCCTAATTTCACCCACCCACCACCACCACCACCACTTGGCCTGCCGCTACCACCACCACCATTTGGCCTGCCGCTACCACCACCACTTGACTCATCTCCTCAACCCCTATTTCTTCATAGAACTTGATAGCATTCACATTCCAATCCAACACCACCCACTCCACCCTCTTGTACCCCATCTTCGTCGCCTTTCCCGCCACCGCCGCCAACAACATCTTCCCCAACCCCTTCCTCCGATAATACTCTCTCACAAACAAATCCTCCACATACGACTCCCATTTTGCCCAAATTGTCAAATAATATGTCATGGGGGTTATGGTGGTTGTGGTGGTAATGGGGGAGTGATGGACGTCAGGTGTTTACAAAATATATGGTTAAAAACGATATATTAACGACACTTTAGGTTTTACCCTTTTACAAACGCACATATCAATTGTAGATAGTTTTGCTTGAGTAGGGGAATATCGATCCCACATATACGAGGATTGTTCACTTCAATAGTCTAAAAACACTGATTTTATTTTTCCGAAAAGAGTTTGGTTTTGTGAATTATCTAATACTAATGAAAATAAAACAGAAAACAATAATAAATAATAGTTGTGATTCAGATAGAGAGAAAATTAGGGTTTCCTCACTCTACCACTAACCACATAATATAGTTCAGATTATATATCAATTGCATGAGGGCGATCCATTGACTGTGAATCAGGTCGCACCGCGCCAACAGTTTCACCCCAAAAAGGATTACTTTCAACCGGATCGTGACAACCTATCTCAAGATTAAACTGATTAGTGCATGCCAACTACTAATAGAAAGTAAATGCAGAAAAGTAAACTAAAGCATGTCTATATCAGTTTGTCAGGGCATGCCCTATGTCAACCTAGGGTTTCAAGTTTTATGACCACCATTGTGTAAAAAATCACAAATTAAGCATCCGAGTTCCAGCCTATAGTGAATAATTATGATTGTGTAAGATAAATATGTTCGAAAAGTGTAAGACAAGAATCAATTCAAATATATAAACTTATATTACGAATAAAAACGGTATCTTATCTAACACAATCATCACAGTATAGTCACAGTTTCCCCTATCTACAATTAAATATAAAATTAGAAGTACATTACTTGGTTAGGGTTTTGCGAAAAACCCTAGATACCGAATTAGTTGATCATGGCTGAGAAAATTTGCATTATCGGTGTAAAAACGTTTTCCATGACCTTTTTCTCCGGATCTCTAGGTCTTCAATGTTGGTTCTCTTCAATGGAATCAAGTTTGAACTTTGAACGTAAGAACTCTATGAATGAACGTGCGTGAAAATTAGAACCAGAACTTGTATATCTCTTTGAACCTAACCCTCTCATATTTATAGACAAGTGAGGGAAACTCTAATGGTTACCCTTTTCTGTAATTTCATAATACATGAATAATATCTCTAAAATTTGATGTAAATATATGTATAAGCCTGTATATAAAGATTTGGAATCACCGATCACTTAAAATATCAAAGCAGAGACATAACTGAAAAATTATGAAACAACTTCGAAACAACTTCTGCACGTAAAGGAGTCACGTGGCCATAAGGTGGGACCTACGCTCCTGTCCTATGCTTGGGCGTAGGCTACGTTCCTGACCTATGCTTGGGTGTAGGGTCCAAACAAAAGTGTAGCTCAAGTCCAATTTGCCTCTTTTTCTCTATGATGACATAGGGTATCATGATTTTTTTTTTTTATGTAAAAACCTGTTTTTTCATATTTGAGCTAGACTGGTTGCCTTTGACTCCCAATGCTTTTGGTTGAAGTAATAATGTCTGAAAATGATATTTTTGTCCTTCAATGAGATAATAATATCGAAAAATGACCATTTTGCCCTCCGGTAGTTTTTTTTTGCACTGATACACCTTTTGATTCCTTTCTCGAGATAGAAACGAACACGAACTCAGTTAACTCACCGAGATTAGCTTTGTTTCTTCATTAAGCTCCTGAAACATGTTTATACACACAAACGGGATAAAAATACCAAGTAACGAAATGTAAAGACATAAGAAACACAGGATAAGGGTGAAAAATGATCAATATTGAGCACCTATCAGGGAGGCAGAGATGAGATGGTGGTGATGGGAGAAGGGAGAGGAGATGGTGGTGGTGGCGTTAATAGGAGGAAAGAGATTTCTGGATTTTTTTTTTTGGCAAGATAAAATTGAATTAGTTTAGAATATATAAATTTATTTTTAATTTTATATGAATAAAGTATTTTTATATTTTATTTCAATATTAAAAAATAAATTTGTATGTTTGAATATGGGTTATTATATTTTCACTATTAAATATTTTTTTATATTTTTATTATATAAGAATTTATGTGTTTGATTTTGATGCTCATATAACAATAACAAAATAAAATTTACAATGGACAAGTTAAATCCTCCATTTACATAAAGGGTGAAATTAACTAATCTAATCTATTATTAAAATTTGTATGAGTAAAACGTTTTATATTTTATTTCATTATTTATGTGTGTAATTTAGTATATTTTTAGTAAATTCAAATATTTTGTATTTTTATGTTGAGTTAAAATAAAATAATTTTGTGAAGTGTGTCTAATATTATTGGAAATAAGTATTAGTAAATTCAAATATTTTTCAACTTTAAATAAAAAATAAAAACTTGTGTTAGCTTACAAGTTTGATAAATGTAAATATAATATATTTTTGCTACTAAATATTTTTTGTATTATTATTATTTAAGAATTTATGTGTGTGACTCGTACAATAATAATAAAATTAAAGTTACAATTGACAAGTTAAATATTTTATATACATAAAAAAAGTTTGTATGATAAAAAATTGCTATTTTTGTGTGTAATTTAGTATTTTTAAGCAAATTCATATATTTTGCATTTTTATCTTGAGTTAAAATAAAATAATTTTTATTTTATTTTGTGAAGTGTATCTAATATTATTGAAAATAAGTATTAGTAAAGTCAAATATGTTTCAAGATTAAAATAAAAAATGAAAGTTTGTGTTAGTTTACAAGTTTGATTAATATATATATATATATATATATATATATATATAGATAAATATTTTAAATGTAAATATTTGAGTTAGTCAAATATGTAATTTTTTTTTTGGCTAATTTCATTCACACCCCCTCCCTGAATTTTGAATAATATAACCATTTTCTAAATTTAGGGGGTCAAATTGATATATTAAAGTAAGGATGGAGCCAAGGGTAGTTTAGGTATTAAAAATTATTTAAGGTCTGAAAATGTACCAAAAGACTTAAAGGGGTGCAGATGAGTACCTTTTTAAAAAATAAGGGGTGTAAATGATGTTTTGCATAGTTAGAGGATACAATTGACGTATAGATATAGTTCAAGAGATGTAAATGAAATTAACCCATTATTCAAACAAGAAATACGAATGTAATATATCATATATGTTGGAGGAGTGTAACTGAAATTTACCCTTAAATTATATTTAGATAAATGAGACATTTGCGTGACATTTGAATAAAGATTAATCTGATAGCAATTAGAATAGATTCGATGTATTATGATGTGACTTGACAATTTTCATATCTAAATATGAAAATATTATTCATAAAAAAAAATGGACAAAACATTCTAATGGACCTTCCTCGTCCTTAATTTTTAAGCAAGATCTAAAATCATGACAAAAGCAAGAATAATGATAATTTTCAACCAATTATTTTTAAACTTGGAATACATTTCACCAGTCATCTTAGGTATAAATGCTTCATCATTCTCAATTATGCAACCAAATTTCATACGTTTTTTTTAGAAATTTTCTTTTTCAAAGCTTTGAAAATCCTAAAATTGCACATAATTTATCTTACACTTTTTGAAAACTCACTTATAAAGAATTCCAATGTTAGAAAACTGTTTCTAGCAGTTGATGAGAACAGTTTACAAAAGCAAGGATAACAGTATGCCCCTCCTAGTTAAATTTGAGAAAGTATAATATGCAAAATGCATCTAAATATGGTCAGAAGATATGTCAAGGAAGGATGTGCAATGAACATGATTTGTTGTCCACTACAGTATGTATCGTTCGGTTAATAATACTTCGATGCCGTTATATGATATTGATGTTCATTCGATACTAATTTTAAAATATACCATCAATGTGATCACGACTGAATCGGATACTGAGACCCCGAAACATGGCAGTGAAATAACACGAGACCACCAAGATGCCATTTGATTAGAAGATGCGGTAGGAAATTCATCAGACGAGTTTCCTTGCTCGAGCCCAGCAATCATCAGCCCAATATCCTCTAGGTCCATGGGCCCAAATTGTAGTAAACAATTGGATCCAACGGCTCGTAGTGCCTTGATGAATTTGATGTTATTACGTATTTACCCAAATCATTCACTAACAAGAGATTTGTGAATCGGATCTCGTTCTACGTTTTTAAAATGAAGGTAGGAGTTCTAGTTTTTGTTGAAGAAAATAAAATATTTAAATTACATTCTTTTTAACAAAGTCACACGTGAGGGGTATGTTGAAGGATATAAAATACTCTTAGACATTTTTTTCTTAGTGACCAAACTTAAGTGTTCAGAATTTTCTATGTTCTTTCTTGTAAATTTTTGTCTGACCAAACCAAAAAAATAAAAATAAAGAAAAGCATGGATATATGTTAATTTTTTTCCTTTTTCCTTTTTCCTTTTATGACACAAGAAAAACACTCAGTCCTTTCAAAAAAACAAAAACAAAAACACTCACAGTCCTTTCAAAAAAACAAAAACAAAAACAAAAACACTCACGGTCCTTTCAAAAAAACAAAAACAAAAACACTCACAGTCCACTCATTCAACCTTTTCCTTTGAAAGGTGATAAACTAGTAAAGTAGTAATAGTCCGTGTTACACTTGTATTATTCATTTCTTTGCATAAACTCATTCAATTTCTTATACCATTGTCTGTTCTCTTGAACCCATTAATAATCACTAATATGCACATATGCAGTATAATGGAAAAATAAAAAATAAAAAAAATTCACCAATTCTTTATTGGCCAAAGAAATAGGGCAAATTCTTAATAATTTTGATAAAAGGGATAGTGACCTAAAAATTTTCTTTAGAGAATGGGAGTTGAAAGACTTCATACTGAGAAGTGCTTATTTTTTTGCATTGAAAATTATTAGAGGGCCTCAAAAGTTACTCATTGATCTCAGTGGCAGTACATCTCATGATGTCAATATATGGAAGGATATATGGAAAATAAAAACTAAAGATAAAATTAAATTCTTCATTTGGTTGCATTGTTTAGAGAAGATCTCGATGCTAAAGAACCTTCAATAAAAAAAAATAGTTTCAGAAGTTATTTGTCGTGTTTGTAAGCTTGAGGAGGAAACAATCTCTCACGTGTTATGCTAATGCCCAGTTGCCCTTAATGGTTTGGAGAATCAACCCCATTTGACTAACCTGTCAATGATCTAATTCATTTCCATGAAAATGCCATCGGATTCACTTGTTGGAGTTATGGAGAGATCACCAAGAACTAGAGAGGTACTTTAGCTTGGTCTCTTTCATTATGTGGCAAATTCGAAGGGCGGTGAATGACTTGAACTTTAATAACCAGACTTGGTCCCCTCAAGATACTATTGATCTGGTTCTCTTTAATTTTAACGAGTTTTGGGATCTTTATCAATAAGAAGATTCCATCGAAAGACCCAATCTTTTATTTTATATATACTAAACCTTTCAATTGGCAGCCTCCAAGAGAAGAGAGATTCAAGCTAAATTTTGATGCAACGTTTATATCTTTGTCTCATGTCGGCTGATAAGGTGTGTTTCCTTCTTTGTTAGGAATATTGGCTCTCCGACAGTCGCGGAAGCATTCATGTTGCATGAGAGTTTAAAGGTTCTTTCTATATGGGGCTATTTTAATGTTGATATCGAATGAGACAACCAACATGTTATTCTTTTTTCTCCTACAAACAAGTTTTCCTCAATTATTTTAAAAGATGCGAGTCTCATGATCCATAAGAGGTTTATTGAAAGCTTTTCTGGACTCCCAGAGCCTGCAATTTGGTTGTCGCCTCATTAGTAAATGGGTTTTCAAATCTCAAAGTTGTGATTTCTATTAGGATGTATGGCCTCATTGGCTCATTTGCGCTATCGAGTCTGATTTGTAAGTTCTTGAGTTTGTTATTTGTAGTTAACGGGAATTTTTTGAAAAATAGATAGTGCAATTATGAGAGGTGTAGGGGTGGGAATGCTGACTTCATCCAATTTATTTTACATATTTTAAATAAAAAAAGTGGTCCAAACACCAATGGAATCATGCCACGTGTGCAATGGAGTAGATCAAACACCCTTTCTTAACATGCTTTATAAATGCACAAAGCCCAAATCCATATGGGTTGTGTTCCTCCATTTATGCAAAAACTTGATGCACTTTTGCAAAATAAGTGAAACTTTCTCCTCTCTCAAATCAAGTCACGTTTCCAAATGAAAATAAAAATGAGGCTCTTGGCCTTCCAAGTGGAGTCAAAATTAGTTGGTTAGGAACTGTTTGGAAGGTTGTGAAATTAGGTAATTGTCATGTCACATGCTCATGTGACCTCTAGGCTAAAAAGCCCATTCCTCCACATGACAATATGGCCCTATTCCATCAACTAGCCTCACTCTATTACTCATATCCTATTAGCACATTTGCATATAAGATATATGTATAGCTTAATACAGCAATCTACTTTATCCATCCGTGACCATAACCATCATCTACGGTCATCCACTCATCATCACATGCTAATCCTCCATCCTTTTCAGCTCATATATAAAATAAATAAATAAAATAAAAATCTTGTCCAATAACTTTCTCACTAGTCCGTGCAAAATCTCATCTAATAGCGAGTGTACCCTACCGATATGAGTCCGACATATCATCTGATCCATTAGATCCTCACTAGAACTAGAAAAATTATTGAATTAAAGTCCCACACATCACATGCCATGCTGGGACCCACACCAAGAAGTTAACCCCTTTTAATAATCACAATTTAGATTTATGAACATTTATCATATTTTGGCCCAATTAGCATAATGAACTGCCCTTTTCTCCAATCCCATCATGAGATTGAGTTTGTGTTATTTTATATACATATGTGTAAAACATAAAAAGGAATGTTGGGTCAAAAGTATTGAATAATGCTTGTTTTGCAAGATAAAGTATGATCTCAGAGATCATCTTTTGCTAGTAATGGATACTCGATCACAATTAAAAATGAGTTTTTGAAGAATGGTACTTTGCCTATATCATTAATATGGTCTTTCAAGTGGGAGATGTTGAATTGGGAAATTAACTGAGAGTCAAAGGACTGGGACTTGTTGATCTAACTTAAGTATCTTACTAAAAAATCAATACAGAGGCATACATGTGTATATTATATATATATATATATATATATATATATATATATATATATATTTGGACTAACTTGACTGATGACATTTGGCATGTTTGGAGAGCTTAATGGTAAGTCACCAAACTATAGACTAAATATATACTGTAAGAAAATGTCCGCTGATCTCACATTACGGATTAGTGATTTCACGGGCTCTTAAAAGGAGACAGGAAATTAGTCATATAACCTAGGAAAAACATAATTGAGAAATTTTACTCGATCTGGGCAAGAGTCACTTTATATGGCCCCAACAACACAATTATCAACCAAGATTTTTTTTTTTACCCCAACTCAAATCAATCTAACACCATATTGTGTCAATACAAGTACTTTACGCATGTCGTATCATGCAAATTGGTATTATACTATTAAATGATCCTCTACATAGCATAATGCGAAAAATATACGTTCAGTAGGTTGAATACGACAAAGTATCTTCAACAACTAAAATAGATATACATGTTGATGTACTTACATGTTTGAATCCAGATGTCTTCAGAGTTTCTTCATTGTAAATGTATTTGCAGCCAACAATATTGGTATGTGACATTTTTTTTTTGATAACTGTGATGTCTGGGTCAGCTTACGCGCACCTTGACTAATCCACGGAACCCGTGCAAGGCCACGGTATGTGACATTTATGTTGATAAGATTGTGTCTACTTTCTACATCCCTCTCTATAGCCCACATGTCCTTCATAATTAAAAGAACAACTATAGTTAACCCACTTTTACATGGTACAATTACATCATGAAAGAGGGTATCTCCTTTAAGAAGGCATGTATTTCCTTCTCTCCAAAGATCTTGTTCCACATCGAATTCGGATATAAGATTACGAGGGTATTTAGCTCCAAGTGTTGCAAGTAATTCTCGAGCAGGTTTGTCCCCCAAATGCCCACCTAGAGGTGCCTGCATGTAGATTATTTGGTCTTTTCGCCATTAGGGCGGATGGATAGGTAGAGTGGTCCGACCACAACGAGGGCAACCTAGGTGCAGATACCATACCCTTGCATGCGCAAAAGCAACCATCATGCGCAGAAAGTGGATAAAACTACAATAAGTTTTTTGATCGTTTTGTTTTGACTTGATAGCTTTGCTTCCTCCACTGGCATTTAGAGGAGTGAATAGACCAAGTAAGGTGGAAAATCTAGAAGGAAAAGTTCCTTTGCACAAAGGACCTTCAATCCTAGAGATGCTACAATCATACTTGAGGTTTGAAATGACTGAAAAAATGTTGACAAAGTAGAGAACAAAGAGAAACTAGTGCTATGTCTAGTAAGAAATGTCAAAATTCATGGGCCACCGGGCACCACAAGGATTATTACTCTAAGATCCACAAAATCTCTTTATTAAGTTTTGATCTTGACTAAATAGTCTTGGCTTGGGCAAAATCTTGATTATATGTTCTAGCTTTAGTGTTAATTTTTTTTCTGAGTTCCTACCATCTTTTCATTGTCAACAAAAGGCACTGAACAAACAACCAACATAGAAGTGGGGTATGCAACAAAGGGCATCTAATGTCAACTATGGGCCAAGGGGGCCTTAATTGATTAAGCTTCTTTATGTTAAGATAATAAGGTATTGTAATGTTATTGGTTCTTAGAATCTTAGTATGCATGATAACTCCCTCTATCACAAATTCTGCTTTTTCAAAAACTTCACGGTGTGTTGATGGAAATTTTTTTCTATATTCCTCATCACTCATTGTTGGAAATAGTGAGAAAGCTGTCGGTGGTTGTTCGAGTTCTTGGATACGATGCCTGAGACTTTGGGACCAAAGAAACATCATCTTAGCAACAGACTTCATCAACCACCGTACCATGATGGCTTTGGTGGGAAGGTATAATATCCCATCTTCGAATGGTAGAGAAAAAGTGATTGAAACGTAATTTGCCTATAAGATTATAATAAGTGACGATAATTATTGTCGATAGGGATTGATTTGTCAGCCATTTGGTGCAACTAAATGCACATGCATGGTTTCATGTAGGTGTGACAAGAAGAATTTTTCAACATGTGTTCATTTGTTTAATTTCTGGTACAACACAGAGGCATTAATGCGTAAGAGACATCATGAATGGAATTATATGAATCATATTGTAGAATCAAACTAGGAATTGGTGAAAATAATATCAGATCAACTACAAGTTGCTTTATATCAAAAAGAGAGTGGGAGATAGGTTTGACCAGGAAGGCAGTATTTTTTAACAGGTATGGAGTCTCTTCTGAGCAAAGATTAATATACGTAAAGAATCTATACATGTATTGACACTATCAACCTTCAAACAAAATGCCAAAAATAAGAATGCTTACCCAATGATGAAACCTTAGACCTGGACTTGTCCAATTGCTTCAAATTGTCCATGCTTTTACTTGTTCTCAAATGGAAGCTGCAGTCTCGGGCCCAAGTATTGAAAATTTTACTGTGTCAAAGAATAATAAAAATAAAAAATATATATCAAAGATCTAAAGTGACAATTATAAGAAAATATAGTTGAGTTATTCCAATGTTATTTCTACATGTGTGCGTGTGTATAATACAAAAAATAGATATATATATACATATATGTACGCACGTTGCTTTGTACATATGAAAAATCCTGAAAGTTACATAATGGATGCATGGATGAATGTTATACTTGAATATATATATATATGCATGTAAAAGAAAATACCATGTTCCCATCCATAATGCATGTGCCACCTGATAAAGACACCATGTGCTACATTTGTTATCAACTTGCAATTGTATATCCAAAAATAGCTAACAAATGATATGCCCATCTCATGCTACAACTTCAATACTAAGCTAAAGTTGGAACACGATCGGCCCCCTCCAGAAGGAGAGAGGGAGTTCCTACGGTAAAGGAGCGGTGATGTTTACCATGGTTATATAGGGAATCATCTGAGAGTCATCTTCAGTAGATAAACAAAAACGGATAGAAGAAATGCTTGTTCTTCAATCCAACCAAGCTCATAATTCGTAAAATAGATCTGATATTGAAAGCAGGTTGGTTGTATTAACTTTTTTGAACAAGGTGTGTGCCACTGTTGAAAACGTGGGGGTTTGGTCATGGGCTTTTAAAATTCATTGGTGGAATCTGAATACATGTGACAAAAGGTTTTGGCTTAATCATAAAATCCCAACTGGTATGTGACACGGACCTGAAGAACAACAGCATCCCCTCCTTTCCATTAAATGCATCGAAAATGTAACCTAACTCTAACCATTTGTAACAAGTAGCTATCAGCATATATCTTAATTAAAGGTCCGAGACACAAGAAATTGTTAGTTATTACAAAATGTGCAACACACTGATGCACAATAACGCCTGTTACCACACAATCTGATTTTTAAAGCATTAGAAAACATTTTTTTACATAAATTCTATTATGTTAAAATTTTAAGTTCAGTAAGAATTGCTGCAAACAACTGTATTAGACATCTTCTTACCAAAAGGGTGCATCACAACAATGAAATGGCATAAACATTGGCATACCACAACAGCATAACTAAAGAAGATAAAAAAGCAAGGCCAAAATAGGAATAACATAGCAAGATCGGAAATCTCGTATTTTTACTGGGCATGAGTTCTTTTAACTATAACTCTAATCCTTAAAGGGTTCTGTCACAGACGTCTGATCATTTCTACAGTGTGGAATCCAATTGAACGCCTGCGTGGGAGTTCTAAGTAATTTCAACAACTCTGAATACAGAAGCCTCCCCGTAAGACAGTGTTGATGAAAATACTATGAGTGCAATAAGAATAAAGTCACTAGTTGGCAATAACATCACACCATAAAGTAATAATAACAGTATAGTGTCTGATAGTAGTAGTACTTGTAACAGTATTCTCGGTCACACGATTCTTTTCTGTAGATTTAGGTAATTTAACATTTGAGCATGATTCTTTTGAAAAAGGAAGTAGATATGTCCTCATGTATTAGGAAAAAGGACAAAATATAGTTAGAAAACTAAAAGCACTTTGACCTCACAAAGTTAAATCGCATTTCTTATGCTTATTTTACAAAACTCCGCTTTCTTGTTTTTTAAGATTTTCAAAACAAAAAAAAAAAAATCCAATACTTTCACTCCTATAAAACTCCTCATTCTTTGCTGACACTGGCAGCTCTCTCTCTCTCTCTCTCTCTTTCCAGTGTGTGTGTGCGCGCGCGTGCATGCATGTAAAAAAAAGGATATTCCTTAATCCTCTCTACACTAATACACAAGGACACAACAAAAAGAAGAACGAGCAAAAAGAAAAAATATGGCCGCAGAGCAGACCCAAAAGCACCAGACATTACCAGAGGTACAAACTGAAATATCTTAGAATCTGCTAGAATTTTTCTCACCAAAAATGTGTAATCTTACACTCCTTTTCTTTATCCATGACCTTTTTAGGTACTGGAGGAGTTGAAGAGAATAACTGACATAGCCTTCCCAATAGTGGCCATGGGCTTGGTGGGCTACCTAAAAAATATGATTTTAATTGTGTGCATGGGAAGGCTAGGTAGCCTCGAGCTGGCTGGCGGGGCACTAGCCATTGGCTTCACCAACATCACTGGCTACTCAGTTCTATCAGGTCTAGCCATGGGGATGGAGCCACTTTGTAGCCAGGCTTTTGGTTCAAGGAACTGTGGTATAGCATCACTCACTCTACAAAGAACAATTCTTATGCTACTGTTAACTTCACTACCAATTGGATTGTTATGGTTTAACCTTGAGCCCCTCATGCTCAGGCTCCATCAAAACCCAGAGATAACACATATTGCAAGTCTCTACTGCCGGTATGCCATCCCGGATCTTATCGCTAATAGCCTTCTTCATCCGCTACGAATCTACTTACGTAGTAAAGGGACAACATGGCCACTGATGTGGTGCACTTCACTTGCGATACTTCTCCACCTCCCCATCACCATCTTCTTAACCTTCACTCTTTCTCTTGGGGTCCTAGGGGCAGCAGTTTCAACCTTTGTCACAAACTTCAATACCTTGTTTTTCCTTCTAGGATACATATTCTACTCTCGTACCTCTAAGGATCCTCTGTCTATACCATTGGTATCACAAGTGGTTTTGCTTTCTTCATCTTCACTCGGCAAAGATTGGAGAATGCTACTTCGTCTTGCTGTTGCAAGTTGTCTAGCAGTTTGCTTAGAGTGGTGGTGGTATGAGTTCATGACACTTCTGGCTGGTTATCTTTACAATCCTCACATTGCCCTTGCAACATCAGCTATAGTAATTCAAACCACCTCTCTCATGTATACCTTACCTTCTGCACTTAGTGCGTCAGTCTCAACAAGAGTAGGAAATGAGCTCGGAGCTGGTAGGCCAGGTAAGGCCCGTTTGGCAACAGTGGTAGCTATAGGACTGGCTCTCCTAACCTCAATGTTTGGATTGATATGGACCACCCTAGGTAGGGAAGCATGGGGGAGAGTCTTCACACAGGACAATGAGGTTCTAGAGCTAACAATAGCTGTGCTACCCATAATTGGACTGTGCGAGCTTGCCAACTGTCCACAGACAACATGCTGTGGAGTTCTCCGAGGAAGTGCTAGACCCGGTGTTGGGGCAGCTATCAACTTCTACTCATTTTACTTGGTTGGTACACCAGTTGCAATAGCTTTGGCATTCGTTTGTAAACTAGGATTTGTGGGCCTTTGTTATGGGCTTCTAGCAGCTCAAGTGGCATGTGCAATCTCAATTTTAACAGTGATATACAACACAGATTGGGATACGGAGTCATTAAGGGCCAAATACTTGGTGGCGGGGTGTACTGCATTTGCACACGCAGATCAAACAGCCAAATGCGAGGAAGGAATCGGATTTCTCAATATATCTGCTCTTGAAAAGTGAATGGAGTTCAAGGTATCGAACATGTAAAATAATATAGTACTAACATCATAAGATAGAATAGTACACCTCATTTTGATTGTTTCATGTCAAACTATATTAGTGTGTATCTACAGCTTTTACTTTTCTGTTTCCTGTTCCAGCTAGTCTACAAAAATCTAGATATGTTTATTGTGGAGATGTGAAGATGCATGTATAAGTAAAACTCTCTCTCTCTCTCTCTCTCTCTCTCTCTCTCTCTCTCTCTCATACACACACACACACACACACCTACACAGTCATTTTTTTTGGGTGGGCAGCTGTAGGCGACAATAGCTGTTGACGGTGAATATGTTGAAGCTGCCTTCTTTTGTTGTCTTCTTTCTAAATCTACTATTTTAACTTAAGGCACGGGCCATCAGAACAACCTGCTTGTAGGAACATGGTTTTGGTTTTTACTTCTTGTGTATGTGTGTGAGTATAGAAATTATGGAACGGTGAAGGGACGAAGCACAGGCATGCTCACAGCCTGGCAGTAAGGACTTAGGTCCTTTTATTGCACAGTATACTGGCCCAATTCGGGGAGAACTTTAACACGGCCAATCAAAAGGGATGATTGGATTTTGTGTTTCTTTTAGTAAATCGTACCCAATTATTTTCTCCAAACGAGGATAATATATATATACAGAGAGAGAGAGAGAGAGATCTTAGAAGACATCCAAAATAATATCAAAATAGTGGTTTCTTAAAAGAGAAATATAAAAAATGAAAAATAAGATGATGTAAAATTGAGTATAGTTGAATAAGAGAGAGATGAAGTTTAATATCATGTCCTCAAGTTAGAAACTGAAAAACCAAACAAATATTGAACTACATTAAAAGAACTCATACTGGAATTCGAAATAGCATTATCTCTAGAGAAAAAATTAAAATTTAGTAGATCTTCTGAATATAGTGAACTTTTTAGTACCTTAATTTAACCTACTCATATTCAAACATCTCTACAATTTGAAATTTCTTGTAACCTATTAAGAAAAACCAAAAAATACTGTTTGGAAATTTACGAGTGGAACTGAAAAACTAGATAAATTGTTAGCAATAGCAATAAATAAACCTATAGGAGATATGAGTAGTTGAAGATTTCTTGATGCCGCTAAAATATATCTTATACTTCTATTACTAAAATTGAACAAGTACAACAGGACCTAACAGTTTGGAACTATTATGTTTCTTAAACTTTATCGTTGTTCATATTGTAATATAGAGGTTTACAGTAATTTTTTCAATTTTCACCCAAGGAAATATTTTACCAGAAAAAAAGGGAAACTTGATGAATATGGAGGATGAAAAAACAAGTCTAAGATGCTAATGTTAATCATAAATTAATTAATTTGTCAAATACAGCTTTAGCTTTAAGTACAAAAATTATCTAAAGCTTTAAAATTTTGAAATGCAAATAATAATAACAATGATAGTTGTGAGAATAACCATAATAATGAATCATACATAATTTGAGAAAACAAAATCTCTCAGACATGAGGGAATTTGAACTGAAATGAATAGAAGGTGGATCGACAAGGAAAATTTCAAGAAAACTCTTGTTAAACTTTCTTTAGATTCTTTATGTTACATATTTTTGAAGAAATCGAAAGAGAAAATGCAAGCTCTTTTAAGAAGAAAAGGGAGAAAAATCTTAGGATGGATAAATATGATAATTTATAAGGACCTAAGACTTGAAACAAATTTAGTTTAGTTTATTTATATATCTGTCTCGTGTCTTCTTTCATTAGATATTATTATTTCTAATCAACAATCACGTCACTTTTGAAATTGAGCTCATGTCTCATTTTGGACAATCACGTGGAAAGAGAAACTTGCTTTGGATTGTTACGATCATCAAAAGGCTACCTATGAAATTAGTCTGAAGACACTTTAGCATACGAGAGAAAACGAGAGAGAGAGATTCTGCAGTATAACATAATTGGAATGAGAATTCTTAGATAGATGATCGAAATGATTTCAAGAGATATGTTAAATACGTGTGAGGACCGAAAGGTGGTATGGATAGATACGATCTAGAGCAACAGATGCACTTGTGAGAAAGGAAACTAGTTTACCTAGAAAGTAAAAGACAATGAGACACTAGCTTCAGATGTAAGTAATTAACATAGATATTAAGAGAAAATAAATATAAAATGAGACGTGACTAATAATAGAATCAAATGAAAAAAGAGATTTCATGTGGCCGACTCCATCTTTTTGGAATATAGGATGGACTTTACTGCTACAAATATATTAATAATAATGCCATTTCACCCACAAGAATAAATTTTGAACGTAGAATCTCTCAACACTTTAACCTTAGATTCTTCTATTTTTCTCCAAACAAAATTGCTCAAACTTTAATAAATTATTGGTTACTATATGCATTAATAGGAACTGATATCACCTCAAACTTCAATAAATCAACAGTTATTTAATGCATTAATGAGAACTGATATCACCTCCATGAGTTTGTGGTTTCACAATCAGCAACTCAACTTGTAAGTGGTTTTAGTTGGGCCAACTTCTTGTTAGAGAAAATAAAGACAATATACTCTATTCTAAATATTTTAGGTCTCGTCTATTGTCTAATAAGACCATGTCACAGCACATAACGGACACTATGGAGTCCACATATATTGTGCTAAACAAATCACTTTCGCAAACACAAAAAGTAAACTACATGCCATCCCATCACGGTCACACTGCCTCCACTTGGAGTTGTTTTATCTATTGTTCCACCTCTACCAACTTTGTTGTTGATATACTTGATCAAATCAACAAATCAATTTCAATTTTTTTTTTTTTTTTGTAGTCTACAAAATACCAGTGCAAGTCATATTCATATCTTTTTCTCTTCAAGCAACAGCTACGGGGAACAATGAAGCTTGGATCAGTAAAATGTATGTATGAGAGTTGAACAAGCGAACCTCGAGAGTAGATTTTTGACAATTTTTCCTAAATAACATATCAGGGGTATCACATGGTGAACTAAGTAGTCAAAAAATAAAATAAAAAATAAGAAAAAAGAGGCTCACTT
Organism: Cornus suecica; assembly: GCA_963922005.1. Taxonomy (NCBI): domain Eukaryota; kingdom Viridiplantae; phylum Streptophyta; class Magnoliopsida; order Cornales; family Cornaceae; genus Cornus; species Cornus suecica. The sequence continues at coordinate 3,376,621 of OY998241.1, forward strand.
ATTCAGTTAGCCACTTAAAAGTAGCCCGAGCTTGGTATCGGTTTACCAGTCAATATCGTTCATCAACCAAATATGGCCAGCCACAGAGCCCAATTGCATTGCAACTTATGAACCAGCAACATCAACACCAATTGGCTGAGGCCCATGAGTAGCTGAATTTAATATTAGTGGCAGTAGCATAACAACCTCATGCTAATGTGAATGTGTAATGTGATCATGTGCCAGTAATTAACTTTTTGAGCATGTTGTAACTGATAATGGGCTTTTTACCAATAGGGAAGATTCATGGACCCTCACTCAAAGAAATTGCCTAATTAAATTACTGAACAAGCCCAAGCCTGGCCAAAGACTCAATTGAAAACCCCTATATGAGATCAACGTCCAATATGTCAAATTTCATCCTGAATCAGCTTGCCAGCCCCTAAATATTTATAGCTTAATAAGGCTTATTTATACCTTTATGTCATGGATTCTTGTCCCACATCCGATCCGGATGGGGTGGGTCTTGGACATACAAGGTGGTTGTTAGAATTATCCAATGACTGAAGTTTTTTGGGCAGACCACGAAGCACCCGGCCAATGAAATTTAGCCAGCTTATGAATGTATGTGTATAACTGCATGCAAACTAAATTGCCACACAATTTATGTCAACACTACCATTGTGAACTGTTCACGAGTAAATAGCATTTCAAAAATCCTATACTTCCGAGTTCGTACTAACAATATAGTGTGAAACATGTTCCACATGTTAATTATCCGGAGAGTGTGAGACAAAAAAATGCATATAACAGGGGATGTCAGAATTCTGACGGTACGTACCTTCAAGACACCATGCATGCTATCCCCTCTAATCCCCGATTGACAACCTTTCTGCATGAAGAAACATTTTATAAGAAAATTTGTTTGTCAACTAGAAGGAGATAGGTCCTTTTGTATATAGCAGTACAAAAAATAATCATTCAGTAACATAAAGATTACATTAAAGCAGAACATAGCACCATCATTCATGGCAACGACACGTTCTAATCCTTAGAGCAATCAGTTGGCCAAAATCCTCAACAGACAATGACCATATAACGAATCATTCAACTTGTAACACTTCGGTACTACCTCCTTCACCACCCCGGGGGGAAGGTTGAGGGTTCAAGATGTGGCGGGTTCGTTTGTGTGAGAATACTTGCTTATGTTAACTACCCAACTGCTCTAAAAACTTAAGTTATTAGAGAGAATGTAACTTAAATATTTATATCCTTCAATACGCCCCCTCACGTGTGACATTCTTTTTGGTCTCACACGTGAAACAATAATTTCAACAAAGGGTGGCGGTGAGGTTTGAACACGAGACCTTTGGCTCTGATACCATGTTGGGTGGTCTTGGGTCTCTCTCACCCCAAAAGCTAGCTCAAAGGATGAGACTTTCGCTCACACTTATATACTGACCATCAGCTCCTTCCACAACCGATGTGAGATAACCCCAACAATCTCCCTCTTACATATCAGGCATTGGGCCGGAGCAACGACAACCCGTTTATCCCGGAACCTGGGCCGAAACTTGTTGGTAACCTGGACTCTGATACCATGTTAACTACTCAACTACTCTAAAAGCTTAAGCTAAGCTTTTAGAGAGGGTGTAGCTTAAATATTTATATCATTCAACAGCTTATTGAGGGGGAAAAAGGGATGAACAAAATTCTAACCAATAAAATGCAGGAGATAGGCTACAATTGCAACCCAAAAGGCACTCTCTCAGTGGAAGTTTCAAACTCTCAAGCTTTTGGGAGGGGTGGTGGGTGATGATAAATTTAAGAAAATTAATTATATGGGTTTCATTTTTTAAACTCATAATTCTTGTGAAAGAGTTGCATGATAATTTCTTTTGCTATATGAATTAATCCCAATAGATTTCAAGACTAAGTCATAATTTTAGATTTTCAAACAATCAATTTACTTATGTTCACAAAATCTTACCCTAGTATTTTACATCTAATAGGGAATTCCTATTATGTACCACAAGCAAGATCGAATGAAGGAGGATTAATGGTTTCGCATATAGGCGTAGGGTCAAGAAATAGACTGAAAAAATATTTATTTAGTTCTGTCTTCTCATATCCGCATTGGAGAAAGATTAAAAGGGTAATACTGACACACACAGGCCCCCCACGCACACACACACACAAATATATATGTATATATATATGAAAAAGAAGAATGAACTAGATTCGACACCAAGTCTCTAGCATATTCTAAGAAATTTCAAGATTGGGCAAAAGTTATTCACTAGAATTTGTTCTACCAAAACAACTATTTTGTGAGCAAATTATTTAAATTGGTGGCACATTTGGTTTGTGCATATTTCATGATTTTATTCTGTGGCTGAATTGAATTAAGGGTTTCAAAGTTCATACCTCATACCTAATTGAAGTATTTTCACATCTTTACAAGCTCACATTGTGAAAAAATTTCTCTCTCTTCTTTGCAATTTGGGTTCTCAGAATCCAAAAAAAAATACAATTAGTATATATATAATAAAAAAAATTGCTTCTAACATATTGAGGTCCGAGTTTGTCAATAAAACACAAGAATTACACCGAATCTAAATCTGTATAAACTAAAACTAAAACTAAAACTAAATTCATGAAATATACCTAGTATACCATGCAATTTAAGATGCCAAAACACTTCTCTTAAACCCTAAAGCAAGATTCGAAGTGATTTCAGACAATAATTTAGTCCAGAAATTAAGGCGTAGACATGTATAAGAACTAAGCGCGCACACAGCCATATACATTCCTAATGAAATGTAGTGTGTACATGTGTGTATATATATTATATATAGAGAGAGAGAAAAGCTCACATTTTGATCATGTTGGGAGAGAGAGATTCCCGCGTTTCAGAAATAATGTGAGTTAAACGGCCTCGCGAAGTATTTCAGTTTGAGCCTTAAACATTGGAGGTCCGGTCCGGACCGGACTTGCCACGTTGTATTGCATCATAGTTACGTATATGGGTGCGTGTGTGTGTATATATATATATATGTATGTATATTGTGGGGCAATGTATGCTTGCCTGCTTGGGGCCCTTTATAGTTTACAAAATTTGAAGTGTAAAAGAAAGTATTAAGAAAAAATACATTGAATATCTTAATATTAAAAAATTGAAAATAACATCCATCTTGGTATTGTCGTAAAAAATTATTGTATTTGAATTAGTGCGGCAGTGGTTTCGCGTGAAAAATTATTGTCGTTGTGCGAATGCGATAAGAATTTTCTAGCCTTAATCAGATAATTGTTTGATTTGGATTAGACTTCATAATTTCATTAAGTTGAAAATTGAGTTTTTTTTTTATTATTATGTCTATAGTAATAATAGTCGGTGAGATATAAAATTTTAGATCCTAAATTATGAAATTGGATTTGGATTTAATAAGAATTGGGCTATAAAACAATTTTTTTTTTGGACCAGACCCTAAATTATGTAATTATATGGGGCTTTGTTTTGAATTGGGCTGACAACCTAATTAAAAAATTTTAGAGGCTATAAAAGTATTAATTTTTTTAAATAAATAATAAATAAAAATTTGGCCCCCCAAAGTCCGGAGGCCTTAGGGGGATCGCCTTGGTCGTCTGGCCTCACGGTCAGGCCTGAATATAGTATAAATCAGGTATGGTTTCGGTAATGGTCGTGGTAACAGTGTAACAGATTCGGACAATATCAATCTTAAATATGAGTATCATATGAGTTTCGGTGCTAAATAATAATACCGATAGGAAGAATCATGAGTGTAACTATGGAGTAGCACAATTTCTAATTATGTATTTGTATCTATGGAGATGGATAGATATGGGGAGTAGTACTCTAGGGCTTGCTTGGATCGGACACTCCTTTTTCTAAATCCGTGTCAATAACTTTTTTTTTCCTTATTATTCTTTTTCAATATAAATTTAATTTTGATGGTTTGTGTCAGTTTTGATCACTCCATATTGAAAACAATTCAAATTTGGCACTTTAATGTTTAGATTGACTTTTTAAAAGATATTTTTAACTTTCTAAACTGAAAAATTGTTTTTGACTTTCTAAAGTGAAAAATTGTTTCGAATGGTGTTTAACAACATTTTTAAAAGAGTTTTTGGGCATTGAAAGAACATTATGAAGAAGATAAGGGTACCAAATTTTCAAAATGACTTATATTTCTCTTTTTTTTTGTTTGTAAATGTAGAAATAGAAACTCTGTTAAACATAACCTAGAGAAGAATTATAAAAAAAATGGTAATTTTGTATATAAAAGAATAATAATAGTATCAAATTGAAATTACCAGACAAAAAAATATATATATTTAAAGAAGGGAAAATTTCCGTGTATCAGATAAGAGGACAATCCAGACACTGGTAAATAACATGTGAATTTGAAGATCCCTTAACATTTGCGAGTTACCCATTAACAAGTCTCTCCAATGATTATTTATTTATTGAAATCTTCAAAAATAAGATACAACTAATCTTTGATCTTATTATAGGTAAATTGATGACATACTTGTAGGTTTAAATTTGTATCATTATATACCAAGAAATGGGTCCCCATATTTACCAAATGTTTGTAATGTCAAATACATATTGATGATCATAATTTAGGTTGGTCATTGTTGCTAGTTAAATGCCTATAGCTTTCATCAACTTTACCAGACAAAGATAAAAATAGGGGCTAGCGGTTATCTTTTACTTGTTATAGATTACATATGTAACTTTTGCTTAGGTCCTCTTGGGCATATTTTTGGTTTTAGTGTTTTTGCTTTTGATCGAAAATTAATGTTTTTTTTTGGGCTGAAGTATGTTTGCATGATATGTTTTGTTTTGCATAGTAATGTAAATAGTTAAAACATCTCAAAAAAAAAATGAAAACAATAATTTGATTTTTTTTTTGTAGTTTTTCATTGTTGTTAATTAAAATGTATTTGGCCGAACTTGAAACATATTCAAATTTATGTTATCAAGTATGATTCCAATTTTAATTAAAAATCTATTACAACAAAAACACATGATTTATTTAGACTAAAAAACGCGTTCCAATTTCCAAACGGATCCTTAGTACTAAGCCGGGAAAAGGTTTGGGTAAATACCATTGACACCCCCTCAAAGATATCCTAATCTCACATAGACCCCATCGATATTCACTATTCCCACTCAGACCCCCTCAAAATTGAATTTTGTTTCACAAATACCCCCTCCGTCTTCACGCCGTTAAACTGTGTCGTTAACCACCCTGTGAATTGTCTATATTGCCCTCAAAATGATATAAAATGATCTACATATCCTTCTTATTTTTCAATTTGGGCATTTCAAAACCCTAACCTTAATTTATATATAGAGAGAGATTGGAAGTGGGAAATTGGGAGAGAGATTGAATATGGGGATTGTATATATTGCATACCCATATATACATATATATATGCTGCTATATATACTCATATACCCGTATATATACCCGTGTATATATATATATAGCTGTTATATATACCCATATATATATATATATAGATGTTGTTATATATATGTATAGATCTATATATATGTGTGTGTATATATATATGTATAGATATATATATATGTGTGTATATATATATATATGTGTGTGTATATATATATATATGTGTGTGTGTATGGCAGTGTGTGCAGATGGAGGGGTGTGTGTGTGAGAGAGAGAGAGAAAAAGGAATAAATTTTAAATATTTTTTTAATTTTATATTTATTTCCGAATTTAGCATTTTTTATTGAAATTTTATATATATTTTTTGAATTTTATATTTATTTTCAAAATTTATATTTTTTTATGTTTTTTTCGAATTTTATAATTATTTTTGAAATTTAATATATATTATTTGAATTTTATATGGTTTTTTAAAATTTTATATATTTGTCTTGAATTTAATATGTTTTTTAAAAAAAATTATATATTTGTTTAAATTGTTTTATGTTTTTTGCGATTTTTATATTTATTTTCGAAATTTAATATGTTTTTTTGAAAAAAATATAATTTCGAAATTTATATATATTTTTAATATTATATTTATTTTCGAATTTATAATATTTTTCAAATTTTAAAATATTTTTTTTCGAATTATATATATATTTTGAAAATTTAATACAATTTTTTTGAATTTTAAATATTTCTTTCAAATTTTATATATTATTTTTGAACTTTATAATTTAGGTATGTTTTTTGAAATTTAAATATTTTTTTGAATCTATATATTTTTCCCCTTTTTATATATTTTTTTCTAAATTTTTATATATTTTCATATTTTAATATAATTTTTCAAAATTTTATATTTTTTTTAATTTTATATTTTTTTTGCATTTTCAGATTTTATATAATTTTTTTGAATTTTAAATATTTCTTTCAAATATTATATATTATTTTTGAATTTTATAATTTATATATTTTTCTAATATATATATTTTTTCGTAAAATATATATATTTTTTCGTAATATATATATATATATATATATATATATATATTTTGGGCATATGGGTAATTTCACACTTTATATATATTATCCTAATGTAATAAGTGAAACTTCAGGGGGTGCTACTGCAATTTATCCTTTTTTAAAATATATATCGAAGGGCAAATTAATAATTTCACAATAAAACGTCAGTAAACCTAACGGCCGTTTGTCAGAAGGAGTCCGTGTGAAAATACTCAATATTAAGGGAATCCGTGTGAAATTAGGGTCTCTTTGAGGGAGTTCGGTGGGAATAACCAAAAGGTTTTATGTCATTTTTGATGGGTTAGTATACAAAATATATCATGTGATGATGGCCTAATGGACCATTAGAATTTGTCTTGGGACTTCTAATTGCAATTTGGGCTGATTGTAATTGAATGTTCGGAATTGAGCCGGCCCAATCTTCCGGGCTCGTTTTATATATTAGACATATATATAAATCATATGTTTGGCATACTTTTTGCTTTTGGCTTTACTCAGAAACAAAAATTATTTTGAGAAATTGGTACCCTCAGCTTCTTTAAAATGCTCTTTCAAATTCTAAATTTTTTTTGCTAAACATCGTTCAAAACAACTATTGCCTCCAGAAAGCCAAAAACAGTGTTCAAAAAGTCAATCCAAACAGGACCTATAACGAATCGAATTCGGATCCGATCAAATCAAACCAAATCGGATCCAAATCCAATCATCTTATTAGCTATTTGATCCGAATCAACAATATGTCATATTTTTATCTAATTGATTCAAATTCAATTTTTTTACTATCAGATATCCTATATGATAACCTCCGTAATTGAAAAAAGGAACCCAAAAAATTAAGAGTAATTTACATAAAACCTCGTGTGGTTTGGGATTTTAATCAAGAAATCTTTTATAGTTCCAAAAATCCCCTCAATTTTCATTCTGGTTACAATTATCTCCTTGTCCCAAAAAAATTCAATTTTCCGATCATGTAGCTTGTGAATTCCCTATTATGCCCATAAATCACCTTATTTCATAAAAGCCCCTGTAGTTTCGAAAAAAATTATATATTTTTGAAAAAATATTTAAAATATATATATTTCGGGAATATATATATATATTTCATAAATATATATATATATATATATATTTCAGAAACAATATATATTTTTTCCGAAATACATTTATTTTTTCCGAAATATATATGTATATTCGAAATATATATATATTTCTGAAATATAATATAATATATATATTTCAGAAAAAATACATATTTTTGAGAATTTTATTTTTCGAAAATATATATATTTTTGGAAATATATATATTTCTGGAAAAAAAATATTTCAAAAAAGTATATATATTTCGGAAACAATATATATTTTGGAAAAAAAACATATTCTCCTAATATTGTTTCTGAAATATATATTTTCTTCCGAAATATATTTATTTTTTTTGATTTTTTTTTCTTCGAAATATATATATTATTTCCAAAATATATATAATTTTTTGAAATATATGTATTTTCGGGAAAAAAAATTCTCAGAAATATGTATTTTTTCTGAAATATATATTATATTTTGGGAAAATATATATATTTCGAAAAAAAAATATGTATTTCGGAAAAAATATATATTGTTTCGGAAAAAAATAATTTGTTTCTGAAATATATATAATTTTTTGAAATATATATATTTTTGAAAATATATAATTTTTTCGAAACTATAGGGGGTTTTATGAAATAAGGTGATTCAGGGGCAGAATACGGAATTCACAAGTCACGTGACCAGAAAATTGAATTTTTTTGGGGCAGAATACGGAATTTTTTTGGGGTAATTGTAATTGGAATGAAAATTGAGGGTTTTTTTTGGAACTATAAGGAGTTTCTTGATTAAAATCCAAAATCATAGGGGGTTTTATGTAAATTACTCAAAAATTAATTGGATCACAATTGCATAGAGAACAATGAACTAAGGGGCTGTTTGGAGGCTATTTTGCTTCCCAAATCTTACTTCTACTTTGGTTCTCTTTAGAATCACAGCTGAGAGAGCGTGTTTGGTGCTTATAATTTGCTTCCCTCACCACCAAAACATGGCCCAATTCCGAATCAAGGTGAGAGGTGATTTTCCATGCGTACACGGCACATATAGTCCAATCATCTTGGTCTACTTTGCTTCCTTGCTCTCATGATTTGCATTGTCTAATGGAATAATACATTCCATTTTCAAATGAATATTTGAACCAATTTGTGCAATAAATATTTTATTTTTATCCAATATTACACTTTTAAAATAAAATTTTAAATTCTTCAAAAAATATAATCAAACATTTCATAATTTCGTAACAAACTAGTATACAAATGTTTAAATGTGTTTTTATTTTCATTTTAGGGATTTTATAACATATATATTACCAAAAAAATAAAATATTCAAACCAAATCATGTAACCAAACATGCTTTGCTATCAAAATTTATGAAATCATCAACTTTACCAAACATGATATGTTTTCATTAGTATTGAAGAATTAAACATTAAAGTTACACCTTCTCGTTGGGTAGTTAACATAGTATTATAGTAGTAATTTCTGTGTTTGAACCTCACCCTCACCTAAATTGAGGAAATTTTTCTTTTTTTCAAACCAAAATCATAAAACCAAACCACAATACTTTACTACGTTATTTTTTTATTTCAAATCACGATTCACAAATTTCAAATCACGGTTCACGAATCACCTCTCAAACAAACCCCTAACTATTCCACTAACAACAATAGGTAGGAGTGCAGCTTTTGATCTAATACAGTACATTTTCCCCACAGCTCATGCAAATACAAAACCTCGGTGTGAATCTTTCTCTCTCACACGCAACACATAATGATGTTAGAACTTAGAAAAAGAACAAGTCAAACAATAATGGCAGAACAAAAGTTACGAAAGCCTATTCTTTTCACAAATTGCCCTTGTACCTTATTGATCTTATCCTATGTCCTGTTAGATGGGAAATAAATAAATAGTAAAAAAGAAGAAGAAGAAGAAGAAAATGCCAAGAGAAATTAAAAGTGTTACGTACACTTTTAAATGGAATCTCATGTTTGATCATCTTAGTGGAGTGCAGAAGAAAACACATTATCAAACAAAATATATTTCTCTTGTCCCTCTTCATTTCGAATAAAACAATATAGAGGATTTGTGGGCACACTCACTTAATAACATATACTAAAAACTATAATTAAATCACATTTATCATGGCTTTGAGCACATCAAATCTGCAATGTGATCTTAAGTTCCATTTTAGAGCATCCAATGCACAAATAAATGACCCTTTACATAGTTTTGAGGCAAACAAGGCATTATGCATGAACTAAGTTATACGACTCTTTTAAGGGTAAAATACAATAATCTCTTTTGAGGTTTAGTTCAATTACTTGTATTAGTTATGTTAATCAATTATTACATTGTATACTTGTGAGGCTTGACATGTAGTCAGGGACTGATACAGTTCAGGTCCAGTGGGGCCATAATCCCTACTGAAATTTTTTTATATATATTTTTTATTCTAAAATTTTAAATATTTAGTATTTAGCCCCTATTAAATTATTTTTTTACCTTAAGTACTACAAAATTTAAATTTCTTTACAAATAAGCCATCAATAAAAATTTGTTTTAAATCTCAATGAAATAAATATATGTCATTTATACCCCAAAAATAAAAATAAATTTTTTTTAACCCCCACTGACAGTGATTCCTAGATCAGTCACGGCATGTAGTCCCAATAATCTTTCTCCATTATCTTAGAGTATAATCGGTTAGTAAATTTTTGTGTAAAAACACAAATATTCTTTTATTATATGACAAAAAGACATGTAATATATTTGATCAGAGGTAATTAAGGCATATTTTTGATAAATGAATATTCATATTGCATAACGGTATTAGCATCTCCTGCGAGAATAAGAGGAATCATAATATATATATATATATATATATATATATATACACACAGAGAATTGGAGGGAAATGTAAAAGCACAAATTGAGAGGGAAGGGGGAAAGTTGGAATACGTACGTGGCAGTTAAGAAGCACTAGAAGTTAAGAACATTAGTTGCCCAGTCGTCCTTGTTACTGGTCAGTGCTCTGCTATGAAGGACAATGACTCACCACCACCACCACTTTTGCACCACAAGTCCATAGCTCTCTCTTCTATTTATGATTGTATTTTCTAGTGTCATTTCATCATTAACTTAACTTTACCATTGCAACCACTCACCAACACCACCATTATTTAACACCACACTATACAGAGTGAGAGAAATGGTGGGTCTGAGTGTGATACTAGAAGTAGAAGCAAAAAAGGGTTTCATCAACAAAGTGATCAGTATGAGCAAACCCTCTTCTACTTCTGGTCACAAACCTCTGCCCACTAGTTTTCTTGATCACTGTTTTCTCTGCCAACACAAGATCTTGCCTGCAAATGACATCTACATGTACAAGTAAGTATATATACCTCTTCATCATTATCTTTATACATGTAGTAATGTCTCTGTGTGTGTGTATATATATATATGCAGGCACGGAGCCACTGTCTTCATGAGTCACTTGCCCCCCAATTAGATTTGTTTTTTCTATTTGGATAAATTATACTTTCACCCCTCGTGTATATATATATATATATATATATGCAGGCACGGAGCCACAGTGTCTTCATGAGTCACTTCCCCCCAATTAGATTTGTTTTTTCTATTTGGGTAAATTATATTTTTACCGCTCGAGATATAATTTATTACATTTTCACCTCTTGTTCTTTAAATAAATATAATTTCACCCTCTCAAGTTTGAAAGTTATAATAAATACTTTCCTGGGATGAAATTTTGATGTGATCAAACCCGGTCAATACTAGATAAAATGTCTAAAATACTTTCAGATTTATTGTTATGAACATTTTTGCTTTAGTCTATTACATTATTTCTTCATTTTGTATTAATTTGGACACACTAATTGGACAATTACGGATAAATTAGACCCAAAAAACCCCATAATTGAGAAATATTCAGGGGTATATATGTCATTTTACTTTTTCAATCATCGGAATTGGGCTTTGATGACCTAGAGGGGGTAAAACTATAACTATCCAAAGAATAGGGGATGAAAATTGTAATAAGTCATATCTCAATGGGTGAAAGTGTAATTTACCCTACTTTTTAAGGGGAAAATGGCAATATGTAGATAAAAATTACATTTGCCCCCTATAAAATTATTAAAAATATTATTTTGCCCCCCTTTCAATAATTTTCTGGCTCCGTCTTGTATATATGTATTGTGTTCAGGCATCTACAGAAAAACCTTTTTCTTGTATTTATGTGTTGTGTTCAGGCATCCACAGAAACAACTTTTTTTTCCTTTCTCCTCCTCCTGAAATCCTGTTACTTTTTTTTATCCTAACAACTTTTATTAAAATAGGGAAAAAGCTATATTAATCTTTTATATTGAAAGTTTGATTGTAAAAGACAACATGTGTATATAGAAGAGATGTCATGCTTGTAGATATAATCCTTATGTACATCAACAACTACAAAAGTTGCATCACTGATGACTTTGGACATGCATGGTTCGAGTTAAGAAAATAAAATAATAATAATTAAAAATAAATAAAAAGCTCTTCATGCAACTAGTTGACTAGAGTAGCATTTTTTCAACAAATAATAATATTTCAATAAATAAAATAAATAAATGGTTTGATTTTTTATTACCATGACTGCTTCATGGCTATGACTCTTATGAGTTTATGACCACAAATTTAGGCTCCTACCACCTCTGCTTTCTTTGGGTAGTGTGGTGTTGGTAACTCATTACCACAATGGAAGGAAATATTTCCTTTACAAACATTTGTTTAACTTCATCAACATTTTTTTATAAGTATATATCTATATATATATATACAGTATATAGTATTAGAGCTCAACATCTTTATTACATTCACACACACAGAGGGGACAGAGCCTTTTGTAGCGAGGAGTGCAGATTCAGGCAAATATTGATGGACGAGGAAGAGACTTCAAAGAGCAGCAACTGCTCATTGGCAGCCATGAAATCGAGTGCTGACACACCGCCTTCATCATCGTCTTCCTCTTCTAATTCTAGTAGTCGCAAAGGGGTCAGAAACAGAGCAAATTTTAACTAATTGTTACAAACTCTGTAATGACTTTAATTATATGTAAAGACCTTCTGGTTTGGGTTTCTCATAGTCTGGAGAGACCATGTTTTGAAAACCCCAGGACCTTACCTTCTGTGGGCTTATGAGCCATGTAAAGGGTATTTATGTATTTAGTGTGTGTGTGTGTATATATGTCTGAAACTAGGTTAATCAAGTTTGGATTTTGGTCCATTGAAATTATAATTGTCTCTGGGATATATATATATATATATATATATATACTCGTGTTTATTGGTACCACACGAGAGTATTTATCATGAAATAACATGGAAATTATTTATCACATGCTAACACAAAGGCACATTTACCCAATTTTCAGAAATTGTACTGCTCTTTAGCAAAAAAAATTCAAAATTGAATAATAAATAGTTGGATAGCGCAAGATTTACAAGTCAGCCTTAAAATTTTGCAACTTGCTTTCTCAAACCATTTGAATATAAAATAGCCAAACAGGAAATATTTTTTTTCTGCAGTACAAAAAAATACTCTATGAAGATTATAAAAACAGTATAAACTGGAAAAGCAGCCAAAAGTATACCTAGCTACCAGTTGTGGGAGCCCATAAACTGGAAGTAAATGCTGGAAAAGAAGGGCTTAAAAAAAAAAGGCTGTGAAAAACTCTAATACTATACAAAAATGTCTAAAGCATTGTATTACATACATTTGTCGATGAATAATTAATCAAAAACTGGACTTTAATCTCCGTTGCTCTATTATATATATTTGCAGTTTGATTATTTTCTCATCAATCTATGGGTTTATATCTACGCTACCATGTATATGTCAATATCAAATTCACTTATCATTTTCAGAGAGCCACTAATATGTGAAAGAGCAGAGTTAAGCTTATCTATGCACAAGGTGATATACCAAACTAAGTTTCCCCTTGCAGCATCCCCTAAAACTATATCAAGCCATGCTTCCCGACATCATAAATCTTCGAGGAACTATTAGATGGTCTGAGTCGGTGATCTAATCCAATCAAAATTCATGTTCGGGTTTCTTTGTAAACTTATTAAACTCCCACTTCTCTAAGTTGATGGTTCTTAATTAAATACCACTCTTAAACTAGAGAACGCCCTTTTCATTTGCCATGCAAAAAAAAAAAAAAGATTAAGATAATAGCATTGAGTTAATGACAATAGAAGTTTTAAGTTCCCATTGAAAACAAAAGCAAAATATACATATTAATCACAAGAATGATGTCTTCCTAGAGACACTGCGTGCTAGGAGTTTACAATCAATACATACACCATACTACCTTGTAGGATCATCGTTATCACAATGAAGATGTCGTCGCCCTCAACCAGATTTGAATAGCAATATAGCTTTTGAGTCCAAATAGAAGTACACAAAGTGATTCGTCTCATGAGTCACATAAGAACCTACATAGAAAAACCAAGGAAATAAAATGAGTCAAAAAACAAGTCCTTTTTTCTGTTAGAGGGACTGAGAATTGACCAAGAAAAGGGGGTTTTCCTGTCTCAAAAGCTTTTAGACCGAGCAACCAGAAACAAATTGCAATTATAAATTGTGAAGAGGCAAAAAAACTGATGAATTTAGCAGTCAACAAAAAATTGACCCATATGACAGAAAAATGTTAAAAGAAGTAAACTTGAGCATTCTGATGGATATAAAGACACTATTTTTTTCCTCTACTAGTATAGTAGTATGAGAATGCAAAACAGAAAGCATGATTACCGATCAAATGGCAGAACACAATTGCCATTGGAGTTCATAGCTAACAACTTTGACAGATCAGAAATTTAAGTTGAAACCTCTCTAATTTATCCTAATTTGAACTTATTAACTCGTAAAAGATGTAGGGAGAATATCATGATAGGAGCGATTTACGGAATTGATTTTAGGAATCATCCATCACTGGTTTTTAAATATTCATAAATTGTAGTATTTATATTATAGAGGTGATCATCGTAAGGAGAATACGATTTAAGTCACTTAACCCTTTGGGCGTGGCGCTTTGTGTGCCCTAGGTGTTGGCCATTATGACAGAACCACGTATATCCTCGTGTTTCATTTTAATTTCTCTCTTCAATCTATTTATTTATCTGTTAAGTTATTTTTATTTTTACTATTATCAACATGGTATCGGAGCTTGGTTCGGATCTACTCGCCTCAAATCTCAGGATCAACTTGTCTCGGAAATCCACATTAATTGTGCGGGATCTCTTAATCTACACGTTTTTTACTCTCTTGTATTTAGTTTCAAGTTGAAAACTAGAATTTAAAATCTCCACGCACCAACTTGAGGGGTGTTGGAAAAATCTCATGATAGGATCAATTTAAAGCCTTGATAGAAGATTGATAGTTTGATTTTAAGGTATTCGGCATCTATGTATTTTTCATATTTATCACTTGTATTCTTTTACCTATAGATAAAAGTGGTCATCGTAAACAAAACTAGGGGGAGTGTTGAAGAATGTAAGTATTAAAATTACACCATCTCTAACAGCTTAAACTTTTAGAGTAGATAAGTAGTTAAGATGATATCAAAGTCAAAGGTCTCATGCTCAAATCTTAGTGTCAACGCATTAAAAAATTGTTACCCGTGTTGACGTTATGTGTTGAAGGATTTAGTATTAGGCTATACTTGCACCCTCTCTTTACAGCTTAATTTTGGTGGAGATGGGTACTTAATACTACTAGACCACTATGTTTGTAGTGTTGATGGAGATACAAGTGATGGCCGAGACATTATTATATAAAGCATTACTTATGGTATGTAATACATAGAGGCAAAAAAAAGTATCTAATTCATATGCATTTATAAGAAATTAAAAAGTTACTTTTTTGTTCGGTTATCGGGAGAAATTCTAAATAAATGGGTGTGATAATTATTTTTTCGATTTCCCAAGAGTGTACTGCCTCTTTAGCCTTGTGTAATGTTGTTAGGATGTGTTCCCCCTTTTAAGTGCTTTCTAATACCATCTTACTTTTAAATGAATATGTGCATAGGAAATTTGTGATAATCACTTGTTTCTTCTAATGTCATTTAACAACATAGAGATGCTTTTTGGTTAGTTCCTACGATGATGTGGGAATCTTGGGATTGAGGATGTTAATTTGGAGAAATTGGGAAGCTTTCACGATGTTATTTCTCGCTTGTTCTACTAGGAAGTTTGATTGCAGTATTCTGTTTGCGTAAACTTTGTGGTGTATGTGGATTGCACAACTGAACTTGTTATGATGTATATCTCATTGTTTAACTTTAATTTATGAACCCATTTGCAGTAGAGTTATCTCAGCTGCCTAACTTATATGCAACATTTAAATTGTCAGAATGAGAATGAAATTTATATGTCGTGCTGGTTGCATTTTGGTATTTCTCTTAATTCTACTTTTCAGCTATTGGGTCTCCTCATGAATATGCCAGATGCTAAACTATGGTACCATTGATTAAATAAATGAATCTTTTTTTTTATATATAAGTAAGAATAGCATAAAAGGCACTCAAACAAAAGGGGAGTGCGTCCTGAGTAACAAAGAAGGTTGCCCTAAGGGCCGAGCGAACCCAAAAAGTCAATTAAATAAATGAATCTTATATTGGTTGTCACCAGATTCTCTCTTTTAGCCTTTCTGCTCTATGTAACTTGCACTCTTTCAACAAACAAAACAAGTTTTTCTCCAACTCGCCTCAATCTAGATCTATGAGGGGCGCAAGGGGGTGTGTATGGGTATCTCAATGGTAATAGGGATGGAGGATGACAACGGACAAAATCAAGAACATTGACGACACTAGGGGTGTTCAGGAACCGGAACCGGCGGTTCGGTTCCATAGGGGTTTGGTTCCGGTTCCAAAATTCCAAGAACCGAAAATTTCGGTTCGATTCCGTTTCTTACCCCGTGGAACCGAACCGAACCAAATCCGGAACCAAAACCGATTTTTTAAATAAATAAAAAATTAGAGATCATAGACTATGTTCACTAGCCTACATAGTTACTGAATGTGGAGATCTATATTTGTAAAGTTAGTACATTGAATGTATAGATCAATATTTGTAAAATTAGTCCATTAAACAACATAAGATCACATAAATAATGTAAATATGTATATAGGACATGCAGTTCAATTACATAGACTCTATTATATATAAATGATAAAAATGTTAGTCCATTAATGAGTAGTAGTTGTCTACTAATTTTCTTTTACTAATGCGGAATTTTTTTTTTTTTTTGTAACATTCAAACGCAAATGTTGTTTTTTTATTAAATGACAATTGTAATTTGTAACTTTAGGGATGTAATATTTTAATATAGTTATTTTCATTCCACTAATTATATATTTGAATTTGGGTTTGTAATAATTCAAATACTCTAGTTTATAATATTGAGCCTTTTTAAAAAAAAATAAAAAAATAGAAGGGACCGGATCAGCTCGGTTCCGGTTCGGTTCCTTGCACTTTTGGTTCCGGTTTCGATTTTTAAGGAACCGAAAAAATCAGTTCCGGCCAGAACCAAAATGGTTTTGAACACCCCTAGATGACACAGGTGGGAGTATAGCAGGGTGGGGTTGGGATGGAATAATCAGAACCATATGCCCTCCCTTAGTTCCCATTCCGTGATGAGAAACTTTATTCAACCGTGACTAATGGTTAAGTCTTAGTGCTAGCTCTATCCTGATTATAGAGGTGTGTATATCCAACTTCAGAAAGCAATGTAATTGATTAATTCAGAAGTCCAATTATCCTCCCTAATAAAAATATTTCCAAAGGAAATCAGGTTGATTGGAATCATACAATATGGTATTCAGCTTCAGTTCCTAGGCACTCCTTTATATTATGGACTGTGATTTTGAACTGGATCAATACCAAAGACAAATTGATGAGATATGGGCTTATTCATGAACAGAAATGTGTGCTTTGTCAGGACTCAAGTGAAAATAGAGACCACCTATTTTTCAACTGTAGGTTCTCAAAGATATTTTGGGAGGAAGTTACTGCAGGTATGGATGTTAGGAGAGCAGGCCATGGCTGGTGCCAAATTCTGAGCTGGTGCAACTCTTTCTGTAAAGGAAAAACAACTGAAGCTATTTGTATAAAACTCCTGTTAGCTGCTACAACCTATATTGTTTGGAGAGAGAGGAATCAAAGACTGTTTGCAAATGAGAAAAGGGATCAGGCTCAATTGATTCATGAAATTAAATCTACAGTTAATTTTAGATTACCTTCTTTGGGTTGCAATGAAGTTAGCTAATAGTTTTCCAAATGGAGAAAAAGTGCTTGGTGAATTCCACTGTGAGGGTTTTTGCATGCTACTGCTGGGTTGGTGATGATAGCTCTCTCCCTTACAAAGAGCTTTGGTTTTGTTTTATGTTTCTGGTTCAGTAAGGATTTTATGGTGGTTTTTCTGGTTTGTGTGGGGTTATAGTGCTGCTGTATGGTGTTTTGCATAGGTATGAAGGCAATGCTGTTATGGATGGTTTTTGTTGTATGAGATCCTCTATTGGTTTCAAGTTATTGGTTGTTAGACATCTTTGGCTAAGGAGCTCTAGGATGATTTGGTTTCCTATTCTCTCTTTTTTCTATGAGTTTCCTTTGTATCTTAGAGATAGGGCTGCTATGTATTACTCCTATTTTCAAGAGTTGAGTTTAACTCTATGGTGGGTTTGGGGGTACCACCCTTGGGGTATGCCCCCAAGTACTTGTGTAGGCGTTTGCCTGTTTTGTGATATATAAAATGACTTAACTTTCAAAAATTAAAAATTAAAAAAATATATTTCCAAGAAATGCAAATGGATCGATCTGAAATAGAGGTTTGGAAAAGTTCAAAACCGCAATAGAAGTTGGGACCTTGAGTCATTTCTTTGAAGTGATATATACCAGTGCTTTGTGGATTTCTTTAACCTCTTTCTTTTCTTTTCTTTTGGTATTTCCCTTTCCTCCTTTGGGGTGGGTGCACAGGAAGATGTGTGCAGATGCAACATTCAAACTAGATCAAAACATTCAGCTGTCTACCATTATCCTTCTCACATTTTATACATCAATAAGAGCTTTGTGCCTAGTTTAACCTGGAAAATGTTACGGGAATTATTTATTCATAGGGCAGTATTTAAACGTGTTGGATCTGATAAGATATAAAAACACAAATTACTAAGAGGGCATTTGCCATTTTCAATGCTGCCCGATGTTCGCATAGTAACAGTCTAACACCATCACCTACATATAAGTAATTCTAGCGTATTGACCAACAAAGTATTGTAAATTGATTATTCCATTCCTTCTCCTGATCAGCATAATAGAGTACAAGAACAATCAAAACACATATATTACTTCACAAATTACACTTCTAGACAGACAGAATGAGGATCAAATAGAAAATTTACAGCCTTAAGTTGCATATATGGGCTATCAAATGCAATAATACTGGAGTATTTGTCCAATCAATTAATCTGCATCCTTATATTTTACACGGTCAGAAACCTGTCAAACTCGATTTAAAAAACACTGCTGTTTTCCTGTCCTTTTCTTTTTTGACAAGTTCATTTTTCCATCTCCTCTAGCGCACACTCAACCTGTTCTCTCTTGCAATTTCCGTGAACTACCAACTACTCTGAAATCACATTTTTTTTCAAATATAACTTCGCTTCGAGTGTCATATATGGGCCTGTTTAAATCTATGTGCTATGTATTTGCATTTGATGCATTGCATACGTCGAATACACTGCACGTTAACCAAACAAAGACTTTACCGAAATTTATGTGCTCTACATTTGCATTTAATCATTGTATACATGGTATACACTGCACTCTACATCAAACAAGAATGTGTCATAAAAAGTATGGAGCTTGATTATAGAATACAGTTTAGCATGCTTTCACAGATCTACACTATCAAATTTCAATTGGGGATAATGGAACCCTAATTTTTGTTGGGCATATTTATGTAGTTCCTATGGTAAAATCACTGTGAATCCACATGAATCTGATCCTCGGAAAGGTTTTGTTTTCTCTAAACCAAGTGTACATATACACACCAGACACAGAAAAGCTCAACATATATAAAACATAGAGTCAAACACGAACAAGTTAGGGTTCAAATTTTCCCCTTTTCTACTAAATTAAGGTTCATTTTGAACATAGATCTATACATTTCTTAGCATTATTAGAGCCGTTACTTAATTTTTAGCAAGCAATAAGTTTATAGATATATGAATTCAATTTCTTCACAAACGGAAAGAGAAAGAAAGGTCTTCTTTACCAAAATTTTTGCCGACAATACAGTGCCAGGTGGGACCATGCTTCTTATCGAACTCCTTCTTTATGTACTCTGCAACATCCTTCTCTACATTATGCTTCTCAAACGCCTATATATACATATACACATACATATATATATATCAGCGTTCTTATACATTGAATTGGAAAGATTTTTAGAGAGAGAAAGGAGGGAGTACAGTGATGGCAATGTCGACGGCCTCCTTCTGCATGTCGTCCTTCATGTCGGCGCTCTTGACGATGACTTTCTTGCCGGCGGTGGGGGGTGGGGACGCCGCCGAGGAGGACTTCCGATCATCGGAGGTGAACCTGGGGACCGGAGCTCTGGCGGATCCGATTCGCTTCGGATCTTCACTCATTTTGGTTGTCTGTGTTTTTCAGTGATTTGATTTGGTTTGGTTTGGTAAATAATGGTAATACAAGTGAAAAGAGCTTTTCTTGATTGAGTAGAGAGAGAGAAGTGAAAGAAAGAAGAGAGTGGTCTATATCTGTCTTCTGTCTCTATCTGTCTGGGTGATCTCTTCTATTTTTCATTCACCTTCTTCTATTTTATTCACACTTGTTTGGAATGTTTATTTAAATTTGGGTAAATTACTCTGACATGTTTCACATAATTACTATCAAAGTAAAATTCGCGTAAATTTACTCTAACCTCCCCTATAAGATTAATATTATATTAAAAATTTTGTGCATATTGTAAAGTATCCTTAATTTAAGTATTTCAAACTGAAGTAATTTATGATTTGAATGTCTAATGACCTCTTATCATTTAAATATTTCTCATTTGACATCACTCAAAATATCATTATCCCTTTCATGCAAGTTGGTTAGGTTATTTTAACATAAATTACTCAATTTAAAATACTAAAGTTATGTATACTTTAGTAAATGCACAAAAATATTTGTGTAATATTAATCTTACTGGGAAGGTCAGAGTAAATTTACATAAAATTTAACTTGAGAGTAATTATATAAAATTTCAGGGGAGGTCAGAATAATTTACCCATTAAATTTTATTCATTTATTTGGGTAAATTATAGTTACATGTACTCAATATATATGATATATTACACTCACACTCATTGTTATTTGAATAACAGTGAAATGATTTATCTACCCATGACGCATTTTTATGGGCTTAAATGTTTTTGCATTTAGTTGAGGGTATTTTAGATATTTCACATTTGAAAAAAGTAATCACTAGGGGATATTTGTTATAACTTACAAATTTGAAGGAACTTAGCTATATTATTCAGACAACAGGAAGTGACGGTGTAATATATCATATCTTAAAGGAATGTAACTATAATTTACCCTGTTTATTTGCTTTTGTGACAAAATTGAGACACGATAGGAAAGGAGTCAAATGTGCGCTCTTTTTTTGTTCTCACCTACCAAAAAGTATAAATGATAATAAAAAATATGTTTAATAATATATTTTTACTTCCAATTATTTGAGGAACATTTCTCATGTTTCTTTGAAAAAATAAAAATATTAAAAGGATGTTTCTCTTGTTTCCACCATTATAAACGTTTCAACACATGTCACTACATATATACTATTCATTTAGAATAAAACTTTATATATATATATATATATATATATATATATATATATATGTATATTATTAATATCAATTAATATATCATTCAAATATTAGCTTAAATGTATAATATATTATATTATATAATAGAACATATTTTTTATTAATACAAAATAAATTTTAATAGATAAAAAATTTTATTCTAGTTTGAATAATTTTTGAGACAAAAATATAAAATTTATTATATATAATACTTTTATGTTAGTATTCAACAGTGATCTATTATATTATGTTGTCATTTATTTTTTAGCTAATATAAAAATATGCATATATTGCATATAAAATTGTTATTGAAAATTTGTGAAACAAATATTTTATTATTGTTATATGTTTTTTGTTCTTAATAATATGAGAATAATAATAATTAATTAATATTATTTTTATTTTTATTTTTTGTTAAATAAAAAACATTCCACGTTATCACATATTCTAGAAACTTCATCGATAATAATACATGCACTCTAATTCTCTCAGGAGAATCATTAAGATTCTCATTGACAGTAATCGATATTTTTCATTATTTTCACTGTAATCTCTTTTAGATGGTGTAAAGGTATCGAGTTAGATAAGGTAAAAATCGTTGATACTACCATTCTGATTTAATGTGATAACTCGTTGGAGACCCTGATTTTGAATATCGTAATGTTGATAGATGTAATAGATAATATAGTGTTTCAATGTTTTAACTCTAATAAATTTTAGGGTAATTTGCACTAATACTCTCTGATGTTTAGGTTAATTTCACATATTGGTCAGTCAATGTGATTGTAGTCCCATTAATTCCTGAGGTTTCATTTTCCTTACAATAACACCCCTTGAAAAAAAATTTAACCTTAAAATTACTTTTGTACCATTTTTTTTAATTTAAAATATTAATTGATTAAATTATAGGACCCTAACAACCCCAAACAGCCCATTGTCTCCTTCAAACCCTAGTCTTCTCCTTCTTCTCCTCCTATAAAAAAACTATATCACTTCATCAAATCACTTTCTCTTAACTTCATCCGACCATGCGTGTGTTTGATTTGTCTCATATACAAGTGGTGTGGAGGGTTCGACGATGAGTAGCGCGGTGGCGAGTATGCAGGCGGTGGGGGATCTTGGGTTTCGGAAGCAAAGGAAGGGGAGTGGTGCTTCGTCTTTGCATGACGACAAAAGTCGGCTTCATTCGCAAGCGAGCAAGGTCTCGACGAGCTCGATTCTGGATAGTGTGACGCGGGAAGATCGCTCCACAAACTCAGTAAATTTTGATATATTGTTTCTAGATTTTCATCCAAATTTAGGGTTCAATGTGAATATTAATAGTTCTGTTACTGAATTAATTTGGATTATATATTGTTCTGGAAGGGAATGAAGAAGGGGGTTTGGAATGGGGGCTGGATTGAGAAGAGGAGAGGATGAGGCGCTGGTTGGGTGGTGGGGATGAGGTGAGGGTATGGTTTAGGGGCATGGAGGTCATTTCACATGTCATATATTACTTAAATGTAATAAGGGATACAACTAAAGGGCATACTGGTCTTTTCACCCCTCTAAGGGTTTCATTGCAAGGAAAATAAAATCTTAGGGGCTGATGGGACTACAATCATGTTTAACAACCGTGTAAAATTGACTTAAATCTCATGTGGTGTTAGTGCAAATTATCCTAAATGTTATCACCTCTCACTTATTTGTCACAATTGATTTTCTCTTTCCCCATTTTGTCATTCTTTACATAGTATTTATCAAGTGTACAGGAGTCTCCAATCTCTTTTACCTCCCAAGTTAAGTTATTTTAAAAGGTACGATGATTGAAGCTTCAAAGAATAATATATCAGGTTTTAGTAGGGGAAAACTTATAACATACCTAAATTCGAACGGGTGGGTGGGATGGAAGAGTTTTTTGATCATTCATCATGAGGTTCTAGATTCAAATCCTCCCAACTACATTTTCGTCTGGTGCACTGGAGATTTACCCGGTCGTTAACTTCAGGCCCCGGGAATTAGTCGAGGTGCGCGTAGCCCAAGGTTCGCTGTAACGGTATCAGTATTGGTGTAACGGACTCGGGTCAGTATCGGGATTACGTAACGGGACTCGATTATCGCAATCGTGAATTTTTTAAAATCTTGCACATATTACCCAAAATGTTGTAATTGGATATTTTTGGCAAAATGAATGAATAAAGATGATTTTTTTGTAGATTTATGTGAACTTTATTTATTTATTTATAAAAATTTAATAAAAAAAATGAGTTATTAATAAATCTAATAGTATTGTCGTTATTTTAATGTTTATGATTATTTGTTATGATATTATTAAATTAATTTTAAATTTAAATAAATAAAAATTGAAATCATAAAATATATAATTTATTTCCAATAATGCAAAATAATTAAAAAAAATGACTTGTAACGGGTTGTAACGGCTGTTACGACCATAGTAACGGGCTGTAATGGCCAATTCGGATGTGGGAACCGGCCCACACTGCTATAACGGCCCGTAACGATAACAGGCATTCCAAAAAATATTACGTACTGCCCGTAACGACCGTTACAGCGAACCATGGCGTAGCCTTCATATAATTTGAAGGTATAAATCAAAAAGAGTTATTTGATCCATAAAATGAGTTAATTTGGGATATATTGTTTAGCATGTCCAAAACACATTACTTTTTCCCAAATCAAAAGATATGAAAGTCATTTTATATGATGACAAATCTTCGATATATGTTCAACCACGAGATAAGTATAACATGTGATAAATATTTTCGATCATGCAATAAATATCTTCGGTGTGTCAACGGCCAAAATTCTAAATTTTAATCCACTTGTGATTAAAATTTAACTTTAAGAGGTGTGAATTTAATTAAGTAATTTTTTGAAAATTTTTTTTAATCCCTTTGTGATTATTTACTTTAAGAGGTGTGAAGTTATTTTTTCAAAAAAAATAAAAATACTTTTATTTAGTTTTGATTTATTTGTATCCTAGTATTAACTTCATTGTCTAGTATCAACCTTGTTAATGTGAGATTTGGAATTATTTCCCCAAAGTTAATAATTGGTTCATGGTCAAATTGGGATTATATATTGGTTGATCCCACTTCTCAACTAACCATTCAATCATTCACTTGCAAGTTTACTTAAATTAAAGTGACATTAATTAATCTTTTTATCTAACTCTAAAATTATTTGTTTTTATTTTTGTACTCCATACCCACTAATATTTTAACCGAATATATGTGTTAATCTTCTTTCCCATAACAATTATACTTACAAACAACCATTAATTATAGTGAGAGTTTGCCCTCTCGCCATGAATCCGTATGTATATTTTAATATCCCGACCAGATATATAAATGAAAGCTAATAACTCCAATTCAAATTACAATTTATTCAATTTAATAATTTATGCCTTGAAATTACTTCGTCACCCCCGACAATACTGATTCATATTCATTTACTTAAGACTGTGAGAGTTTTAGTGGATTCCGTATATAATACTAAAAGTAATGTTATTATTATTATTAAACTAGTACTCTCATCTACTAATTCTTTTACTTTGAACCATCTTATTATCAAAGTATCTACTAATATTTGTTGAGTAAGTATATTTATAGACGAAAGAAATTCTAATTCACATTAAATATTTTAAATAAAAATTATATAATTCTTCTAATAAAATAATTTACATTCAAAATTCTAACTCACATTACATCATTTTTCTAAATAAATAATTCACATTCACTATTCTAAATTAAATTACACTATTCTTCTAAATAAATAAATCACATTCAATATTCTTTCTAAATTAAATTACATCATTCTTGTAAGTAAATAATTCACATTCACTATTCTAAATTAAATTACACAATTCTTACCAACAAAACTCACTCACTTAACTCTTGGAGATACATTTTTCACTCTACTTAGATTTAAATTTTTTTATTTTGCAAGTTTTACAAACCCCTAAATTAAGGCAATGTTTGGTAACCGTATGTTCTGTAAGCAATTAAATGGGATAACTTTTCCATTTGCATTGATATCTAGAAAGCATTTAACAAACGTCAGCAAAATCAACCCAAGTGGAACTGCCTCGTAAAGTGTGAACCTCGGAAACATCACTCCTTACCCTTTGAGGCAATATTATTCCACTCCACTTGCAGTGGTGATATCAAAATACGACCAACTGTTTGTCGACACGCGGTCTTGTCGGTAACTTTGAGTTCATGCTATTGGGCAGTGATTTATGAGATCTCACAGTAGCCTTTCCTTGACGTTCTAGAGTATCCGACGTGGCGTGCTATTAGAGATACACGAGTGATATTGAAAGTTTCAAGAAATTCATTTAGCCATCACTCGCCATGAAACTGCGTGGAGAATACTGCCAACTCAATCAGTCGGGTCGGGTTCCCTATCTTTCCAAAACATTAGCTTCATAAATTATCACAAATGATCTTTCAACATTTAAAAGGTCTTCTAAAAAAATTGTCAAATAACGCTCAAAATAATTTTTTCTCTACAAAGTCAAAAATAATTTCTGAAAAATTGATCCAAACAAGCTCTAAAGGATTGAAACCGAATCATTATTGAGTAAGCCTGATACGATTCACTTCAAATTCAGCTCATGTATTCAGTAAGAGCATATCTTATCGAGTTTATGAACAAATTTGGTAATTAAAATAGTAAATCATTTCAAAATCACAAATAAATAGGTGTCAAAATTGAAGAAATTGAAATTTTTTATAAAAAATATAATAATAGGTTTAATTCGGTTACTTTTTAAGAATCACTTTTGAAAAAAAATGACAAATAAATAGAGAGAAAAATAATAATAAAAAACCAAGAAATGAGATATTCGAAAAATAAAAAATGTAAAACAAACCTGCAATAATTCAGTATTAGCGATCATAGGTAAGAGTGGTATATGTTGTAATTGAACCCAATTGTTCATGAGTAGGCTTAGCCACTCAAGCTTGACTATGTAAGATCATAATTCAGGTCGGATTCATTCATTTAACAAATAAGCAAAGTCTGAATACATTTATTAGCTTTATTTATTAATTGAACGAATCTTGAATGTTTCAAAACCAAGTATTTATGTGTGTTTATATACGGAAGTATCTCTTGGTAAAAAAGAGAAGATAAAAAAGAGAGTATCTTCACAATTTTGATACTAATACTTTTCCTAAAAGGATCACATTCTAAAATTACTAAAATTCTTTTCAAATATTAGAAAACTACTCTCTCTATTTAACTTTCATTCTTAGCCAATGCACCTATTAAATACTTTTAACAGTTGCATGTATTTTGAAGTTTTTGAGTTGATGGACTAACTATAATCATAAGTGGGAGAAATATAATTACATTAGAATTAGTAACAAGTCAAATAAGTTTTTTTATCAGTCACCTAATATCATGGTTTCTTTGAATAATCTTACACATACAAATTAGAATTACACTAAAACATTGAGGTAATGTGTGTATTAAAAGATAATTAAAGGATCAAATCTCATATAATTACGTGAAATAAAAAATTTGCAAAGCATATACTTCCCAAATAAACAAACAATAATTTGGCAAATTTTAATTACCAAAATAAAGGGAGCACATACCAAGTGTGGCAGGTACAAAATTTATGACACCCAACTAACGGTTACAAGTGTCCCATTGCAAGCTCTACACATGCGAGTGGAATTGATATTCCTCATACCCATACTGATATATATTGCAAATATATATAGATAACACATATATATATATATATATATATATATATATATATATATATATATATATATATATATATATATATATATATGTATACACGTATAATCGTTATCTCTTGCACTGGTTATTTTCCAAAGGAGTCGAGCACGTCACCGCCTTCAATAAATCAAACCCGGATCAAACCACTCACGGTGTGTTCTGATAGTTTTAGAGAGAAAAAAAAAAAAAATTTAGAGAGAGAGAGAAATGGGGACAAAGGGAAGAACAGTCATGGAGGTCGGAGCTGATGGGGTTGCCCTCATCACCATCATCAACCCTCCTGTCAATTCTCTCTCCATTGACGGTACACCTTTTCTTCCCTATTAAATTTACAATTTTGATATATTAACATACAAATATATATATATATATATGTATATGTATATATATGTGTGTGTGTGTGTGTTTGTATATCCGATCTCATCAACCTCTCTTCAATTTTGCTTCATACTAACCTTGATTTCGTTTTCGTTTGTTTGAGTATAACTTTAATTTGGTCATTGTCGAATATGAGGGTGTTTTGTACTTGTTATTGTATTGTATCATGAGATTTTTATTTGCATTTGAGTTAATATTCCATGTAGGGTTTAGAATTGATCATAATATTGACCTTAATTTGTTTCATTTCCAATAGTTCTCGTAACTCAACTTGTTTATCAGGAAATTTTGGAGATCAATTGTGGAATTGGAAAATTGTGGAAATTGAGATTTTGTTAAATATATATTTTCCAGAGTGAGGATTATATGGGAGGCTTAGAAAATACTCGATCTTTCCATGGAGGATATTGTAGGAAAATTGTGTAAATATATTTTTCATGCTCTTTTTCGGTGCAAATATTACTTATCTAAAGAGAAAAACAAAATGCATAAGCTGAAATAGGAAGTTAAATTGCGGAGTCTGATAAGTATGGAATTGATTGTTTGTTACCACTCGATAAAACTCTGTTTGCTAAGGACAACAGGGGAAGAGAAAAAATAGTAGTGGTAGTGGGCAGTTGCCGTAACTTTAATCAGCCATAGTTTTGTATATGGAGATTGATTTTGAGTCTTTGCCATACCGGCTGATATGCGATGTATCGCCAGGTTCTTAAAACCGTTACTACTACTCGCGACTAATACCTACTCAAGTCCATTACATTGTTACTGCGACCAATACCGCCACAGTACCAATGGCCTTGTGGTCTAATGGTATTTCCATTCCTCCCCAAATTGGGAGAGGTCTGGGGTTCTAGCCCTATAGGGCTCATGTGGGGGTGTGTGAGTTTCTTAATATTAAAAAAATTAAAATTAATAATAATAATAAATAAATAAATACCGCGACGGCGAACTATGCTTCCCATATATCAGTTGAAGTAATAATTCGTTGATTATTTTGCTAGTTAGAGTGCTATGCTGCGTTGAACATGAGATTTGCCACAAATATCTTTCATTCTGCCAAAGAATATGAAACATCTTGTAGTTACAGTAGGTCTTTAGACTATTATGATGGATAGAATGAGCAAATTCTGTCCATTTGTATAGGATAGTTGTTGAAGCCATTCACTTTCTTCAATATATTGTTGTTGCTCTTCTACTTACAAAAAGGAGCTGCATGTCTATCATTTCAGTTCTTATGTGCGTATCATAGTTATTGAGGTTCCGAATTTCTTGTTTCATATAAATATTGGGGTATCTTTCAAGTGTTCAACTGGGTGCTCAATTTCCACTAAATTTTGTCGAATAATTTTGGCTTCTACTTTTCTGTTCTTTCTAGATAACTGGAATTTCCCCAGATTATATGCAAAAATTATTTGAGAATATGGCCATGGTAACGTGTATTAATTCTTCCTTTCAAAAAAAAAAAAATAGGAAAAAAGAAACGCATATTAATTCTTTCTAGCTAAACTTCAGCAGAGCAAATTGTTTACTTCTTTAAAAATAAATAAGATTTTATTAAAGGTCCTCAAGAGGGGAGCACTCCCAAGAGAATACACAAAATGCCGATAACAGCAAATTATGATTTCAATATAGGCAAAATTCGCAGAAAAATAAAGAACTCGATTTATTGTACTGAAGAGTGAAGAGACCAAATAGGAGTTTCACCATAAAAGGATTTATTTATCTCACAACACACACCCCACCATACACAGAGAGGAATGGCCCTCTAAGCATCTCTGGTTCAGTCATCCACTGTACACCCACTCCAAGGCTCTGCCATATCCACCGTGGATCCTGAGATACCCAATACATACCAAACGTAGCCAAGAACACAAACCAAACATCCTTCGCCACAGGGAAATGTAGAAGGAGGTGGTTCACAGTTTTCTCCGCCTTCTTGCACATACCAGTTCACTTCACTACATTTCCTCCTCTTGTTATTGTCTAAGGTGGGAGTCCTTCCTAGGGCAGCTGACTGAGTTAAAAAGAGCCACCTTTAGGGGGCTTTCTATCTACAAATTCCCTTCCACAAGGGAGGATGGAACCTAAAAGACCCTCTCAGGGAACCTATCCAAATTGTTTCATTCATTCTCTACCCCCCACACTGTATAGCAAAGCTAGGAACTATGTTGTCTCTGCAAGTTCCCAAATGGAACATCCTCTGAACTTGAATGTTCCAAGCCATCCTTCCTTTATTAAGTCGATAACAGTTGGTAGCTATTTGGGGAAGCCGAGGGCATTTGGAGAGGGGAGTGCTCCCAAGAAAAAAATACAAAAAACTGGCAATGGCAAATTATAGTTATAATATCGGCAAAATACACAAAACGACATTTACACGGGATCTATTTCTCTCGTGCCACAAGTCCCCCCATAGCTAAAGAGGAATGGTCCTCCAAGCATCTCTGTCTCAGGTATCTGCTATACACTTTCTCCGTGTCTCGATTACATCCACTGTGGATCCCAGAGATACCAAATGGAGCCAAGAACATAAACAAACATCCTTTCTTACTGGGCAATGTTTAAGGAGCTGGTTGATTGTCTTTTTCATTGTCCTGCTGGTTTATTCCGTGATTAGAAATCAATATGTCGTTAACTTTGTTCTTCTTTTTGACACGTGATCATGATTCATGCATATTTTCTTTCTGAATATTCTATCCTGGAAATGTACGGGACATACACATTTGCAAAGACATTTTTCATGTTTTTTAATTGATTTTTTCAAGTCTTTTTTTTAACAAGTGTAGAATTTCAATATACTAAATTAGTAGTAAAATTCACTATTTTGCCCACATACTTTTCAGTATTACACAGCCTGAAAGACAGTTATGACCAAGCATTACAAAGAGATGATGTGAAGGCAATTGTTGTTACAGGTAAATGTGAAGAGATAGTAGCTTATTAATTTTATCAAGCATTGAAGATGATTGAGATTTGAAGCTAATATGTTATTCCTAGAGTAGGTGCAAATGGCAAGTTTTCTGGTGGCTTTGATATATCAGCTTTTGGTGGAATTCAAGGGGGGAAAAGTATGTGTAAAGTTTTGCTACTCCTATACCCGTGTAGGCACTTTTCCATATTTTACTGAAATTCAAGTTTTTTTTGTTCACAGCTGCAGCACCAAAACCTGGTTTTATCTCAGTAGAGATTCTTACTGACACCGTTGAAGGTATTTTTGTTGGGTTTTATCTCTCTTTTCTTCTCGCTCTTGAGTGCAGTTATATAAGTTGTGTTTATTATTTTCATGCTCTCTTTCTCTCAGGTGCAAGAAAACCTTCAGTTGCTGCTATTGATGGTCTTGCCTTAGGTGGAGGTCTAGAGGTTGCAATGGTATGTGCTGTTTCTTATTTTGGATGAGTAGCCGTTGTCTTGAGTTTTGTGTAAATGACACTGAAATGTCATGTTCTTAGGCCTGCCATGCCCGGATATCTACTCCCAACGCGCAATTAGGATTGCCTGAACTTCAGCTTGGTGTAATTCCTGGGTTTGGAGGTATGTCTCGTTGTTTAAATCAAACTTGATAGTCTATTAGTGTGTCTTTTGAATTGGATAAATGGTCGATTGGGCATGTTATTATGTTGAATCTGTTCATAATACTGTGTCTAAATCAATTTGAAATTCGTCTTAAAAGTAATTTTAGCCTAAGGTGAAATTTTAAAAATGTCCTCCTAATGTTGATTCTGTTAACTATGTTTGATGGTTAATCATTTTAATGTATCAAAACCCCTTGCCTTTTGAGATGCAAAGTTCCTAATTAAAGTTTTTTCATATTCATGTTTTGCTAAGATGGATTATGCACCTATATTTTTCGATATGTTTTGGTTATTTATAGTAATAAAATTGTAGGAACAACTATTTGCGATTGAATTAGTTTACTTATTTCTATTGCTGTTTTCCATATCCTATTAGTCCTTTCAATAATATAAAAAAAGGTAAATTACAACGATCTCCCCTGAGATTTGGACAAATTACAGACAGGTAAACCGGTGAAGGTTTAATTACTTTAACCTCCCCTAATCTGCCTGCAAGTTTTCTGGAATTAACCGAGTGTGAAAACTTAGTAATGCCCTTAGATGATAATGATATGTTGTATGCATTTTATGTAAGTCAAGTGCAAAAATCTTCATTTGTAAAATTTAGTCAATGGGTCTGCCGAAAGAAAACACCAGGGTCGTGGTTGACCAAACGCGCCAAATCGCAAGGTAGGTCAATATACAATGATGGTATACCTTTGTGTAATTTTTCACACTTTGGAGGAGGTCATTGCAATTTATCTCAAATAGAAGTCAAACGAAATACACATTCTATGATAAAAAATAATAATAATATAACCTCATAGATGAATGAAGACATGAGTGCCTTTATTCAATATCGCACTATTAGAGAAGAATCTGCAAATGTAGGCCAAAGTTTGGTTGGACTCGAGTACGAAAGGTTGATAATTGTATGGAGCTGGTAATGTTGTGGTGGTTGTGACACAAGCATAAAAATACCCCTCCTCTTTTTAGTTGTAAACTTGAAATATGCAAATGATGATAGGTATAATGGTCATCTTTAACCATTCTTGTATGCTGCTTAAGGTTGTACAAACCTTGCAAATTAGCACATTGTCTAAGAAGCATAGTATATAAGAAGGTTTTAACTGTGTTTAAGCCTACAAGATTCTCTAAGTAGGACAATGATCCTAACACGAACATAATCATATACAAAACTAATAATCTTTTTGACTCACTCCTATACGTGAAATCTTTTAAGCTCTTATGGTGCATGTTATGAATGACAGATATGTAAGTTCTTTTGTAAAAGGATTGTTTCTCTTACTCTTATTTGATAATGTGGGGTCCATCGATGGCTTTGTACGGGCTTAATATACGATTTTCAGTCCGCATGTTTCCTAGGCAGGCATAAAATTGAACATAAATAAATGACGTTGTATGATCTGTCTAAAATAGCTGCTTTTGCCTTGTCTTAATGCCTCCAATGACTATTGTATCACATTGTGTACATATTGAGATTACTTTTATAATTATTCAAGGTGAGAAAGATGTCATGCTTCTTTATTTCCTCAGGTACGCAGCGGCTTCCACGCCTCGTTGGCCTTTCCAAGGCACTTGAAATGATGCTGGTAGGCTCTGTCTTGATCTGCATTTTATCGCTTTGACAGTAGAGCAGTTATGATGTGGTAGTTATAGAATGTCAAATATTATTTTTGACCTCTCTCTCTCTCTCCAATAGATGTCAAAACCGGTTAAAGGGGAGGAAGCTCATAGTTTGGGTCTTGTGGATGCTGTAGTCTCACCAGATGATTTGGTGAAAACGGCTCGTCAATGGGTGCTTGATATTTTGGAAAGAAAAAGACCATGGGTTGCTAGTCTTTATAAGACTGACAAGATTGAGCCTCTTGGTGAGGCAAGGGAGATACTCAAGTTTGCGAGAGCTCAGGCTCGAAAGCAAGCTCCCAATCTCAACCACCCATTAGTCTGCATTGATGTTATTGAAGAGGGTATAGTTTCCGGTCCGCGTGCTGGGCTTTGGAAGGTTCTATCTGCAACCAATTCACTTTCATTTCTCTTCGTATTACAGCTAATGTGCAGAAATTTGACAGTCTGATATTGGCAGGAAGCTGAGGCTTTCCAAGGACTTCTACATTCGGACACTTGCAAGAGCTTGGTCCACATTTTCTTTGCTCAACGCGGAACCTCAAAGGTTTTTACAATTTATTGCCATAATCCTGGCAGTTCATTTCTAGCTTAAACTGAAATGTGGCCCACAAATAAGTAAACAATACCTTGTATTACCAAAAAATGTTTAGAAATTCTTATTGGTAGAATAAATTATCCCGCAATAGGTTTCGTTTCATAGAGGATAACAGCTTCCCCACCCCTCACTTAGAAGCAAGGCTGAAAGTTTTAATTCCACCACACTTATTTTGCTATCAGTCTACAATTTAAATGAACTTTTTGGATGCATGGGGATTTTTTAGGAAGTTAGCTAGTTCTTAAACCAAACTATCGCTATAGTTGTAGCAGCTTTATCTTTTATTTTGATTAGGGTCACTTTAAAAGTGGAATCAATTCGGTGAAGTTTAGTTATAGGACATGCTTGATCTTTCAAAAGATTGATCCTGGTGTTAAGTTGAATCAAGGATGGAGCTGTTATTTATCATCAATGAAAATGGGACAATTTTTTGATTTTACAGTTCACACTTGAAAGCCATTTAATATATTCATTTGTTTTAGGAAAGGTCATACTTCCAAGTTGCATGGCTTGTGCCTGAGTTTTCTGCGATTACTGGTGATTGCAAAGTTGATTACAGAAGCTTGTATGAGAAAATAGCCTTTTAACTTTGTTCAATGAATAATCTATGAAGTTCAATGTGGAATAGATATGTGCTTGCATAATGGTAAAAAAAATCTGTTTCAAATTAAAACCACGGAGTTGCCGTCTTGATTCAGCTTTTATCTTAGTTAAGGTACAAAGTCTTCTGCTTTATGCTGTAACATACTGTTTTGGAATTTTAAACAGGTTCCTGGGGTCACTGATCGGGGTCTAAAACCAAGACGAATAAACAAAGTTGCTATCCTGGGAGGAGGATTAATGGGCTCTGGAATAGCAACAGCTTTAATTCTTAGCAACTTTTCTGTGATCCTGAAAGAAGTGAATGAGAAGTTTCTACAGGCTGGGATAAGTAGAGTCAAAGGTGAGGCCAGGATTTTATAGCTTTACATAAATTTATCTAACTCTTCCTATTTTGGTTTATGGTTTCTAATTTTGTTTGTTCAGCCAACTTGCAGAGCCGAGTCAAGAAAGGGAAAATGACTCAAGAGAAGTTTGAAAAAACCCTCTCTCTTCTAAAGGGTGTTCTCGACTATGAAAGCTTCAGAGACGTGGACATGGTCATAGAGGTAATGCAGAATACATCTTAATTTACATTACTAGTTTTGTGCATTATAACACTAGTTTGTCCTTCTCCTTTTTCTGTTTCCCTCTACATCAAACCCCCGCTTTAACTCTACGGGGACTGGAATGAACACACAACCTTTTGCTTTGAAATGTGAGAAAATAACTCTAGGCTACAAATCTTGGTGCTCGCTAAGCTGTCCATACCCTTGATGTTTGTTGATTTTTATGATTGAAACAGGCAGTTATTGAGAATGTCTCTTTAAAACAACAAATTTTTGCCGATCTGGAAAAATTCTGCCCTTCACATTGCATTCTTGGGAGTAACACTTCCACAATTGACTTGAACCTGATTGGTGAGAAGACGAAGTCCCAGGATCGGATTGTTGGAGTCCACTTCTTCAGGTAACTTGTGGCGTACTTTTTATTTATCCTCATTTCTTATCTGATAAGGTAATTGGGTTGTAATGCAGTCCGGCACACATCATGCCGCTTTTAGAAATTGTTCGTACTCAGAGAACATCCCCCCAAGTAATTGTCGACGTACTGGATGTTGGGAAAAGGATAAAGAAAACCCCAGTTGTTGTTGGAAATTGCACTGGCTTTGCTGTTAACAGGATGTTCTTCCCATACACACAAGCAGCTATTTTGCTTGTTGAACGTGGTGCAGATGTCTATCAAATTGACAGGGCAATCACCAAATTCGGAATGCCAATGGGCCCATTCAGGTATTAATTAGTGTCACATTGTTGTTTGACCATATTATCTCAAGTGTCGAAATATTGTGATGTGTGAAATTAAATTTGCGACACTATTTTGTTTATATGAGCAGATTGTGTGATCTAGTTGGTTTTGGGGTTGCTATTGCAACTGGCATGCAATTTGTTGAAAACTTTCCTGAGAGGACATACAAGTCTATGTTGATTCCAATGATGCAAGAGGAGAAGAGAGCAGG
The DNA here is from genome assembly GCA_963922005.1 of Cornus suecica. Lineage (NCBI taxonomy): Eukaryota > Viridiplantae > Streptophyta > Magnoliopsida > Cornales > Cornaceae > Cornus > Cornus suecica. Next base: position 3,412,148 of record OY998241.1, read on the forward strand.
TATCACTCCAAATTTCAGGGGATTTAGGTAGTGTATGCTAAATCCCTTTTCCTGTGTGCGTGTGTGGGAGGAGGGGTGGTCGCTGGCTGCTGTTTTAATCGCAAATATGTCATAACGGTATGACACTTTATTTCAGGTGAAGCTACTCGCAAAGGGTTTTACGTCTATGATGACAAACGCAAGGCAAAGCCAGATCCAGAATTAAAGAAATTTATTCAGAAGTCGAGGGACATCTCTGGCATTGCTGTGGACCCTAAGGTCTCTCTCTCCCCCCCTGTCTGGTTTTTACTAGATGGAAAAGACTAGGATGTTCGGGTTGAAGTTCCACATGTATTGCACGGCAGGTGCTGTAGTGATGTACACAGTATATCACTCTTGTAGTTATGACATTCCATAATTGGGAAGATAGTATTTGTTTGGCTTGAATGTCTCTGTATCTATATCATGTTCTTTGTTTGTGAGGATCTTTCTGAATTTGGTGGTGGTGAAAATGGATGCAGCTCGTGAAGTTATCAGACAAGGACATTATAGAGATGGTATTCTTCCCTGTGGTGAATGAAGCCTGCCGAGTCCTTGCTGAAGGAATCACAGTCAAAGCAGCCGATCTGGACATTGCTGCTGTCATGGGCATGGGGTTCCCACCATACAGGTTTGTGGTTTATCTAATTTATGGTAATATTCTACAAAACTCGAGAACTGTTTGTATAATCTATGGGCACTCTCTTTGATCAGGGGAGGAATCTTGTTCTGGGCCGACTCTCTTGGATCTAAATACATATGTTCAAAATTGGAAGAATGGTCAAGCATGTATGGAGATTTCTTCAAGCCTTGTACCTACTTGGCTGAAAGAGCTGCCAAGGGTGTTCCTCTGGTGAGAATTCTAGAACTAACCATTTTTAATTTCATAATTAGACGATTTAGTGCTTAATAGGTGGTTCATTATTGAAACCACCTACTAGGATATTTCTGTGACTTGGATTATCTGTTATTATTTTGGACCCATCACCACCATCCAGCTGATTTGACATGAAATTCTACGAGTATCGTGGGTTAGGATCGTTAGATTTAGTTTCCTGTTGCTCATATAAGCTTTTGCTCTAATAAGGAAGTGTATTATCACATCAAGTTGGCTTCACAGTTTCTCGTGGGAAAAATCAGTACGATTCTCATGTATGATTTCCTTTACAATTTTTTTGAAACTTTTCTGCCATAAAGAGAAAAAGTCTATAAACTTAAATTGAGTACATTTAAGAACTTGAATCATATTGAACTTCATAAACGATTACCTCCGTCTCTCCTAGGGAAAAAGATGAAACCATTAGGGTTTTCTTTGGTTTGTATTTATGAAAACAATTTTCAGTTTTCTAAAAACTAAAAATTAGAAAACTGTACAAAAAGTATGCTTGGTTCAGTTTTCTGAAAACGTTAAAAATACATGTTTTCAGAGAACGCATATTTATTGTTATCAGACAACTGTTTTCTGTTATCAGAATTCTTGAGAATAGTTTTCAAAGATACACCCTTACCTTCTGAAAAAATTTCATAAACAATTCCTCACTTGGGCCAGGCATATTTGATGTTGGACCTTCATCGCTTTGAAAACATGCTATATGGTGTAAGAATGGATGATTCAATTTTGGTGAAATGCTTCATATACGCAGGACGTATCTAGACTATGAGCTGAGCATTTATTAGCTTACCGATTGTAACACATTTAGCATTTGTACTGTGAAGCCTCTTTTGCTGACACTCTTTGCTAAGAAAATATTCGAACCTTTCTGTTGCAGAGTTCTCCATTGGAGCAAGCGAAATCTCGGCTGTAAGGTTATATTTCTGGTAGCACGTCATCCCCGGTTTCTTATCTGTTGGTATCTCGTCTTTGCTTCCGTTTTTCCTTTCTTTTTCTTGGCGGAGAGGCTCGGGAAGACCTAAATAATGTATGAGATGAGAACAGCAGTATCACTGAGAAATGAGGATTTAGACAATAATGTTCTATAAAAAAGTGATACATGAATTTTGTGTCTGAACTGGAAATAGACTCTGTATGCACTAAAGCCAAGGTCTTGAGTAGTTAATTTATGGAGTCTTTAAAAAAAAATCTATAATGTTCTATAAAAAAGTTATTTGTCTGGAAAAGTGTTGTTGCTTAAAAAAAAAAATCTGCCAATGGTTGGAGTTTTTGTGGTGGCACAGAGGAAGCCTATCACATTGAGACATAGGAAAGTGGGGTAAGGGTTGAAAATTATTTTCAGAGAATAATAGAAGACATTTTCATGAAAACAGACTTTTTTATAACTGATTTATATGAAAATATAGGGTCTGCTTGATTTGTATATCTTAAAACTGTTCTTGAGAATTCTGAAAACATAAAACAGTTTCCGGGAACAATAGAAATCAAATTCTCTGAAAAAGTTTTTAGGAATTTATAAAAAGAAGTCGACATTTTCCAACCAAGAATCTGAAATCCCTTTTACGTGCATTCTCTTTATTGAACCCTGCAACCTGTTGTTAAATTGAGATATATCTAGCATTTATTCTTTTCCATGTTTTTCAACTCATCCTATATATATTCCACAAAACATGTTTTTCCATCTTTAGTAAGTATTTTATAATATCTAGTAAAATGAGCATGAACTTTGTCAAGAACAAAATCATGACCTTGTACGTTTATTAGATATAACGTAACCTTTTATAGTGCTCTCTCAATATTCTCAAGTCACATATTAATTGTTCACTTTGAATTTAATAACCTTTTGATGAAACAATTCACAGTGAATATATTGAATAATTTTCATCTTCATTAACAAATGGGTTAATTTCAGTAAACCCCCCTATACTATCCAGATTAATCAACTAACCCCTTCTCTGTCCACTTTGTCCCTATACTATTCAATTTCATCAAATTGCCCCCCTCAGCTCATATTTTGACTAAAAATGCCTAAACTACCCTCAATCAATAGTATAAGGGGATTTGTTGATTCAACTATTTAAATTTTTTTTTTCAAAAATCAATTATATTTTTCACAAAAATTATAAATTCAGAAATATATATATATATTTCTTTTGCAAAAAATCTGCAACATATGAAAATTCATTTTTCACAAAAAATTCAAAAATTGTTTTGCAAAAAATAAAATTTTAAATAGTTGAATCAACAAACCCCCTTATACTATTGATTGAGGGTAGTTTAGGCATTTTTAGTCAAAATGTGAGCTGAGGGGGGCAATTTGATAAAATTGAATAGTATAGGGGGCAAAGTGGACAAAGAAGGGGTTAGTTGATTAATCTGTATAGTATAGGGGGTTTACTGAAATTAACCCTTAACAAATATATCAATACATAAAAACACTGCACCAACCATTACCATATACAAATAATAATATATATATATATATATATATATCAAGTACACGGGTCCATACATTGTACACCAATAATATCAATTATACAACAGATCGAAGAGGTCACATTAGTCCACCCTCTCTCACCCATCCAATTACGTTTCACCAATTCACTTATTGTGGTTTTGGCTTGTGATTCAATAACATCTCTCGTTGATCCACCGCATCAATCTCGACCGCACGATCAGTTGGCTTGTAGTATCCAGTGACTGGATCTGGGACCCACGCGGACTTCTCTTTAATCGTAGCCGTCCCTTCTACTTTTCCCACCCTTTCTCTGGTGGACCCTCCCTCAGCCGAAACAGCTCCTTGTGATGCTGCCACATTACCTCGTCTGTTCACCCCATGATCAAAACATATCATCTCATAATCGTATATAGGCACACATATATACACATGCATTTACATATATACATTGATACATATTTATATTCACCGCATGATCTTCATGGTCATATATATACACATAATCAATAAGACAAACATTCACATCCGTATGTAGAATGTAACCTACCAATGCTACCATGCATCTACATACATAGATATATATTATAGTGTTATTAATTCTCACCTTGGGACCTTGAAAGGAATGCCCTCTCGAGTTGACGCAGCCATTAGAAGCTTAGCTTTTGTTAGAAATCGCTCCATTTTGAGAGAGAGATTACTTGTTTGGTTGGGGGTGTTTTACCGTGTTTATATGTGGAGTTGTGGACTGTAGGTGGTGTTTGATATATATATATATATATACACACACACATATATATATATAGGATGCACATTAAAAAGTTCAACCTTTTTGCAATCCTTTATATGACCATGTTTCTTCCCCTACTTGCACGGCTTGTGTGCTTCGCTTTTGGCAATCAGGTCACGGCAATGAAAGCAAACTTCTTCTAATCTTCCAAGCCGCCATTAATGACATTAAATTACTTGTACCACAAGCTAGCTTCTGATGTTTCTCCAACCATGATTGTAATCCTCAGCCTTGTTTGATACATATAGATACACACACATATATCTAATTGTTATGAAAACTCTCAACATTTTTCTTACAATATAAAAACCCAACATTTTTCTAATATTTGCATTATTATTATTTATTTATTTTGTATTACCTTAGCAAGAAATCCAAAGTTCTTATCATTTTCTTTGCTGAAAAAAATAAACCATGTGAATGAACACTTTGAACGGTTAAAAAAAAAAAGTATCATTACACTACAAAAGTTTTGAATCATATATATAGAAAAAGAAAACTGAACTATTGCCCTATAATTGATAATCCGCTAAATATATACTCGTGAACTAATGATTTCATACCATTATGGATAATCAAATTACAGAAAACTATTTTATGCAACTATTATATTTTTCATGTCCAATTAACTTTTATTTATTATATTTATTATCTGAACATTAATTCATTTAGAGTTTTTATCCTATATAATATTTGTCAATTTGCCATAACAATCGATTAAAAAAAACATGCAAGCTGCATGTAATTGTCACTTCGAAAATGATAAAATGATTATTAATATTTTTATATTTATAATAAACTCTATTATATATACTCTTTCTAAAAAAGTACATTATTTTTCATACAATATTAGATTTCGCGGCCCAAACGACGCTAATTTCACTCTTTAGAAAAAAATATGAATTGATTAAAAAAAATTAACTTCTCATACAATCTATAAAAAAATCACAAAGTTTATTACTGTTTTATAGCTTTTTACTTATTATATACATGTGAGATTCTTCAGGCCCACCAAGCCTTTAGCCCACGAACCGGATGACCGAAGCCCACTATAAATGCCCATTAACCAAAATATTCTATAATAAACTTGAAGAACAAGCTAGTGACGTGACAAAATGACAAAAATACTTATGTGTAAGAGAATGTTGCCCTAATGGGCTCAAGGCCTAAAAAGGGAATGTATATAAGGAAAGAAAAATCTGAATAAAAGGTTATTCTTGTGTTGTGCATTTTTCAACATCTACACATTGGCGCCGTCTATGGGAAAAGTTTTTGATTTTCAGATCTGTAATTCTTTATCTTCCAGATTTGTAAATCATCCTCTCATCTCTATAACTAAGTTTGTTTATATTTAATCTTGAGATCTATAGTTCATCCTCGTCTTTCAGATATGTGAATCACCTTCTCTTCCTCACAAGTTAAGATTCTTTCTATTCGTCTCCATCTTCTGAACCTGTTTTCGCACGGTTCTATTACTTTCCAAACAACCATGCCGATCACCCGCTCGCAAGAAGATGTTCCGACCACTGGGGACAGCCACATAGGTGGACCTCAAACCATTTAGCAAATCCTGCAACGCCTGACAGTCACTGAGGAAATGAGCCAAGTTCTTGAGAAGCGGAACATAGAGTTTATGGCAAGGGTGAATCTATAGCCGTTTGCTCCTCCCATAGTGGCGCCCCGACCATTCTCGGAACCAGGAAGGTGGCACCGGGATGGAAGAGCATACTGAGTCCTCCCAGCACTTAGGTAAGGCTCCAGTCACCGACGATGCCATGACCCCCCAGAAGCTCTAAACAATGATGGCCGAATTCCAAAGAAAGGTCCTGGGGGATTTGAGGACCCGGTCCACTGATGATCTGGCTATCCAAGCCTCCACTGAGTTGGTACAGTCACCCTTCACTCTCAAGATCACTTGGGAACCCTTCCTAAAGAAGTTTATCATGCCTCAATTCACCCCCAATTATGGCACTAAAGATCCCGAAGAGTATATACCAAATCAATCAGAAGATGACCATGTACGCCGAGAATGAGTCTCTGCTATGTAAGGTGTTCTCCACAAGTCTTGCCGATGCAGCTCTACTGTGGTTCAGGAAGTAACCACCCAGGTCCATCGGTAGTTGACAACAGCTGACCAAGCTCTTCGTTGTCCAGTATTACGAGAACAAGAGACAGAAGAAAACCATATCTTGCCTCTTCACAATGATCTAGGAGAAAGGGGAGTCCCTGAAGAGTTTCTTGTCCCGATTTAACATTGAGTCTTCCTCTATTGATAACTGTGACCAACACTTTGTTGTTGAGGCTTTCCGGATGGCCCTGATTCCCGGAACCAAGTTCCACCAGTCTCTAGTAAAACGCCCTCCATCGAGTATTGAGGAGTTAAACTCCAGAGCCCAAGGATACTTGAGGATTGAAGAGGAGGAGACCATCAAGAAAAAAAAGGGCTGCCTTGGTCAGTGTTGAGGCTCGATCGAGGGAACAGGCAACCGATCAAAAGCGTCTAGCTTCATCGAGAACTTCAGCCTCTTTAGGTCATTCGGCCCCGAACCCATTCAAACGTTTAAGATCTGAAGAGAGAATAACCCCCCTGAGGGTCAGTCTTGCCAAACTTTACCAGGAGAATAAGGCCAGAGGGATTTTCCAGCAATCCCCGTCTATCAGACAACCTTTGGATCAAAGGGATAAATCAAAGCACTGCGTCTTCTACAACGATTTCGGGCGTATTACCAATGATTGTTGAAACCTCAGACGACAAGTGGAAGCAATGATACTTCGAGGTGAACTCTGGGATTACGTTCAACGGGACAGACCGAGGGTCGATCAACAAATTCCCAACGCCCCCTGAAATCCCACAGCTGCACCTCCAGTTAGGATCATCAACATGATCCTTGGTGGTCCCACCTCTAAGGAGACAGAAGGGTTCAACCAGAGCCAACTGCGAAGAACCCGAAAGGTGAGGAAAATAAACGAAGTTAGTGAAGTCCACCACAGGACAGGTGAAACACATATTACTTTATCTAAATCAGACCTTTGAGATATCCAGACCCCTTATGATGACCCTCTAGTTATGAAATTAATGGTGGCCAACTGCCTCGTTAAATGAGTCATGATTGACCCTGAGAGCAGTGCAAACATCATCACCAAGTGGGCCTTTGAGAATCTTGAAATCAACCCGAATGAAGTAGTGACCTCCCGAAGTCCTATTGCAGGATTCGACGGGAAGCAAGTCGAACCGATCGGGGAAGTCCAACTGTTAGTGTCTGTTGCGCAAAGGACCCTGATGGAAACATTTTTCATATTGGATGTGAAGCCATCTTTTAATTTGCTCATGGGAAGGGGATGGATCCACATGATACAGGGAGTACCTTCAACCCTACATCAAATAATGAGGTGCATAGGCCCGAACGGGTTTGACGTCATCGACATCAAAGGAGATCAGGTGGCTGCAAATGAATGTTATGTCGTTGGTCCAAAGGAGATCCTCACTGAAGATCGGGGTCCAAGTCCTAAATAGTAATTACAGGGCGGGGATTCGGGTGTCCCGATCGTGGTCGAACCTTTACAGCCTATATCCATAATACCCGATAAGCCCAAAAGAGTCACATATGTAGGTACCAACCTTACTGATTATGAATTAAGATAACTGACCCAGTTTTTACAAAATAACTCCGATGTCTTCGATTGGGGACACACATATATGCCTAGTATGATCCCGTTGTCTGCCAGCACTCCTTACAAGTTAACCCTAATATAAGGCCAATCAGGTATAAGCAAAGGCGCATGGGAGCCCATAAGAACCAAATCATACCAAAAGAAGTGTCCAGATTACTCCAGGTTGGATTTATCAGGGAAGTCAAGTACCCCAATTGGCTCGCAAACGTTGTAGTCGTCCAAAAAAAGAATGGTAAGTGGAAGGTTTGTGTTAATTTTACTGACCTGAACGGGTCATGCCCGAAAGACAGTTTTCCATTACCAAAGATCGATCAGATGGTGGATGCCACAGCTGGTTATGAGCGTCTGACTTTCCTTGATGCTTATTCAGCGTACAATCAGATAAAAATGAACCCAGTCAACGAGGAAAATATATCATTCATTACTGAAACAGGTAGTTACTGTTTTAAGGTTATGTCTTTTGGTCTGAAAAATGCAAGTGCCACTTTCCAAAGACTGGTCAACAGGATCTTTAAAGGGATGATGGGCACCGTGATTAAAGCTTATATTGATGACACCATGGTAAATAGTAGAAAAAAGGAAGATCATGTAGAACATCTGCAACAAGTATTTAACACCTTTAGGAGATATGGCATGAAACTCAACCTTGAGAAATGCTTATTCGGCGTGTCGTCTGGGCAATTCCTAGGGCATGTCGTGAGCAGGACAAGGATCCAGGCCAGCCCAACACAAGTCAAGGCCCTGATGGAATTGAAAGAACCCCGTACGCATAAGGATATTCAAGTCCTGACCGAAAGAGTGGTCGCCCTTAACAGGTTCATCTCAAGGCTTAGCAATCGATGCAGACCATTCTTTTAGGCAATCAAGGCAAAAAAGGGCGAAATCTGGGGTCTTGAGCAATCTGAAGCCCTGACAAAGTTAAATGAGCACATGACCAGGGCCCCAATCCTTGCCACATCAGGTCCCGATGAGGTCTTGTATATTTATCTAGTAGTTTGCTCTATTTTTACCAGTGCAGCCCTCATCAGAGAGGATGGGAACCTGCAGATGCCGGTTTTCTACACAAATAAATCATTGGCCAGAGCGGAAACTTGATAGAGTAAGCAAGAAAATTTGGTTCTATCATTAGTAAATGCAAAAAGACGACTGAGGCATCACTTTGAGGCTCATCCGATCATTGTCCCGACCTCCACGTCTATCCGGGCTATTATGTCTAAACCTGACCTTTCGGGTAGAATCTCCAAATAGGCCATTGAGTTGGGCATATACGACATAACTTACATACCCCGAGTTTTCGTTAAAGGACAGGCAGTGACAAATTTATTACTTGAGGATGAACTGAGGAGTCCGACCAACATAATGAGCCAGACACCTGGAAGCTTTTTGTAGACTGTTCAGTCGGTTCGAGCGGGTCAGGGATTGGACTAGAGATCCAGATACTCAATGGAACACACCTCCATATGTCAGTGCAACTGCAGTTCCCAGCTACCAACAATGAGGCTGAATATAAAACAATCGTATCTGGCTTGAGATAGCCAAAAGCCTTCAGATTCAGGTTTTATCGATGCACAGTGATTCTCAGTTAGTCATTCGACAAATCAAATGAGAGTATGAAGCAAAAGATGCCAAAATGGAGTCTTATTGGGCATTCATGTTGAAGAAAATAGAGAGCTTTCAAAAAATATCTTTCACTCAGATCCCGAGGAACGAAAATTTTGTAGCTGACCACCTAGCCGGTCAGGCATCCTCAACTGGAAAGGACCTGACCCGGGTTGTGTTGGTAGATTTTATAACCCAACCAAGCATTCAAGAACCCGAATAAGTGATGCTTATTCCATGGGAGCCTAGCTGGATGAACCCCTTGATCAATTACCTAAGGCATGGGATGCTCCCGAAGAACAAAGCTGAAGCTCACAAGATCAGGAGTAATTCAGCCCGGTACTCAGTCATAAATGGAAAACTCTATCGGAAGTCCTTCTCGGGTCCTTATTAAAAATATGTTACACCTTCATAGTCAAGAGCAGTAATGCAGGAGATCCACAATGGGTCTTGCGGGAAACATTCCGGGGGGAGATCCCTTGCTCATAAAATATTGTCTCAGGGATATTTTTGACCTTATTTGTTGTGGGACGCCGAGGAATATGTCCGGAGATGCGAGCTATGCCAGATGCATGAGGACGCTATCCATCGGCCACCCGAGTTCCTATACCCGACCGTTATTCCTCATCTGTTTGCCTGATTGGGGATGGATATCGTGGGTCCCCTCCTGAAAGTAATATGGTCGACCTCCTATGTCCTCTTGGCCACTGATTACTTTACTAAATGAGTAGAAGCAGAAACCTATCCAATAATTAAGAGCAACCACGTCATCAAGTTCATTTGGAGCCATATAATATGCAAATTCGGGCTACCAAAAACATTTATGATGGATAATGGGACAAATCTAAACAACAAGGAGGTGAGAGCGTTCTTTGTCGAGCATGGTATCAATCAGAATACATCTTCCGTCGGGTACCCACAAGGGAATAAACAGACTAAAAGAACAAATCATACCATATTTGACACCCTCGTTTAAAAACTTGAAGAAGCCAAAGGGGTCTGGTTAGAAAAACTACCTGAAGTGTTCTGGTCATACAGAACGACCCCTAGGCAACCAACTCGAGAGACCCCATTTGCCATGGCATATGGTGCTGAGGTTGTGATCCCCACAGAGGTCAGAGTCCCGACCCTCAGGAGTCAGGCCTGGGAAGATGGTCCAAATAACCAGCATTTGGCTCACGACCTTGATCTGCTGGACAAAAAAAGGGAAGCAACCGGGATCAGGCTAGCGGGCTACCAACAACACGTCCGAAACCATTTTAATAAAAAATTCAAAAGAAGAGAGTTCCAAGTCGGGGACATAGTCCTTAGGCAAAAAATTGGACTCGTAAGCAAGCTCAAGGAGCCTTGGGAGGGCCCGTACACTATTACCGAAGTTATCGGGCACGGAGCATATCGCGTTCGTAGAAACGAAGATGGTAGAATAGAGCCAAACTCCCAGAACGCCTCTCTCCTGAAAATGTACTACCCGTAAAGGGCTAATTTAATTTCATTTACCTTATTCACTTTTGTAAAAAGGCCCCAACGCTAGATTAATTAAGTTGACGTTAGTAAAATTGTATTTTCTATGCAAAAATAGCTTACAGATGATTAATAATGCAAAATAAATTAAGTGTTGTCATGTCTCTCGCATGGCCTCAAGAGCTCGAAGACACAACACCCGATCCATAAGTGGTCAAAATTTTACAAAATTATCTAAGTGTTGTCATGTCTCTCACATGGCCTCAAGAGCCTGAAGACAACACCCGATCCATAAGTGGTCAAAATTTTACAAAACTATCTAAGTTTTGTCATGTCTCTTGCATGGCCTCAAGTGCCCGAAGATACAATACCCGATCCATAAGTGGTCAAAATTTTACAAAATTATCTAAGTGTTGTCATGTCTCGAGCATGGCCTCAAGAGCCCAAAGATACAACACACGATCCATAAGTGGTCAAAATTTAACAAAATTATATAAGTGTTATCATGTCTCTTGCATGGCCTCAAGAGCCCAAAAACACAACACTCGATCCATAAGTAGTAAAAAATTTACAAAATTATCTAAGTGTTGCGTCTCTCGCTTGGCCAACAATGCCTGAAAGATACAGTATCAAAAAAAAAAATCGTCAATTGTTTTCAAAAATATCACAAAAATCACATTAAAAATGGGCCCCAATGGCCAAGGCTTACAATAGCAAAATACAAAACCCCCTAAGGATACAGTATCAAAAAACAAAGAAACTATATCTTCTGCCCTTGTTACCTAAACTCAAGTCCAAACTCTTCAATCTATCACTAGCCCTGGTAACAACCCCCTCCTGAGCACTTGCATTTGGTCGAGAAGGTTCAGGATGATCAGTGGGATCAGGATCCCGAACCAATTCAGAAGAGGTAGAGTCAGTGATAGGATTAGACCCTGGAAGGGGTTTGGTCAAAAACTCGCAGAAAAAAAGGTTGTTCGGACCAACTTTTGGATCCTCATATGGGTGTGCTATGCCAAGGGATTCATCCAATTCCTCCACTGAATTGTAATCCTTCTCCTCGACAGGCTTTTGAAACTCTAGGAAGCATAACCTCCAACCAAATCTAACCCGATAGTCGGAAGTTTTAGTGAAGCGATTGTACATCTGATTGTCACCCCGATGACACATCTCAATTGTAGACCGTTCCACTGCCAACAAGTTCTCAGTTTCAACCTTCTCCTCCAAAAGCTTTTGATTTGAGGCTTTCAAGGTCTCAGTCTAGGCCAAAAGCTCCTGATTCTGGGTTGTCAGAGTCTGACGGGCTTCCTCCATCTCCTTTAGCTTCTGTTCAGCTGCCCGGAGTTATTGCTCAGCTGATACGACCCACACTGTTTGAGCCTCCAACTTATCATTGGCAGTCACTAACAAAGCAACCACCTTCTGTCTAGCCTCCTCCTTCAGCTTCAGGGCATCTGCCATGTTCTTTAAGGCTTTTCTATCACTCTTCATCTTAGAGTTATAAGCCTCGGTTAGATACAACATCTGCCATAAAAGTGCAAGTAACATAAGATCAATCTCCAAATCAAAAGGGAGAAGAAAAATACAAGTTAAAAAACAACAGGAAAAAAACAACTCGCCTTCATAGCTATCTCAGGGCCAGACAAGCTCAGTTCACTTCTCGACACCCGCTGTATAGCCTTTCGATCAACTGGAGTCTAGACCTGAAGCACCATAGCCCGAAGGGCTTCAGGGTTGCTGATGGTCTCACTTCCCCTGACCAGAAAGTCACATTCGGGAAGCTTTATCGTCGGGTGCCAAGGAACGAACAATTATTTCTCTACAACTTCTCTCACCCCCTCTCGCACACTCGGGGAAGCTATAGTCTGTAATCGAGGTCTAACCGATCGTCCCGAATGGTCATCCTCAGATCGGGGACGGGATGCACTCGTCAGAGGTGAAGATGGTAGAACCCCCCCTCATCTGGCAACACTGAAGTCGCATTTGAAGGGTGCGGAGGAGGGATGTTAATGTTTTCCTTTCCCGGAGGAGAAGGAAGAGGTAGGATAAATGGGGCTTCCTCTGGAGGGGGAGGTGGTGTTGATTCATTAAGGACTTGAGGGATGGAGCCCGAAGGGTTAGCTGGGCTGGTTGAGGGGCCCGATCCCCTCATTTTCCTCCTTTTCAAGATAGGTTGGGGAATCCTCAACATTATCCTCACTCCTTCAGATGATATTTCCTGTAAAGCAACATCTGTCAGGAAGTCAGGACACATCCTTAAAGGTTTATCCCAAACTTTGGATTTTAAAAGGTTTAAACATGATCTGATATGAGTTGGGGTTTTTTGGTTAGCGGACGCCTTCAAAAAACCTAAAACGTGCATCCCCAACTTGTCATCACACACCTCACAGAAGCATGCCCCTGAATAATAGGGTTTAAAAGAAGGGAACATGTGTTGGCTAAAAGTTTTAGGGATCGGGAAGTTTGCACCGGGATGCCTCCAGTTCCTGCTCACCAAAACCATTATCTCCTTCCAACCCTTATTAGATTTTTGAACTCCATCACACATCTTTTTCCCTAGATAGGGAAAAAGATTGAAACGCCCCTTACAACCCTTTTGATCCTGCAACTTGTAAGAAAACAGGATCTCGGCCGGACCCAGATCTCGATTGAGCAACAAGACCATGGCCAGTATTCTAAAGAAGTTTGGCCTTACTTGAAGTGGAGCCAGACCTAAGGTAGACAAGGCGATCAGGAAGAAAAGATGAATTGGAAATCGAAGGATTTGCAGATGGTAGGAGGAAAGTAGGATCTGGTCATCCCTAACCCCCTCCCCGATCCTGAAATCCTTATCCTTAGGGTAATGCCTAATAACTACCCCATCAGGGACCTCAAGCTTTTTTAGGACCGCGTCTACCCTTTTCTCAACTATCAAGGGGTCGACAGTAATTTGTACTCTGGATCCCCTAATAGCCCGACCCCCAACTGAACCAGTGGCAACGGGAACCCTACCGGCACTGATACGTTGGGAGACCTCCGGAGAACTATACCTAACTGTCCTAACCACTTTAACTGATGGGGAACTGAGAGAGGCATCAGGGTCAACAGAGGAAGGAAGACGATCACTACCCGATCGAGTATCATCACTATCAGACATCTCTGGAAGAATGAAAGAACAGAGGAAATAACTTACACTCAAAAAGGATTTCAGTTAGTCTCCGATGAAAATATCTGAGTTCTCCAGGAAGCAAATGTAGTTTCCGACAAAGATATTTGCGAAGAAGATGATTTGTAGAGAAATTTATTTACTGCGAAGGCAAGACAACGAAGTGAGAAGTTTGCAAAAATACAAATGAAGGATATATATAGGAGTTACTGAAGGAGACCAACTGCCCCACTCTCACGCTAAACGGAGTATCGAGCTGTTTTCTCAGCCACTATTGCGAAAATTAAGGCCACGATGACCGTGTATTTCAAATTCAAATGATGTGGACAACTACCCTCATTTAATGACCTTGCCATGTCACTTAATAGAAGAGATGTATCTACCTACCGCATGTGTTACTCTTGATTATGGGCCTTAAACGTTTGAATGCCCAAAACTAAGAGGGGCATGTGTACATGTGGGATTCTTCAGGCCCACCAAGCCTTTAGCCTACGAACCAGATGACCCATCATGGATGACCGAAGCCCACTATAAAGGCCCATTAACCGAAATGTTATAAAATAAACTTGAAGAGCAAGCTAGTGACATGGCAAAATGACAAAAATACTGATGTGTAAGAGAATGTTGCCCTAATGGGCTCAATGCCCAAAAAGGGAATGTATGTAATGAAAGAAAAATCTAAATAAAAGGCTATTCTTATGTTGTGCATTTTTCAGCATCTACAACTTAAGATGTTTATTTAAATAATTAATTTCAAGAAGTGAAGGTAAATTTATGCAAACATTATTGCAGAGAATTGTCATCAAGCTAGTAAGAATGATGCTCTTAGTTTACTCCAAAAGTATAAAAATATATTGTGCAAGTCAATAAGAAAAGAACGATGATGTGCATGATAATATTCTTTATTAACAACTATTTCTAAACGGGTTACACACATTGTATCGTGTTACCTATTTAAATAATATGATATCTTAGTGTTTTAACATTTTTTGTATGAATATTAATCGTGTCATGTTCGGGTTAAGCCATTTAGTAGAATATCCGTATCTCGACCTGACACGAACACGATCCAAAAACACAGATTTCCACCCCCGGGTGCCAGACCCTTACACCTAAAATGAGAGCTTAAATTGTTAACTTTCAAAAACAAAAGAAACTATAAAGTACCCTCGTGAAATTTAACTCCCACAAATCGCTATGATTATTTTTTTCCTTGTTTGTTCTTATTTTCCTTCTAATTTCTTTTATTACCAAATTTTGTATTTTTAGTTCTCTCCCTGGAAAAAATTATATTTTTTAGATTATTTTATTATTTGTTCTTCTTTATTTATCTAAATTGAATTTTGTTTGTAACATTTTGCATTCCTTTTTTTTTTATTTTTTTATCAAACATAACCTTTCTCTTTAATCAAACATAACCTTATTATTTTTTCCCTTCAAAGTTACTTTTTTTTCCTCTTTCTTTTCCTTGAGATGTGTTTTGTGCAAGGTAATGAATTAAAAATGTGCATTATGCATTTTGCATATTAAAAGAAAATTAAGGTTAGTGATGTCGGCTCTCATGTAATTGTGTAATGTAGGTAAAATCGAGGTGGACCAATCTGTCATTTGACACTTGTATGATTCCAAATTTTATGATTCGAATAAGATAAGAACATGACCATTCGTGCGTTCAAAACTTTCTCCAGTGGAGCTTTAGATGAAATATGGATTTATAAAATCCAGTTTTTTAGTGAGATTATTTAGTAATGGTATCTTAGTGAGCTTCTATTATAGTTTGGGTTTAATTTATTTGTTCAAAAATATGTAATTTTTCGTTAAAGAATTAAAACTAGTCATTCTCAATCGCTTACCATTATTGGTGTATGAAGTTGGAATTTGAATAGTGCTTTAAGCATATCTGATAAAAGCTATATAAATCACTTTTTTTAAAAATAAAAAATAGTGGGACATAAAATCAGTAGAAAATTAAAATAAATTTATTGCTAGCTTGGGAGAGCTTTTGTGGGATTCAAAATGGACTTTTAGAACCCAAAATTCATTTTTCACAAAATGAGGGTCTTTGATAAATTTAATAAGATGGACTTTCAGCAAAAACCAACTCTATTTAAAATTTCGTTTAATAGAAGCAAGTAAATTTTTTTTTTTTTGAGTAACTTTCAAAAAGCTTATCTACAATTATTTTTGATTTACTAATTTAATCTCATTTAATATTTTATATTTTCAATACTAAAATCAAATGTATTTTTATTTATCTTGTTTTCTTTCCATTATAATCCTATTAGATAGGATTACATTAGTTTAAAATTCTTTCTCCTTTTAATAATATTTAACTATTTTTTAACATTTTAAATTTAAATATATTTAAATTCTTAAATAGCTTTTAAAAAAATCTCCACCGAACACTTATTTTCATTTTCAACTCCTTTTTATTTGAATTAGTTTTATGATTCTCAAAAATGTATTTTATCCCAAACTAACACTTAATTATTATTATAGAAGTAATCCTAATTTCGAAAACATATCTAAATAATAATTTTAATAATCGTATGCTACGGCGTCGGTTGTTGAAAGTATTTTTTCTTAAAATATAAAGATGATATGATAATAATTTATCCTAAATCTAATTTTCAGAATGGAATGATTAATTTGGAGTTAATTTATTACTCCTAAATTTAATTATCTACTCAATCATATCTTTTTGTGATGAATAAGAGTGAGCATTATACTCTAAATTTTACACAAAAATCTACCAATCAAATAAAAACTATTTAAGATGCACTTTATACTAAATGATAAGAGTATAAAGTGCTTTATATTCTGAAATTTTACACAAAAATCTACAAAATGGAATAAGAGATTAAGAAAGCTGTTTTTATGGAATAATTGTGAATACTCTCCATTAAACCATAGAATTAAAAAATAATTTCAAACTACAATAGTTGAGTTCATGTTATATTCCACAAAAGCCTTCTTGATCTCATCCCTCCACCTCATACCATAATTCAAGTGACAAAATTGCCCATACTTACTTCAAATCAAACTCAAGCCAACATAACAAAACAGTTCTTTACCCAAACCCTTTTCCGTCTTTTCCTCTCCTCATCACTGTCCCACCTCCCCTACTTTGTCATCTTTTCACTAATCCACAAAACCCTCGCTGCAGCTTATATATATATATATATATATGATATATATAAACCCTAGTAATCACAGTAGCAGGCTATGGCGACCAAGGCACCCAATTTGGAGTGTCGGATGTACGAATCGAAGCTGCCGGAGGTAGACACGCCGGTGATGATACGGGTCAACAACATCGGCGACGTGTGCACCTATGTCTCTCTCCTCGAGTACAACAACATCGAGGGGATGATCCTCCTGTCGGATCTCTCCCGCCGGCGGGTAAGGAGCGTGGGGAGCCTGATCAAGGTGGGTCGAATCGAACCCGCAATGGTCCTCCGGGTCAACCCGGAAAAGGGCTACATCGACCTCAGCAAGAGGCGGCTATCGGAAGGGGACATTCAGGTGTGTGAGGAGAGGTACAGCAAGAGCAAGTTGGTTCACTCCATCATGCAACACGTTGCTCAGACTGCCAACATTGATCTTGAGGTACTTTTGGGTTTATATATATATATATATATATACATATGTGCATATACATATATGGAGAATTGATATTTGCAATTTTGAACTGCACTGACATAGTTACAAATTTGCACACAATTTTTAGTTGAATTACATATTGTTGAATATAAATTCACATTAAGTAATGTGACAAGTGATTTGCTAGACACTAAGAAACTGAAAATCGGAGTGACAAGTAATTAGCTAGACACTATGCAAAGAAAATTCTGTTAATGTAGCTTAGTTTTGAAGTAGAGTGGCTATAATGCATCAAACCCGGGCCATACTAGGTTATATATTACTCGAAAGAACAAACGGGGATGAGTTTGACATTCTTGTGTGCGGGTAATTTTTGGTACCAGACAACATTTAGACAGTCAATGAACTTAGCGCTTAGACTTCCATGAAGGTTCATGAATTCCAATTTTGAAATTCTGCTTTCAGTATCGATCAGTTTCTTGTCAGGAGATTTTTGCACTATAGCTTCAGTACTTGAAGATTCATAGTCATTGTCTACGGGGGATTGTTGAGTTGAGTTAACATCTCGACATGTTTCCACAAAAGTCTAATTTCCTTTGAACTTGTTGAGGGAAGGGTTGAGGTGGAACGAAGATACTACGATCTCCTCTTGTTGTTGAATCATGATTGAGCAGCTGGGAAGCCAAAAGGCTCTAATATCAGACCTGATGAAGCCTTACCAATAGGATGACTTAATAGTTGATTATAGCAAGTATGAAAGGGAAAAACTAATAAAACCTCAAGAGATAAGGAGAAATTGGAAAAAAAATTCATCTACCAGCTTTGTCTGAATTAGGGCATTTGTACTGCCTCAAGGATGCAATTAGTGGTGTACTCTTTCACTGTTACATCATCTTTGGTGGTAAAGATTGCTCCACATATGGTTCAGGAGAGAGTACCTTCTCACTGGTGAGGGGGTAAGTATTGGCCAAGTATGTATATCTGCATACACACACAATTTTTGTAAATGACTAATGACGGTATGAAATTCTTTAAATTACAAGTGTATCTAGCCTGAAAATTAGGCGAATTCTTGTATTGCTAACTCAAATGTGAAACGAGTATATTTTCTTATTCAAAGTTTCCTTGCATTATATGATCCTTCGATAGTGGTGGTGCTTGTTACTATATTACTTCCAAATACTGTCTGCATACTTGAAATATTTGCTTATAGGTCAACTGATATATGGTCATCATTCTTTAAGTGGGTTACTTCTAAAAGAAAGTTATGCATGGCAGGATCTGTATGTCCATGTTGGCTGGCCTTTATACCGAAAATATGGTCATGCTTTTGAGGTGAGATTGTTCACAACTATTTGAAGGTTTTACACCTCCTCAAAAGACAAGTGGAGATCTAAACTTTTCTGGTTTTCCCCCTCTGGGCAGGCATTCAAGTTAATTGTTAATGATCCTGATTCCATCCTTAATTCCCTCACCCGTGAAGTTAAAGAAATTGGTCCTGATGGAAAGGAGGTAAATTTTGCTTACGAGTTTTTTGACCCACTTCTTCACGTTTGTTTAAAAAGACCTTTTAAATATCCATACTCTCTGTAGGCGACTAAGGTGGTTCCTGCTATCTCTGAGAAAGTTAAAGATGTTTTAGTGAAAGACATTCGGAGACGAATGACCCCACAACCTTTGAATATTCGAGCTGAGATTGAGATGAAATGTTTCCAGTTTGATGGTGTTCTTCACATCAAGGTCTTCTTTTTGCACTTTTTCTGTGTATCTTCTTGATTATTAGCTCACTTTAAATAGAAATGGAGATAATAATGTGGAAAGTACTCTTAGTTCAAAACGCTTACCTGTTTTGAAGCTGTATTAATCTGACTATGCAGGAAGCCATGCGTAAAGCTGAAGCTGCTGGCAGTAAGGAATGTCCAGTGAGGATCAAACTTGTAGCTCCTCCATTGTACGTTCTTCAGGCTCACACTCTTGACAAGGTTACTGCAAAAGCCCTCACTTAATGTCTTTTATTAAGTTCATATTGTTGGCAACGGTTTGTTTTATATAATCGAGCCTGAACGATTTCATTATTCAAGTCATGGATCAAGTGGTTGCGTAACATATTGTATACATCTCATCTCGTGTCTATTTGTCAGAGGCTAATTGAGCAGTA
Source organism: Cornus suecica (assembly GCA_963922005.1). Taxonomy (NCBI): domain Eukaryota; kingdom Viridiplantae; phylum Streptophyta; class Magnoliopsida; order Cornales; family Cornaceae; genus Cornus; species Cornus suecica. Next base: position 3,431,941 of record OY998241.1, read on the forward strand.
TTGGTGGTTTTAATTGCAATTATAGGGTTTTAGGTCGTTAAATGTTATGGGCTCTTACCATCAAGGGTTATGCCTGGTGGGTGTGCAAGTTGTTTAATAGAACCCCAAAAGAGAGAAAGATTGATTTAGCTCTTGGAATGACTATTTCTGGGCTGCTCAACTAGATGTTGATCCTGTGCTTACCTATAGATAAAGTCCTGTGTCTCCCACCCCCCTTCAGCGTAGTGGAGGCCATTTTGTACTTTTCAGGATTTGAAACTTTTTCTAATTACTTTTGATCCAACACAATAACATTCATCTAAACAAATAACAAAAGCTTGAGCATATAATATTCAGGTGGATTCTTGCCCAATGCATTCTAATGCATGAGTTTATTTATTTTTTTGATAAGTAATGGTATAAAAAGCACTCAAAAGGGGAGTGCATCCCAAATACAAAAGAGAAAGATCTACGGGCCAAGAGAACCCAAAAAACTCTATCTTTTCATCTATGGATCTAATGCATGAGTTTATAATGACCTTGCAACATCAGAAGATTAGTTATGTAAAATGCCAAAAGCCCCACCCCAAGCGGAAACTTTTGTTTGGAACTCATTCCACCCCTTCCGAAAGAGCTTCCAAACTCCAATTCAACTGAGATCTCACCTCCTTAGAGGTCCACCTTCCTCTATCCTCTCCCCTTACTTGTAATAACTCTCCTCCACAAGCCGGACCTCTCCATTCCAAATATTCAAGGCCACTTGCCCAATAAATCCTTGTTGAATAAGTCAAGCTCCTAGCACACAATTCTTCTCGCTGAATAGGAGTACACAATTTTCTTGACTCCCCAGATGAAACTTGAATTCATCTCTTTCCATCCCACTTTAAATTCCTTTGCAACTCCTCAAGTCTCCTTGCAACAGACATCGACAGTGAAATGAGGACATAGAATAGGTTGGGAGGTTTGACAAAGTGCTCTTCAAAAGGGTAACCCCTTTCGACAGATACTGCTGCTTCCAGCTGACAAGTTCTTCTCCAACCGCTGCACAACTAGATACCAAATGAAAATTTTCTTCCAGGGATCACCCAGATGCAACCGCACGTAAACAATCGGGAAGGACTCATCGCCAGAACCAAGAATATCGGCCACGAGACTCTGTCTGCCCAATCTCCCCCACCGGCACAATCTCACTGTTCTCTATATTGATTTTCATCCCTTATATGACTTGAAGCAACAGATACCTCAAACAGGTCAACCTTGTATTCCACCACATGACAAAATACAATAGTATCATCTACGAAGCGAAGGTGAGTAATCTCCATCTGGTTCGGCAAACCCCCTGCCCACTCCCAAATGTGGTTCTCTTCATCGTTTTAAGCACTTTTAAGTTATTATTTGCTTTCTTAGCTGTTTTGGAGTGTCTTAGTTTGTTGTCTCACTAATCATCTACACTGTCTATAACTAGATATCCAAAAGGACTTCAATCAAAATCTCCCAGGGAACGGTGGATATAGATCATTTTTATGAAGGGCAAGAGGTATCAGTCAACAAGGAAAATTCGTGCTGAATATAACTCACTAGCATGATTATTGAGAGTTAGTGGGCATGTACAAAACCAAAGTTGAATTAATAGGAGACACAGTAGGTGGTTTTTTTCTTTTTTCTTTTTCGAGTGACCCCCAAGATGTTGTTCCAATTAAGACGGATGATTGGGCTCATAAACAAAAATTGGGATCAGTATGCATACTTATGTGTCTGTATGTTGCGTGTCTCTATCGTGATAAATAAAATTGGTACCATGGTTTTAAGGTCAGTGTGAGTGAATTCAACGGTCCCCTAAAATCAAGTGAGTTTCTTACTTTGGTGGCTGAGTTTGAAGTTCTTCTAGAGGAAAGATACTCGATAATATGAAGTCAGTTTGTTGTTATGAAACTCAAAAATCCTCTCTTCTTTGGTGGGAACACGTTCAAAGTAACAAGGTTGGCAAGCGCAAGGGAAATGTAATGTTATGAGATCGCATGAAAGAGAAACTTTAGAAGTTCCTGCATTTCAAGAACTTCTTTAACCTGTGATGAAACAATAAATCAGTGGATTAGTACTTGAAAGTTTTACATGCTCCAAGACCAAGATGATTATATAAAGATGAGAGAAGAATAGTGTCCTCCAAGATTTAGCAATGATGGATGATGCCTCCCCTTGTGCACTCGAATTAGAAAGTTAGTTGTCAAAAATATACTTGATCTTTCTTTCCATTTTTCTCCGGGAAAATAAACACTATAAAAAAGGGTCAGCTTTCAACAATATTAAGTTGAAATATGTCTCAGGTTATAACAAATTACCTATATATCTGTAAATGCAGTGATCTGTAAGAGAGAGTCTTGATAAGACTGATGGCCATTTGCCACCATGATTCTGGCTGCATAGATTTTTAGGATGATTTGCTGGATGTTGGCATAATCTATACGATTTCTATTAAATGTCCCTTCCATACACATCGAACTTATGTACAAACACTATTGTCAATGTGAAGCATTCTGATAAGCAATATTCCCTGTTTGTAAGTCCCATATCAGAATGTCTTCTAAGATGCATCGTTGCAGTAAATCTGTTAGGAACAAAGGATAACATTGTGTTTTAGGTGCATCAACTAACCAACCTAAACATGTTGGAGGAACAAGTGTTATCTTATAGTATGTTTGTCGATATTTATGCACGTCGAAGAGTCTTGGGAGTGCTTCTATGATCCTTTGCAGCCTATGCAGAGGGAGAATGATCTTTTCAATTGTTGATATTCTAGTCTTTAAAACTGCAAAAGGAACTTGCGAAATATTTAATGTAATTGCCACTAATAAAACTGAGTTCTGACTTTTCAATTGGGCAGGAACAAGGTATATCAATTCTAAATAATGCAGTTGCAGCCTGCACCAAAGAAATAGAGCACTACAAAGGGAAACTTACTGTAAAGGAGGCGCCAAGAGCCGTATGCATCAACTCTCTTTAGTTTCTTTCAACTTGATTTTGTCATTTGTCTGCAGATCTTGAATTTAGATTCTCACACTCTCTCTCTCTCTCTCTCTCTCTCTCTCTACCTTCAAACAGTTGAGAATTCGATTTTTTTTTACTTAAGCCCTCTTTAAAATATTATTCTGCTCTTACATATCGTGTCTCACATGGCACTTGATTTAGGTGAGTGAACGGGAAGATAAACGACTTGCTGAACACATTGCTAAACTATACCGTGAGAACGCAGAGGTTAGTGGCGATGAAGAAACCGAAGATGAGGAAGATACAGGGATGGGAGATGCTGATGTAGAGAGCCGGAGTTCTCAAATGACAGAATAAATATGCGGGCATAGTCAATGACATCGAAACTTTTCTCTTTCTATTTTTTGTAAAATGTTTTTCTTTCTCCAACCTCATACTGTAACATTTTCTTCACCCACCGGTTATCTGGCATATAAAACCAACAGTGTCCAACTTCATCAAAACAATGCTAAAGCATCTTGTAGTCATAAGTTGAGAATGTAGGGTGCGTATGGAAACCTGTTTTTTGTATTTGTTTTCTGTTTTTAAATATAAAAATTGTATTTGTATTTGTTTTTGTTTTTTTCAGTAAAAAATTAAAAATAAAAAAGCGTTTGGATCAAAATTTATATTGAAAAATAAAATGGTATTGGTGGGGCGGTGGTGGTGGGTTATTGGCGGCGGGCGGAGGCTGCGATGGGGCCGACGGCGACCGGAGGTGGTGGGGGTTGGTGACGGCGACCGGAGGCGGGGGGTGGTGGTTGGCGGCGGCGGTGGCGGAGGTGTACCCTAAACAGTGAAAAAAATTAAAAAATAATTAAAAATTGTATTTAGTGTTTTCATCATTTTTATTCATTATTCACATAAAACAGTTTTTTTGGAAAAAAAAAGTGAACAGTAAATAAACGTATTTTTGTTTTTGAAATGGGTGAATAGTAAAAAAAAAAACATAAAATAAGTGAGCCAAACGTAGCCGTAGTTTTCCAAATATTATTCTTGTGCTACTTGCCTATTGGGATTTTTGCTGGTGAATATTTTATTTTCTCAAAAGGTGTAATTTTTTTTGGCTGATTCTAAATGATTATCGAGTAATTCTACGACTTGAGGACAAATTATGCAAGACATTTAAAATTCAGAGTGGTAGATAGTTTAGCATGACAGTACAAAACTGTTGGTGTCATCTTTTTTTTGGGCTATTATGAGAAAACCTACCTATAAATTCAAAAATGTTCAAAATTTTTTTTGTGGTTTCAAAAACCTCCCTATAATTTTTAAATTGTTCAAAAAAATCCATGTGATTCCAAAAATTCCCCCATAATTTCAAATTTAATCAAATACCCCCTTTGCTCTATATAAGATTACGAAAATACCCTTTCATTTATTCCAATTAAACTCTAATTTTTTCCATTTATCACAAACCTACTTTCTCTCACCTATTTACTCAAAAACTCTAATTTCTTCCCTTTATCACAAACTCACTTTCAATATAAATCCCAATTTTAACTCAATTCAACTCTAATTTCTTCCATTTATCACAAACTCACTTTCAATTTAAATCTCAATTTTAATCCAATTAAACTCTCATTCCTTCCATTTATCACAAACCCACTTTCTCTCACCCATTTATTCCAAAACTTTAATTCCTTTCATTTATCACAAACCCAATTTCAATTTCAAGTCAATTTCAATTTATAGTTTTACATATATATATATAAATTTACGTATATATCATTGTATATATATATATATATATATATATATTTATGTACATATATATAATTATATATGCACTCATTTACGTGGGTTTGTGATATAATTTTATATATAATTATAAATTGGAATTTAAATTGAAAGTGGGTTTGTGATAAATGAAATAAATTAGAGTTGAATTGGGTTAAAATTGGAATTTAAATTGAAAGTGGGTTTGTGATAAATGGGGAGAATTAGAGTTTTTGAGTAAATGAGTGAGAGAAAGTAGGTTAGTGATAAATGAAATGAATTAGAGTTTAATTGAAATAAATGGAAGGGTATTTTCGTAACCTTATAGAGGGCAGATGGGGTATTTGATTAAATTTGAAACTATAGAGGATTTTTGGAACCACATGGAGTTTTTGAACAATTTAAAAATCATAGGGGGTATGAAATCACAGGGGATTTTTTGAACATTTTTGAAATCATCGGAGGGTTTTCTGATAATAGCCTTTTTTTTCTTCTTTTTTTTTGTGCATGAGTATGAAACATCAATGTCTCAAGTTTGATTTTCTTGGTGGGAACAATTCCATGGGTCACGTTCGTGGACTTAATCTTAGTTTTAACCACACGAATTCGTGCGAAAGGGGCGCTTTGCACGATTCCTGAAAATAATATGGGCAAAGTCTAGATACAAAATTTGGAGGAAAAAAAAGTTCATTTATGTTTGGAGCAAGTACAGAAAGGGTGCAGGGGAGTCTTATTTATGCAATTTCATTTAACCTTCATTTTTTGTAAGAAAAATAAAAAGGTTGACTCCATTTGAAAAGTTTTATTACTGGTCTGTTTGGGGGAACACCTCCAAACAGGCTTCCGGGCCCAAAAAGTTCGTTTTAAAATTTTTTGAATGTTTGGTGATGGAATAAAAAATGACTTTTGACAAACGTAGAAGTGATTTTAAGTCCGTTTCAAATAAGCTTCAAAAACTTGCTTTTCAAATTTACGTTTTAGGAAGCTAAAATCTAATTTTAAAGTTGTCAATTTTGCCCCAACTCATTTCATGTCAGAAAAATTCTAGTGGTACATCAATATCTTCTCATCCTATTCAATCGCAAGTTTCCTCTCTTTAATGCGTAAAAAAAGAGAAAAAGATTTCTCATATGGCCAAAATTTAGCAATCAGGGTTTGAAGATTATCCGATATTTATTGATACGTGAGATTGGGGGAAAATGCATAAACAATAGGTGTGCGTTATCCACTAATTTCATGTATTAGTATATGTATTTAGAGTTCTCAAGAGAATAATCAAGGGTTCGTAGTCTCCTATTCAAGTTATGATTGTTAGCTCATTATCTGTTGTATTTATGTATGATTTATCGTATATTGTATATATATATATATATATACATAAGCATATGTATAAGTGTGATAGGTTTTGTTGTGATCTTTTGGAGTGTGATAAAGTTTATTCCAATTCTATTCGGTGTTCAATAACAATTGAATGTTGTATATATGTATAGTCTATTATAGAACAATGAGGAATCCTATTCAATGTTTAATAATATTTGGATTCTTATTCAATAAAAAGTTGAATAACTCTAATAGTATGTGTGTATTAAAAACAGTGACTCACTACAAGAAAATTTTAGATGCATTAAAGAGGGCTTACAACAGAAGGTCAAGCACTCCACTTCTTTCCAACTCTCTTCAAGTGGATTTTCTATGATCTTTGCTATTTACTATGGGTTTTCTTTACTCTTTGAATTCTTTTTGGAGATTGATTTATGCCTGTGCCATCATTACTCCTAAAAGTGAAAGAACTGTGTAGTGTTTTCCATAGGTTTAAAGTTCTGATTTTGTGGTTTTAATTTCACTTCGGAGAAATTTGAATAACTGGAAATAATTATAGTGAAATGAATATATATATATATATATATATTTTATTGTTTTACTAATTTCTTGTCCCTCCCCTCACCTAGTGTGGATGTTGGTTCTAGTTTCAATGAAGATTCTAAAAACAAGATAAAAAGACAAAATTATTTGGAGGAAAATAATCTTGATTTTTTTGTTTTTAAACATTTGTTTTCTAAAAATAATGTTGATTTTTTATTAGTTCTTTTGTAACTTTAATATTTAGTAATTATTATGAACTAAGTATAAATATGTAAAATAAAAATTATTTTAATTGTAAAAGGACTTCCAAAGTTTTGTCACCAAACACATAAGGAATTTTTTTAATTCAAAAATACGTATTTAACGGAGGTTTACCAAACATGTTTTTTTATCTTAAAAAACTTTCTGAGACCTCATTTTTATGAAGGACTTTTTATTAGAAGGACTTTTCAAATAAAAAAGCCCTCCCAAACGCTACTTACATCTCAAATTCATTTTTTATTGGATATAAATAATTTGTTAGGGTTATAGCCATAGATATAAATCAAAATTTTAATAAAAAAATTTGTGTAGAATAATAAGTTAATGATCATGGACTCCTAGTCTCGAAACACAAAATCATAATAGTATAGAGTGTGTAGTATAATTAGTATTCTTTTGACGAATTTCAATTAGTTTGCAATTTTAAACAACACAATAATTCACGAAATTAATGCGGGCAATATGTTTGAACAAGTTTCATACTAGAATAACAATATAAAAATGACACATATTTAATTATATAATGATTTGCAAGAAATGGAATCTGAATGTTACGGGAATAAGAATGATTTAATATCCCAAACCAATTTTGTATAAAGTATATGTGAAGTCAATTCTGCAATAATACTTTTTTTTTTCTTCTTTTTTTCCTTTCGGAAATTCTATTTGACTTGCTTTCATTTAAAAAATAAAATAATATATATATGTATATGTGAATATATATATATATATGTGAATATATATATATATATAGAAAGAGAACTTTAATTTCAATCATTTCAAGTGAAGTTGGTGTAATTTGATCATTTAGTTACTTATATAGAAATAAAATACTAGTTTGAATTTTACAAAACAAATGGGTTGATGTTAGAACTTCAAAACTTTATTATTTCAAATTTTTTATTTTTTTTACAATGGCCCATATTCTAATTTCGTTATAAAGTAAAAAATCATTTATTGACATCTAATACAAATTAAAAAAATAATTTAAGTTGAAAAGTCAACATGTATAGTAAGGTCATGTTTGAATTGACTTTTTAAATGTTGCTTTTGGCTTCCTGGAGGTAAAAGTTATTTTGAACGGTATTTGGCAAAATTTTTCTGGGCCTTGGAAGAGAGTTTTAGAGAAGCTGTGGGTATCAGCTTCTCAAAACAACTTATGCTTTTCTTTTTCTTCTCCGGAAAGCCAGAAGCAGAAGCTATGCCAAACATGACCTAAGTAACTAATGGAATAAAAACAAGAAAGTTATAACTAATGGAATAAAAACAAGAAAGTTATTTACCCAATAAAATAATAAGAAAGTTAACTAAATTATCAAATAAAAATAGAATAGAAAAGAAAAGAAAAAAGGAAATAAATTTTTTATATACACTTTATTAAAAATTTAGTGAGCCAACATAATTAGAATTAGAAAATTTTACTACCCAAAAGAACCTTTATTTACAAAAACCCTCATTTGCTCTCTACCTCTCGCGAAAAAACCCTAGAATCGCAGTCCTCTCTATCTCCACTCTCCCTACTCACAAAAAAAAACCCTAACCCTAGAATCAAAACGCTAGAATTGCAGTAGTTCCACTCTCGCTCCTCAAAAAGCAAACCCTAGAATCGCACTAGCTCGTTTAATCTCGAAAACCTAGACCATGGCTACCAACGCGCCAAATCTGGAGTGTCGCATGTACGAAGTTCGCTTCCCGGACGTGGACATGGCGGTGATGATCCAGGTGAAGAGCATCGGCGATATGTGCGCGTACGTATCTCTCCTGGAGTACAACAACATCGAGGGAATGATCCTCCTCTCCGAGCTCTCTCGCCGCCGTATCCGCAGCATCAACAGCCTCATCAAGGTCGGCCGAATCGAGCCGGTCATGGTCCTCCACGTCGACGAGGACAAGGGCTACGTCAATCTCAGCAAGCGCAGAGTCTCCGAGGAGGACATTCAGGTCTGCGAGGACAGGTACAACAAGAGCAAGCTCGTTCACTCCATCATGCGTCATGTTGCTGAGACGATGAAGATCGATCTAGAGGTACAATTCTTATCTGTGTATATATATATATAAGTGTATATGCACCTGAATTATGCAATCACATCTCTTTTTTGGTTTGATTTAATCGGGCCTTTTTGTTTGTGTTTGTATATGGCCATCAATTATGTATATACATCAGAATCGTATAATTGTTTTGTTCTGGAGAAGTACATGAATTGGTGCTTAGTTAGATATGTATGTGAACTCATTTCTGTGAGAAAGAGTGAAAATTTGGCCAAAGGGTTTTGTTTGAATTTAGGGTTTAATGGTGAAGGGTAATCCAGCATTGTGTATTGTAATTCCTTTAGCGGTATTTCTTCCTTGTACAAGTTGTATCTAGTAGGATGTGATTTTTGTCTCAAGTTGGTTAATAAGCTCATTAATAATTCAAGCCCTGTACAATGTTAGTACTTTCGTGGTTGGTTGGTTGATTGATCTTGATATGACGAAATTCAGAAGTAGATAACTTGTACATGTTAATGTTAGATGTTCCCATCTAATTAAGAATTGTTTGTGGGACTAAAATATTTCGAGTCTCCTTTAGGGGCCATTAAGGATTATGTTATTTCGAATTTGTTTTGCTCGGTGGAGGGTAGTTACTCTATATCTATTGATGAGAAGTTAGAGTTTTTGGGTTCCCTTGGCCCTTAGGGGCTTCCTTTTGTACATGGGATGCGCTTCCCGTTTGAGTGCTCTTTTTTATACACATACTTATAAAAAAAAAAAATAATAATTCGGACTAAAGTACTTGAAGAGGCCATTGTATCTATGTGATTTTTGGTGGAAGCCTAACATTGTCTGTTATGCGTTGATACTGAGAGCTACTAATGTGCCATCTGAATATTGAGGTACTTGAGGTTGGCGGGTTGGAAATAGGCATTTACACCCAGATCGTACTCACAATAGGGGTCATGATGTGTGGTTTGAGGTTATCGAGGCACCTACTTAGCTGACATTTCACTTTGAAACTACAAGTAGAATCCTTAACCTATATTCTATTCTTAATCATTATTGTTTGGAGAAGATTATTGGGGGGGATTTCATATAGCACCCCTCCTCTCCCCTTTCACACCTTTTTCCTCGTTCACCACCCTCGAGGATGTTCTCTCATCATAGCCGGCTAGAGAATCCACTACATGGACCAATTCCTACATCCTATCCTCAACGACTGCCATTATGTAACATAAGTCATTCATCCCCCACCTGCATGCATTCTAGGTCCACCCTTGCATTTGCCTCATCGTTTTTAAATCCTCCAAAGGATGGCCTCAAAGAGAGTCTATCACCAAACATGTAATGCCCTCTCATAAATATATATTCTTTCTTTCCTTCAGAACATTAGAGCATAGAGCCAAAAATGCAACACATCCATCCTCAAAGTTGCCTCACAATAACCCCTTACGGTCCTGGACTTCAATGGCAGCTGGAACAACAATTTTGTGTCCTGCAGTGGCGATACACCAACTCAGCTCACTAAACCTCATGTCATTATTGCCGATGCTTAGATTTGTTCTAGTGATACCACCTCTCTAACAAATCTGCATACCAGATATTCTTGAAACATCTCCTATCGTTACCAGATTCCTCTTTTCAGACTTTAAACAACATTGTCGCTGCCGATGGCAACACAATGTTTTTTTTTTTTATCAGTAGGGAGGGAAGGCAGCCTCGACATCTCCCAATACGAACATCCCAAAACCTTCTCACTCAGGACCAATACCTTTTTGGGGATTTGCGTACAATTAGGGGCTATCCTGCATTTTGAGGGTTTTGCTTTTGACTTGTTCTTGGTGTTGCTGGATTTTATTTAGAGGTGGGAATAGCTAAATCATTCACTAAATGAAAGAAAAAGGTGAAGTTGAAGTTTGTTTTTTTCTTGATACCTAGGGGGTCCTGGTTATTCATTTTCTTATGAACTTCCTGTCTTTCACATTCTCTTTTTGTTCCTTGTGGCTGGTGTACACTTCGTGTGTCGTTGGACTTGCTCTATATGATTGGCTTTATCTGCTTTTTTTTGGTAATTTGTCATTTGAATATACTAGGTTGATGGGCTACTTATTAAATTGGGTTTACGTGTCTCGACTGATTCCTTTTTTTGTGGCTATTGGCTGGTGTGTGACCAAGTTCTTGTTTATTTTCATTTGGACCGTTTATTTTGTTGCTGCAAGTCTAATTTTTTAAACTGAACGGAGGGTTGCTAAATTCAACTGAATTTTGTATACATGGCAAATAATTGACTGTTAAATAGTAAACTTAGTGCTTGTTTATTCTTCATATGATCTACTACTAAAATAAAGTTATCCATGCCAGGATTTGTATATCCATGTTGGCTGGCCTTTGTATCGGAAATATGGTCATGCTTTTGAGGTGAGATAGTCTACAACTTTCAATAGTGGCATTTCTTCTTGTACTGGCACCTGTGAAACTATACTGGATTTTTATTTTTGGACACAGGCATTCAAGTTAATTGTCAGTGATCCTGACTCGATCATTAATACTCTTACCCGTGTCGTTAAAGAAACTGGTCCTGATGGTCAAGAGGTAATCTTTATGTAAATAAGGTCTTTATGCCACTTTTTATTTTTATTTTTTCTTAGTGTTGTAGGCAACCTTATTCCTGTTGCTAGGAAGTTTACTTTCCACCCCTCTTTCTGTAGGTGACTAAGGTGGTTCCTGCAATGTCAGAGGAAGTTAAAGATGCATTAGTAAAAGACATCAGGAGAAGAATGACCCCACAGCCGTTGAAGATTCGGGCTGATATTGAGATGAAATGTTTCCAGTTCGATGGCGTTCTTCACATTAAGGTCTACTTTTGTCATCCTTCGCTTTAATTTTTCTAGAATCATCTCATCTCTTTAAACAATGATGGCAATACATAAGAAGGTATCCTTGGGCAACGTGATTTTTAATCGTTTCTGTCTATCACTTTGTAGGAAGCTATGCGAAAGGCTGAAGCTGTTGGCAATAAGTCATGCCCAGTGAAAATTAAACTGGTTGCTCCTCCACTATATGTTCTTAATACTCAAACTCTTGATAAGGTAACTGTATCCTTCATAAATATTCTTTGAACAATTGAGACATTATTTGTATTCAGAATTGTTTGAAAAACTCGGCTGGGCTGAGCTCGGATAGTTTAATTTAAGTGAACTTGAGATTTGGTCAAGAAATTTGAGTCAGATCTTGGTCAAAAGATATTCTTGTTGAATTGCCCAATACAGCAAAATCTCGGTCTAACTTGGCCAAGTTGTGACCAATCTGATGGTAGTTTGCAGTTTAGATCTACAGATACCATTTTCACTTGCCTCGTTCATTCCAAATCTTGAGATCCTATAATTGTCAAAGTCCCATCGTACTAATCAGTGAGTTTTTGATAAAGATGTAAACAAACTTTTACATGGCCAATATGTGATCACTTTTTTCTTTTCGGATATTTTCAAGGCATTGTTATTCTAACTGGATTGGCAGTAGAATGGAGAAATAGCATTCCAGCCAGTTTACTGATCTGGTTCTTAAATTTCACTAGTCCCTCCCTAAGGAATTTGTAGGTAGGACCTCTTCAATCATGAGAATGGAGACAAATAATTTTTAAGCTTAACCAATGGGCCAACTCCTTATTCGTAATCTTTGTCATAAGTTGAATATGATTTTACCTGAAAATATGGTGTGTCAGCCAGGTTTAAATGGTTGAACCATAAACCAGCCTTCAAAACTAGTTGATTTTGCATGTCTAAGTATCACTATGATTTAAAGAACATTGTAACAACCTTATGCTGCAAGGGTAGCTTTGTTTAGAGATGATACTCTCTTCGAAATCTTTTTTCCTTTTTACTTTATTAATTTGTTGAAAACACCCCCAAGATTTTGCAGCTCTATTTAGTTAGATTGAAAAAGGTTCGTGCTATTATTCAGTCATCTCATTATTAAGTTCCGATTATATTTGGTATGAAATTTATCTTCATAGATATTATATGTCAAGATGAGAGTATTACTTTAGCATTTGTAATAATGAACTACATGGTTAAATTTGTTTCTTTAGGCTTCTTAAATTCAAGTACGATTTGAAGGTTGGAATGTATTGTTTTAAGGTTAGTAAAATCTTAAAACAATACATTCAAAAAAAGGGTTGGTTAGGGGTTCGAGCCCCATGGGGCTCATGTGTGGGTGTGTGCGTTTCTTACCATTCAAAGAAAAAAAAGGTTTGTAAAATTTTTGTAAGGGCTTATAATTCTCTCTTTGGTTCCTTGGTTAATTTGAGTTGTTTCTCCTTATTCTTAGACGTTGATGGCTTTCTCCCCCCTTTTTTTTCGTCTATATATTTATTCATCACCTTGTCTATTGTTGTTCAACTAGGCACTAATTCCTCATTAAGATGCTGGAATTTTGAGTTGCCAGTCAAAATAATTTTTGGAACCATGAGCATAAGCCCAGATTTTCTTTTTTTATTCACATGCTTGTTGAACTTACTGCTTGTGGCTACTCTAATATATGTATGCCATATGCCATTATTTGTTTTAAGCTGCACGGCTAATCTGCATGGTATGGCTTATGAATATTGAAAGCACTGTACCATTTGGGTTATGGTAACGGCTGCCCCCATGGGTATCATAGGATCATTTTGTTTCTTCGTGTATTATGACACTTACTGTAATGTGTTTGTCAGTTGCTGCTATAATGTTAATTACTTGAAAGACTGGGGAATAATTAGCTTTAACCCGAGTTTCCTAATCAGAGTCAGTTATATGGACTTATTTCTTTATTTCATCTGTATGTTAAGTTAAAGTGCTTTTGCTGCAAGTTCTCATGCTTTGCGCTGTTGGATTAAGTTATTATCGTTTTTTGATACCCGTTGTTTATGTGGCACTGCGAAAAGAGAGGAGTTTGGACATTTCTAATGATTTTCTTTATTTTATTTTATTTAATTGGGCAGGAACAAGGCATTTTAGTTCTTAAAAAGGCTATTGAAGCTTGCACCGAGGCAATAGAGGTCCACAAGGGAAAACTTACAGTGAAGGAGGCTCCCAGAACAGTGAGCATTATTTTTCTTTTAACTGACTGCAGACACAATTTTGCCCATTTTTTTGGCCCTTGTAGACATATAGTTGCACTATCGGTTTCTGAAAATACTTCTTTGCTCAAGTACTTTCGAGACTTGCTCCACTCCAAACATTATTCTTCCTTGCTCAAGTACTTTCGAGACTTGCTCCAAACATTATTCTTCTTTGCTCAAGTACTTTCGAGACTTGCTCCAAACATTCCTTCATTAATTAAATCGTTCACTTAAAATAGCAATTAGCTATCTTGAATATGTATCTAATAAGAATTTGTTTAGGTGAGTGAACGGGAGGATAAACTACTTTCTGAACACTTGGCGAAGCTAGGCCGTGAAAATGAGGAGATTGGCGGAGATGAAGGCAGTGAAGAGGAAGAAGACACGGGGATGGGAGACCTTGATGTGGAGAACTCAGGTACCGGGATAATGGAGTGAGAAGGAATTGAACAGATGTGTAAAACCAATACAGAATTGCCCTGTTACTGAGCGCTATTAAGTGAAAGATAGATGCATTGAGCAGTTGTTACCTACGGATACAATGTTGAAACCATTTTTTTCCTATGTTATGAGAAGGCGGTCTCCCAACTTAGCTAATGCATTGCCTTCTCTCACTTTCAATTTTTTAGCTAGGTTTTATGAAAGGGTAAGGTGTTCACTCTTTATATTAGCTATTCTCAATTTTTTCTTACCCCTTTCCTTTTTAATGTGAATGTGAATGGTATGCTATGAGAGATTAGATTTGTTTTGTCTGTTTATTTCTTTATTTATGCATGTTCTTTTCGCTGTTGGCTTGATATCATAGCTGCATCTATAATGTGCAACTAACATAGTTGGAAGAAATTTGATTGCTGCTTGTATGGAAAAAAGGAGTTCCAGTATAGCATGTTACCCACAACTTTGGTCCTAGTGTTGAAGATTGTTGGTCTATGACAGGTACTCCCAAGACTTCTTATTTGATGTTCTTAATAAATGAATATAGGGTAAATTACACTCACACTGCCTCGAGATATGACTTATTACACTTTCACCCCCTCTAGGTCATCAAAGCCCAATTCAAATGACCAAAAAAGTAAAATGACACATATACCCCTGGATATTTTTCAAATAGGGTGTAAAAAATTGGATTTTTTTGTCTTATTTGTCCTTAATTGTTCAATTAGGGTGTAAAAATTATGCCAAAATGAAAGTACTAATCTTGTAGACTGGAGCTAAAATGTTCTTAACAATAAATTTGAGTGTATTTTAGACATTTCACCTAGTATTGACCGAGTTTGACCACACCGGAAGTTCATTCCAAGGGGGTATTTGTTACAACTTACAAATCCAAGGACAGTGGGTGAAAGTGTTAACAAATCATATCTCGAGGGGGTGTAAGTGTAATTTACCCATGAATATATGGTCTGCCCACAATGGGTAGAGAGAACCAAAACTAAGTTTAGGTTAGGAACAGAGCGAATAACGAAAATAGAAAATAAAATAGTATCATATATAAAAGGGTAAAATAGCATTAAATCCCCCTCAACTATACTCTCTCTCCCAACTAACCCCCCTCAACTAAGTGATGATCCCTCAAATTATGAAATTGTTACAATTCAGTCCCTCCCATAGTTAATTTTAGGGTAATTTGCACTCAAATCCCCTGAAGTTTAGGTCAATTGCACTCACCCCCCGAGATTTCATTTTCCTTGCAATGACACCCCTTGAAGGGGTTAAGACCCCATGAAATGACTCTTGTGCCCTTATTTTAGTGTAAAAGGCATGTTGGCTAAATTAATGGACCAAACAACCCTTGTATATTAAGTTCAATTTGAAAAACTTTTCAAATACTTTGGATACAAGAATTGTTGAAATAGGGATATCTATATATAGGTACACGTAAGGATCACTAATTAGAAATATGTAAACTTTTACCTTTCAATTACTAATACATCAACTTAACTAAACTAATTACAAATGGTTCAACTTTTTTGTTTAAAGACTCAAATACCTCCAAAAAAACTTCAATCTTCTTTTTATTCTTCTCTCCCATTCCAAATCCCCAAACACTCAAAAATAAAAATAAAATATTTCGGAAAAATTATAAATATTTCGAAAAAATTAAAATATTTCTGGAAAAATAAAATATTTCGAAAACAAAATGAGGAAAAAAAATATTTCGGGAAAAATAAAATATTTTGAAAAAATAAACTATTTCGGGAAAAATAACTATTTTGGGTAAAAGAAAATATTTCAAAAAAAAAATTAGGAAATAAAATATTTCAGGAAAAATAAAAAATTTGAAAAATATAAAATATTTTGGGAAATAAAATATTTTATGACATGCATTCAAAGCAATTCATACTAAACAAGTAAGATTTAGATTATGTCCACTGTCATATTGAAATAAATTATCTAAATATAACTCACTTAAGATTTATTACTTTTTAAGACACCAAATTTCAAAACAAATTCAACTCAATCAACTTGTTCTTGATATTTCTTGACACACTTGACTCCAAAATATTGCATTGTAATCATCAAGAGGTCTAAGGCTTGAACACATTTCGTTGAAAAGAAGAAGAACAAGTGAAAAAGAAATAAACAAAAATATTTCAAAATATTTTATTTTTCCCGAAATATTTTTTTCCTCATTTTTTTGAAATATTTTATTTTTCCAAAAATATTTTATTTTTTCAAAATATTTTTTTCCCGAAATATTTTTTTCCTCATTTTGTTTTCGAAATATTTTATTTTTCCAGAAATATTTTAATTTTTTCGAAATATTTAGTGTTTGGAAATTTTGGAATGGGAGAGAAGAAGAAAAAGAAGATTGGAGTTTTTTTGGGGTATTTGAGTCTTTAAACAAAAAAGTTGACTCATTTGTAATTAGTTTAGTTAAGTTGATGTATTAGTAATTGAAAAGTAAAAGTTTACCTATTTGTAATTAGTGATTCTTATGTTTATCTATATGTAGATATCCCTATTTCAAAAATTATTGTATCCAAAGTATTTGAAAAGTTTTTCAAATTAAGCTTAATATACAAGGGTTTTTGGTCCATTAATTTAGCCAACATGCCTTTTACACTAAAGCAAGGGCACAAGAGTCATTTCAGGGGGTCTTAACCCCTTCAAGGGGTGTCATTGCAAGGAAAATGAAATCTCAGGGGGTGAGTGCAATTGACCTAAACTTTAAGGGATTTGAGTGCAAATTACCCTAAAATTAACTAAACGGTGTTATGACGGGAGGGACTGAATTGTAACAATCATGATAATTTGGGGGGTTTATAGTAAAAAACATAGTTGAGGGGGTTAGTTGGGAGATAGAGTATAGTTGAGGGTGGTTTAATGCTATTTACCCTATATAAAATATAAAGAGCTGATGGATTATGTCGCTGGAAAAGAGATCAAGCAATTTAGCCACTCGATAATAGAATAATCAACATAGAGGAGGACATTATACATGTGTGTGTCTATATAATATATATATATATATATATATATGTGAGTGTGTGATTACCTACACGTTGCATAAAATATCAGAATTCACTATTATCCTTCATCATCAACTAATACAGTCCATAAAAGTATATCATAGTTATTTAATTATCATAGAAATAGAGTTCTAATCATGTTCTAGCTACTCTAAGAGGATCACCTGCATAGAACTCTCTACAAGGGAGAAACTAATAAGGACTGATAGAGAACGAATAGCCCCTTTAAGGGTAAAGAATAACAATGCAAAGCTTTACCTAACTAAACCAGTATAGATAATCTACTATCCATTAAACTGACTAGGAGATTTAAGAACCCACAATCATTAAATAACAACACATTTCCTTCCTTTTATAATCTCACCATCTTAAATCTTTTTAAATAAAAATTACATTTACCATATAACCTGTCAAAACTTCTGAGCTTAAAATACATAACTCAAGCTGTCCAGCTGGCTCTTTAATATGCTGGAGGTGATTTTTCTAATTCAATTTTTTTTTTTTGCAAATATGGGACCGATTCTACACCCACAATTGGGTAGATAACTTACATATCACGAAGCTTTCCATGAAGCTTTGGTCATAGAAGGGAAAACTGCTTTAGCAATACACTACAAAAGTGAGAAACAAAACGGTCTGGGACTGCCATGATCACCACAAGACTAAAACCGACGAATATCCTTGGGCGGCTTGAAGTTGAGTGGATGAGTTTCCGGGGTGGCATTTTCGTCCTCTTTCCACATCTTAATAGTCTTATCGGCTTCACAAGTAACAAGTCTTGAGCCCGTAACATCATAAGAGACCGCATAAATACCAGCTTCACTATCGAGTGAGCCTGAAAAACATAAACCCGACGTTCGTGACCATCCTTCCAAGTTTCAACAAACATCTAAAGCCAAGAAATGGAATGAAGGTATGTATACACACCTGGCTGTACAATTGTTTGGGATTGCTGGAAATTATGACCACTCTTCCAATCCCAGAACCACATACTCCCATTGTCACCTTCAACAAGAAGAAAAATAAGTCAAAACAAGAAGAGAGATTTCGCAATAATTAAAACAAACAGTTTATATTATAAGGTGCAATAAGGGTTCTACCCCCAACACATGTACACACATACACACAAAGAAAAAAGAAAAAAGAAAAAAAACCCTAGAAAAAGGGGAAATAAGTTAAGTTAATAGTCTTTCTTATTATACAGCCAAACTAAGGCATGAAGGCTCCACTCAAATTTAGTCTCAAGAAAAATGTACTGCATTCTCACCTGCTGTGGCTAGGACACCGTCTTCATTGACTGCCATCGCATTGATGATTGTTTTCTGCTGCGAGCTGTACAAGGAAACCCCGACAATTCAATTATCAGCACCAAATTAACAGAATTTGCAAACAACTAAACACAAATAATGAGGATAGGATCATAAGAGTACAAATGCCTTACATACATTCATCCATGCAAGTTAGTAAGCTCTCAATCTCAAAATTAATCAACTGTTTCAGAAATCCTACTTTTTATGGCATCAGACTTCTAATATATTTTATTGAAATGGTAATGAACCGATTTACACATTTGTCCGTGTTTAAACAATAGTAGTAGTATTACCTGGTGGAACCAACTTTCCTTGGAACAAGTTTAAAAACGTGTAGTACTTTTTACAATGGGATGTGTATTTTGGGACATCCCAAAATGGAAAGGGACAGGAATTATGGGAAGGAGTAGCAAAAAATGAGGGATCCCCTGTCAAATATATAAGCTTTTAAATCCATGTTAGGAACTCCATGACGGGAGTGGTGACCCCTATCAGCCGACACATTCTCACAGCTATACTATACTCGAAGTTGGCTCCATATGGATAAGAAGGGAGGAAAGCTCAGGCTTTCTTCCTTATCCGATGGAGGCAGGCAGCCCTCGTACGGAGGGGATTGGGTAATTATTAAATTTTGGGCATGAGTCAATTATTAATATCTTAACATGCCTTCACTCTAAGTCAGTCTACAAGTATCTTGGCTTTATTTAGTTGGCTAAAATCTTAAAATGTTTGGCTTTATCTAGCACTGATTAGTGTGACCATATTTACCGCAATTTTGTTACCAACCTAACTCAATTTTGTTTTTTAGAAATATTGGTTCACTAATTTTTTTTTTTTTGCTCCCTATTGTGAGTTAGAGTTTGTGGTCACATTCCATATGGCAGGCACCGTGTCTAAGTCGATCATCTATCATATTTTCATAATCTCATTGGTCATCAAAAGCAAAAAAAAGGGCTCTACTTCAAATATATTCCTAACAAATAAATGACTAGATCTATCATCGCCAAGAAGATATAATACAGACATACTGAATATTTTGTTCAGAGACTCACAGCATGTTGTGCAAAAATTCTCCTTTTGGAAGGTTGAATTTTTTTATGTTGTCAGCTGATGCAGAAGCAAAACAATTCCTGCAACACAAGAAGATTAAGTTAATTTTGAGATGGAAGATTAGTTAGTATCAATGGGAATCACTCATAATCGATTATATTCCATTCTTTCACAAAGAAGAGAAGAAAACAACACGAGTACATACTCCTTAGGATGCTGAGCCAATGCTCGCACAGACTTCTTATGGTGTGTGAGTGTTGCCATTGTTTTACCTGACAGACATTAGCAGTTGATATCATTAAAAGCGCAATGTGCAAAGCCTTATGGGAAAAAAAATACTCATAATACAGTAACAATAGTAATCAAGATGAATTACCATATCTAAGATCCCAGAATTTTATAGTTGAGTCATGAGAGCCAGTGACAACTTGTGGATCCTGGAATCAAAGTAGTACAATGAGCTTTAACATGATGCTAAAAAAAAGAAAAGGAATAAGATAGATGAATTGTATAGCTGACTAACAAGACGTTTATTATTCTTTTTTTCTTTTCTTTTGCAACAAAGATAAGAAGAGATCACTGTTAATCATATTTTTGCAATTTGTCATGGCAGACACCACACCACGCATCTGTGTCGGAAACCAAGCACACTTTCATTAGATATAGCACTCAATTTTGGATGTTAAAAGAAATTTTGGATGTTAAAAGAATGTGTCCATGTTGGTAAAAAAATAATCCAAGCCCTTCCTCGATCCAATAAATCGGAAACCAAGCACACTTTCATTAGATATAGCACTCAACTTCGGATGTTAAAAGAATGTGTCCACGTTGGTAAAAAAATAATCCAAGCCCTTCCTCAATCCAATAAAAAGCTACGACACTATTTTAAGTATGGAGAGCAGTGATTTTCTAATGATGTGCAAGTATCATGAAACACCAAAGCTGCTCGCGATACCAATGATTCTTCACCCCCCACCAGTAGCAAACTTTAAGGTAATCTTCATCAGATTAGGAAATCAAATTGTCAAATTTAATTTTCAACTATCCGATTGTTGATTTGTTTGTTTATTTATTCATTTCTAAATTAAGAAGCCTCTAATATTCAAGTTGTACAGAATTTCACTTAAGACCGAACAGATGGACAATATTGGAGGGGAAGAAATTGAATAATAATACTGAAGCAACCTTTCTGTTTCATTCCACAAGTAGATAGAAGGGGAAAGTTTTTAAAGCCCACAGGCCATGGTAGTCTCAATCCTAATTTCTCCCTACTCAGCACCTCAAGAAACCTTAATCCCATCTTCTTGGGACAGCTAAATGGGGTCTGCCTTTCCCTATCTACTCTATGTAGATCCATATCAAAATAATTACTTAAGAGAATCCCAAGCAGGAAATTCCTAATAGCATGTTTGTTACAAGTGAGCATAAATATCAAGTCACTAGACTCAATGGCACTACTGTCCTTCCCTGCAGGAAACCGTGTTAGAAATAAGATGCTAAGAGAAGCACAGTATTAGTTAAACATCATTTATCGCAATGCATAAAAAGATTGCTTACTGTAGGCCGAGTGAAAACTGAGCAAACTGTGTTGTCATGCCCGGAGAGTGCATGGATTTGCATCTTGCTACGAATATCCCAGACCTGAAAAGTGCAGTTTTTATTAAGATCATTCTTCTATGCTAAACTCAGTAACAAGTAGAACACACTAACAAGTAGGTTAAAATGCTAAAAGATAAAAAGAAATGTAGGATGTGTTTACTCATTACAATGATGAATTTCATACCCGGCAGACAGAATCACGACCTCCAGTAAGAAGAATATCGATAGTGGGATGAAGAGCCAAGCAATAAACACCACTTAAATGCCCATGATACGAACGGATAACCTTAAATGCCAAAAAAAACAAGAATAATTATAGTTCAAACACAGTTTTTACACTAAAATAGCTTTCAAGCAGTAATTTACCAACCTTATTTTGTTCAAGGTCCCAGCATTTCACTTGTTTGTCATCACCAGCAGAAAACATATATGTATGTTTGCTGCTAACAGCAAGCCCTGCAAAGAAAAACATATAATTTAACAATTCTAATGCCTGAAGAAGAAAGTCATTTTCCACAAGATGGTTAGCCAACAGTAGATATTCCAATACCGATAATAACTAAAAAGAAACATACCTCGTACTTGTTCAATGTGCCCAGTTAGTGTGAGCTTTAGCTGTCCAGTACCTACGTCCCATATCTTGCAACCACAAATGGATAAAATATTGGAAGTGACTGGTCCAGAAAAATCTCAAACTATAGGTTTAACAGTAAGTTTTAGGTTTAAAGTATGGTTAAGATCATAAAATCAAGAGCATCGCAACCTATTTTTTTTGTTATCTTCTTCATGTGCCCCTCTCAGTTTTCTTACCCAATGTATTTAATTTAGATAGTATTCAAGTTGGTTGATATATACATAGGATAGAATTCTTACATTTCAACCAAGTATCACTCGTGCCTAACATCAAAAAGAATAATTATTCTTCTCCCTTCTTAGTTTTTAGATGAAAAGATAGAGTTTTTGGGTTCTCTTGGACCGTAGTGGTTTCCTCTTTTGTACGTTGGGACGCTCCCTGTTTGAGTGTTTTTTATACTATTTCTTACTTATCAAAAAAAAAAAAATTCTTCTCCCTTCTGAGTACTTTTCAAGCAATCTTTACTGGTCAAAATTTGCACTTGAATATAGAATTCTTACATTTCAACCAAGTATCACTTGTGCCTAACATCAACAAGAATAATTATTCTTCTCACTTCTGAGTACTTTTTAAGCAATCTTTTTACTGGTCAAAATTTGCACTTCTACATGATTGACCCTATAGTGGAAGGAGGCTATCTTGCTGATTAATACACATCATATGACCCTTTTACCAAGTTTTCTGTCATTATTTGCAAAGAGCTTTTGCTAAGATTTCATCTTTTCTATCTTTTTTCAAAATCTTCCATTCAAAGTTTTTTTTTTTTTTTTTTTTGATAAGTAAGAAATGAATTAAAAAGCACTCAACCGGGGAGCGCATCCCAATTACAAGAAGCCACTAAGGGCCAAGAGAAGCCAAAAAGTCTGCTTTCTCAACACTAGACATACAAGAACGACCCTCAACCCAACAAAACAGAGAAGAAATGATGCGATCCTTGATAGCCTCGATAGTAGATTCATTTCCTTCAAAGCAACGGCAATTCCGTTCTAACCAAATGATCCACCAAAGGCAAAGGGAAGCGGTCCTCCAGAAAAGCCGGGCCTGAGACTTCACCCGAACCACACGCCAAATAGATAGCACCTCACGAACCGACCCCGGCATCACCCAGGGGACCCCAAACAGACCAAGAATAAGGCACCAACAATCATAAGTCACAGGGCAATGAAGAAGGAGATGATCAATAGATTCCGCATCCAGTTTGCATAGGAAACACCGGTTAACCGCATAGACACCCCTCAAACGCAAAGTGTCAAGAGTAAGAATGCGCCCCCAAGCAGCAGACCAAGTAAAGAAAGCAACCTTAAGGGGGGCTTTAGAGCGCCAAACCGCCTTCCAAGGAAAGCCCTCCACCACCTGAGGCGTCAAACAACCATAAAAAGAAGACACTGAAAACATCCGTGAGGGGGAAGGAGACCAGATCAAAAAGTCCAACCCAAAGCCCACAGCCTGCCTATATAAAAGCTCCAGAAAACCGCAAACCTCCTCAAGCTCCTAATCCTGAAAAGATCGCACAAACTGAACATCCCACACAAGCCTGCCGGTATCAAGATGATAACAGTCAGCTACTGAGGCAAGACGATCACGAGCAATCCTAAACAAACGAGGAAAAGAGACAGCAAGAGAAGCCTCCCCACACCACCTATCAGACCAAAATCGGATACAACGGCCATCCCTAACCCCAAAGCGTGTGAACGAGGCAAAAGGATCCCATACTCGCCTAATGTCCTTCCAAACCCCCACACCTCTCCGAACCTGTACCCCCCCAGAACACCAACCACCCCAATCCTCCCCGAACCGACAAGCAATAACCCTCCTCCATAGCCGGTCCCTCTCCATCCCAAAACGCCAAAGCCACTTCCCCAACAACGCTTCATTGAACGGGATCAACCTACGGATACCTAAACCACCATTCCGAAAAGGACGACAAACATTCTCCCATCGAACCAAAGACACCGGGTGGCCCTCTCTTCTCCCCCCCCCCATAAGAACCGCCTCTGAATCATCTCAATCCGCTGAGCCACTCCACGGGGAATCCGGTATAGAGAAAGAACATACGTGGGGATATTGGATAACGTACTCTTGACCAAGGTGAGCCTCCCACCTTTGGACAAATACTGACGCTTCCAACCCGCCAACCGCTTCTCGACCCGATCAATCACAGAATCCCAGCAGGCTTGCCTCGAGCCCAACTGCAACCCCAAATATGCCGTCGGAAGCTGGCCCACCCTGTAGCCAAGAGAAGAGGCTATACCATGAATATCATCCACCGCCCCAATCGGAATCAACGAACTCTTACATGTATTGATTTTCAACCCCGAAACAGCCTGAAAGCAAATCAAAATGCACCGAAGAAATCTCAACTGAGACACATCCGCATCACAGAACACAAGAGCATCATCCGCAAACAGAAGGTGCGAGACCTCCACAACATGCCTCGCGGCATCCCCAACCTGGAAGCCTCGGATCAACCCTAGATCAGTAGCCCGAGACATCATCCGACTAAAAGCCTCCATCACAACCAAAAAAAGTAAGGGAGATAGTGGATCACCTTGCCTCAATCCTCGGGAACAGCCAAAAAAACCCGTAGGCGAGCCATTCACCAGAACCGAAAACCGGGCAGAAGAGATACAAAAACCAATCCACCTACACCATCGCTCCCCGAAGCCCATCCTCCTCAATAGGTAAAGAAGAAAATCCCAATTCACATGATCATAAGCCTTTTCCACATCCAGCTTAACCAACACCCCCGGAGCACCGCTCAAAAGACGCGCATCCACCACCTTACTCGCAACAAGAGCAGAATCCATAATCTGACGGCCACCAATAAAAGCATTCTGAGAATCGGAAATCACCCCATTCAACACACCACTCATCCGAAAGGACAACACCTTAGCAATAAGTTTGTACACACAACCCAGGAGGCTAATGGGATGGTAGTCCTTAATGTCTTTCAGCTCCCCATTTTTGGGGATGAGAGAAATGAAAAAAGCATTAAGAGACCTGACAAAACAACCCTCCTCAAAGAAGGCCGTGAAAGTACCCATCACCTCATTCCGAACAGTAGGCCAGCACTCCAAGAGGAACCGCATGGTGAAGCCATCAGGGCCAGGCGCGCGATCACCACTACACAGCTTCAAGGCCCTCAGAACCTCATCTTCAGTGAAAGGAATCTCCAACCGGTCCCTATTAGCCACCCCAATAGCATCAAAAAGGAGACCATCCAGCCCAGGCCTCCAACACTCAGGCTCGGCGAATAACCGCTGATAAAAATCCGGAATTCCCTCACGGAGGGCATCCTCCGAGTAGCACAACGAACCATCAATGGTGATATGACCAATAAAATTGGACCTCCTACGAGCATTCGCCATCCGATGGAAAAATTTAGTGTTCTGGTCCCCATCCTTAAGCCAAATGGCTCGGGATTTCTGGCGCCACGAGATCTCCTCCTGGATAGCAACCTCCTCAATCTCAGCCAAACACTGCACTCTGCGAACCATCGAAGCCTCAGAAACCCCACCAGTCAAATCCTCTCTATCAATACACTCGATCTCAGACATCAACACATTCCGGTGCCACGTCAGATTCCCAAACACCTCTTTGTTCCACCTAATAAGGGATAATTTCAAAGAACGCAACTTGGAAACCAAAATGAAACTCGGAGATCCGGAAACAAGAGCACCCGCCCACCACTCAGCAACCCTAGACTGGAAGTCCGTAGCGCGAAGCCACATATTCTCGAACCGAAAGGGCGATTTCCTCACTGTTAAGCCCCCACAATTCAGAAAAATAGGAACATGATCCGAAGTAAAGCGAGAAGCAATCGTCTGGACAACATCCGGAAAGTGCTCCTCCCAGTCCCCAGAGACCAAAAACCGGTCAATCCGAGAAAAGGTCGGGCAAGTCCTGCAACTGGACCATGTGAAAGAGGCACCGAAAAGAGGGAGATCCAAAAGCAACTGACAATCAATAAAATCAGAAAATAAATCCATGGCTCTAGTGCGAGGACCCCCCGTAGATCTCTCCGAAGGCACACGAACCACATTAAAGTCCCCTCCCACACACCATGGAAGGGGCCACAAAGATCTAACATCCCCAAGTTCCTCCCAAAGCACCGGTCGCACACTATCATCCACAGGACCATACACACCAGAAAAAACCCAGTCAAAGCCATCCTCAACGAGCGAGAAATAACAAGAAACCGAAAACATACCCTTACGGGAATCACGCAACACTGCCCACCTCTTGTCCCACATAATCAGAATGCCCCCAGAAGAGCCTACAGACTCCAAATGCACCCAATCCACAAACCGGTTACCCCATAAGCTCCGAACCACCCTATCATTCAGACGTTCCATCTTCGTTTCCTGCAAACACACAATATGAGGACTCCATTTACCAAGCGCCATCCGAACCACCTTCCGTTTGTCGGGGCTGTTAATACCCCGCACATCCCAAGAAATTAATTGTAGCTTCATTTCGAAACTAAAACAGCCCCTTCCTCTCTCCTCCTCCCTCCACTCCTTCCTCCCTCCCTCAAGGCAGACCCCCCCTTAGCCCCATCATAATTAACAGTACAGATGAGGCCCCTCAATTCTCTTTCCCCCTTCCAGGAAGAATGCGGACGATGAACCACCAGCTCCTTACCCTTCAACTTATCCTCCTCACCCTTGTCCATTGCCAAAGCCAACAACAGCTCATCCCCTTTCTCCTTACAATTGCCAAATGAAAGGCCCAAACGATCAGAAACATCAATAATATTTTCCACCACCCACTGTTGCTCATTAATATGAGAATAGTCCACCCCCACTGCTCTTGCACCTTCATCAACCTCCAATAGAGCTAAGTTATCAGCAATAACATTCCTTTCAACCCCAAACCCACCACTAGCCTCACTACCCACAGTCTCATCAACACTCACAGCACCAGCATCAACAGTAACACCATCCCCCATCAACTCACTCACAATCACGGGAAGCAATCCCAATTCCTGAATGCCACAATCCATACTATCAGAACAAACGGCAGAAGAGCACGGCCCCCGCTCCATTGCCGTACCTGAACTAGTTTCGGCCAAAGGAGTACCCCCAAAATCAGTAGACAAACACACCCCACTGGCAGAGCCAACCTCTTTAGAACAAATCACCTGCTCCAGCTGAGAGGGAACATCCGAAACACAGCACAGCCCCACCTTCACACCTGGAGACGAAGCCTTACCAGGCGTAACCAAAGACACATCAACAAACCCTTTACCTTTCTTCACCCATCCCCGCCTCTGACCCAGTCGCTGGCGATAGACCCTCGCCGAACCGCGTCGAACCCCTTTTGGCCATCGCGAAGCACCCAGAGACATGGGTCGACGACGTCGCGTCACCATGGTGAACCCGTCCCCATCCACTATCATTGGGACCGTCGTTACAGAACCCTGCGCCAAGGGTTTACAGAGCCCTACGCCAGGCATACCATGCAACCCAGAGCATACATTTAAACCACACCCCTGCTTGGCCGACAATAACAAAGAGCCAACGGGTCTTCTCCTCCCTTTCTCTATCCCACTTCTGTGCATCGATCCTGGCCTCAGACCATCACAGACAAACTGCCGCGCCATATGAGCCCTTCGCGACACTCCCCTGACAGCCACCTCCTTACCTCGTCGGCCCGAACCAGCTTCCGGACCTTCGTCAGCCCTATTTGCCCTTAAAGCAACAGCAACCTTCGACGACCCGCCATCCATAGCAACCGGAATCGAATTCCGATCCGAACCCTCACCATCGCGGTTCGATTCTGACAGAAAATGGTTCGGATCCGGGTCGGGCTCCATACCCGGATCCACATCTCTTGGATCCCCGCCGGGTTGACCCATCACCATACCCTCCCTACCCGAATCCTCCAACCCATACCCTGACCCAGTAGAATGGGCTTGAACCTTCAGTTTAGTTGCCCTATTATACACGGGCCTGTTATTGTATACAACAGGGCCTACACCACCAGCCCCATCAAACCCACCATGAACTTGGGCCAGCTTATTTCCCACAGGCCCAATACCCTTCCTTGCAAAAACTGGCCCATCCCTCACAGCCCATTTCCCAACCCTACTTACACCGCACAACCCTTTCCTTACACTCTTGTCAACAAAAAGGAGCTGCTGCTCCTGCCACTTGTCCCCCCATAAACCAGCATCTCCACATGCCACTCCACCGCCTCCCATCCCACGCTCCTTCCTCATGCCCCTACTTCTGTGCGCGACACGCGCGTCATCGTCCACCATACACCGCCTAGCACTAACACCGGTCATCCCCTTCCTCGCCTCAACCCTAGTTCCCTGCTTCGCCACCGTAAAAAATGATCGCATAAAAGGTTGAGCATATCTTCGATCGGACGCTACCCACCGGCGAATATCCAACCCTTTTCTCCACCCACTAGACTGTAATGCCAGCCACTCATTCTTCCGAAATACCAGAGTTCCGAAACCCCCTTCAAGACATTGAGTAGTCGCCACCACCGCCGTCGGATTATCATCCACCACTGAAACGCGAAAGCATACGGCATCGTCATGCACAAAGATATAAGGAGGGCTGGATCTACCGACAGTGACGATGATGGCCACTTCGTCAGGCCGGCATGGATCCACCTTCTCCAAACTTCTATAACCACCACACAAGTCTCCCACTCTTTTGAATAATTGTAGACAACAGAGATGCAAGGGAA
Organism: Cornus suecica; assembly: GCA_963922005.1. Taxonomy (NCBI): domain Eukaryota; kingdom Viridiplantae; phylum Streptophyta; class Magnoliopsida; order Cornales; family Cornaceae; genus Cornus; species Cornus suecica. The sequence goes on from OY998241.1 coordinate 3,460,630, forward strand.
CTCCCTTAAGAAAAATCCGACGAACATCACTCCTTTGCCATGGCGGCACCGCCCCTATTCCGGAGGACCATGCATCCAACACCATTCGCCTATTTCCCCAGTTGCGTCGACCAGAGCCCAACACCTTCATAGCCACCTCCTTAGATGGGAAGCAAAACAGGTAGTAGCCATTATTGAGCAGAGCAACCGAAAAACCCGACGCCACTTTCCAGACCCTCATAGCCCATTCCTCCACCTTGTCCGTCTCTTCAACCTCTAAATCCTCAAATCGCCCCACCAAGCACGATCTCAGAAACTCTTTTCGCCGGCAAATGGACTCCTCGTCAACATAAAGCGATGGACCTCTTAGGGGGCTTGCCTCCTTAACCTCGCCACCCCAAAAGAAAGAAGGGAGAGCAGCGGCCTCCATGTAGGATCTCATTACTCAGACCAATAATCAAGAAAGAAAACAAAAGGGTGTATACAGAGGTCACCGGTAAGACACCGGCGACCTCAACAGAAAACACTAAAGAAAAGGCTTTTGTTTTATTATTATTATTATTGTTTCGAGGAAGGGAGAATCGCTCTGTTGGGCAAGTTTGCTAGCCCGTCCACAATTTCTGGAAAAACAATGTTCGCATATTGTGTATCATAGTTATGAAGAGGCAGTAAGGATATATTCAGCTTCATTTAGCCATATCCTAGCTCCTAACAACATTATGAGTATTTCTATTTGTAATATTTAATTTCACTTCATGGCAAGGTCTGCTAATGATCATATATCAGCACCTGCAGATTAAGTTACTCAACATGAGGTTCAGACTGATATTTGCTTCCTTATTTTATGACAATCATCAAATTCATTTTCTGGATTACTTAATTTCAGTTCATCTTATTCCTAGATTTTTAGTTATATTTCGTTTGATCTTTTCAGCGCCTTACCAAAATTCCTGCCGATTTTTATCCTGAGCGGAGCAACTCAAACTTAACTGGACTCAAATGCGTCTCCTCCCAACTATTTAGGGGTTGGTTGTGTGAATCCTCTTTCAGCATTCTGCTTTGTCCAAAGGATGTCAGTTTGATAAAGCACAGTTTATCACGTTTTTCACATGTATTAATCACATGAAGTTTGACCTTTCTCGCTCCCTTAGCAGTTCAACATACACCATCTTACAGTCCTCACCAATGTATCGACTATTTGATTCATCTTTGTTGCACATGGCTACACCATGTTAATTGGCGTAAACCCATCTCCAACTTGTGCAACTTCTGTTACACTCTATCGCAAGAGCCCCATTTTGGCAATACTTAAGTTCATGAAATTACAGTTTCTTACATCCCCAACATTTTCTACTACCCTAACAGTATTATACGTACTATATAATATTTCCTTTCACATTCATAACTATATCAGACACATAACTTACCATAAATCCATGTACTACTTTACGTATCCCACATTTTCTTGTATTTACAAGCAATATCTTCAAGTTTTCCCCTTCTTATTATGGTCAAGCCTGGGTGGTTTCACTCTTTCGCTTCCCTTGTCCTCCAATCATCACTAATTCACTCTTATTACAATGAATGATTGTAGATGTCTGACACTATTTTTTTCCAAACCCTCACTAGTCTATAATTCTCTCCAATATTTTAATTCAAGGTACCCCTGGTTTGATTTCATTAATTAAACTGAATTGTCATGGTATGTAACCAATTGTTCTGAATTTTCCAAAATATCCACTCTGAAACTTTTCCTTCACCAACTCAATTCAGCCCCAAGAATAAAAAATCCTAATCTTTCTAGTGAGTCACAAAGATTATATAACTATGGTTGTAAATCCTATTATCAGGTTCACTACAAAGTTACTTGCTTGTAGCTGATTTCAGGGAAGAATCAGCCACATTTCTGATAACATCACTAGTTGCAAATCTTTAATCTCCACATAACAGTGGTGTACTCTACAATTTGCTAAATCTTATACTCAAAAAGCTCCTATATATTACAAAACGACAGAATCAACCCAATGGGAGAAAGAAAGATCTTAAGCAATCGGTCGGAAAAAGTTTGAAACTTCGTACCTTGATTGTTCGATCTGCAGAACCTGTACAAAACCATTGATTACTTGGATCAAAAGCAATCGATCTCACCCATCCCAGATGGCCACTAATAACCTACAAAAATTCAATTAATAATGTTCGAAAACATTTAAAATTGGTAATCAAGATTCAAAAGAGAAACACACACAGCTCAATTAGTAAATGGATCACAGATAAGTAGTCAACAAGATTTAATTTTTCAACAGATTTAAGACTCATCACATATAGACAAAAAAAAAAAAAAAAAAAAAAGAAAAAGAAAGAAGGAAAGATGAAAGAACCGTCAGGTCACTGACAAACTCAGAGTGGTGCTTGCATGTATGCACTATGTATATATATTTGCTAGACATTTGTTGGTGGGCAGTGGCCCGGACTCCCTTATTTAGGTTCTTCTCCTCAGCGGAGTTTTAATTTCGTCTTTCTTCTACAGTCCTTCTGACTTCACACTTTTTCTTGGAAAACGGTTTGTCGTCAAGGCTTCCCTTGTGGTGGCCTTTTTGTTTAGATTGTTGCTTGAGTGAAGATTTTTTACCCTTGTGTACGTAAGAGGGGCGGAGGGGCTATAGATTCTAAGTCTTATTTTGTCTCGTCCAGCATTGAGTTAGTCATGCCTAGACTGTTGGGAAGTCTGATTGATACTTTGAGAGGGGGCACGGTTGGCTGCCACGCCCCATAATGTTAAAGGTCAACTCCTTTCCGTGTTTGGTAGGCATCTGGAAGAAATGGGATAATAGATATTTCGGTGGGGAGCAATCTTCCCTAGGGGCTTTGACATATCACATTACTACTTTTCTTTTTCATAGGGGGGTGGCTTGAAGTTCTATAGCTATCAGATGAGATTGTTGACATTTTAGATACTTTGGGTCCATAAGATCCTTCTTCTTTGGCCTCAGCCTCAGTGTAGATCTTGGAAGTGTTCCCCCTTATGAACACTTTCTAATTAATTTTTGCTTATAAAATAAAAAAGAAGGAATCTTATGTAACATAAGTCACGTATAAACTTTATTTTTTATTTTTTATCTAATGAAATATAAAACTGAAGCCTCCCATTGCTGGTAGTTGTAGATCAGTATATATTAATTTATAAAATTGGTCAATCTCAACAAATTTTCTATTACTACGACCCTGACTGATAAAACATGTTTTTTTTTTACTTGGTTAAACAATGACAAAAACTCCTTTAAAAAAAAAAACAATGACAAAAATTCAAAAACAAAAGCATATAAATCCACCCTCAACTTTCCATACCCTGTGATTAGGGAAAAGGGAAAGGTTCTTACCCTATAATTTCTCCATGGAGCATGCCATACAGGGCGTGGCCACCTACTTGGGATTCTTTCCATAAGGGCTGAAGTTGAGAGATGCCTACAAGTAACAAAGAGACTTAAACTTTCAATAAAACAAGCCATTTTCTCAAGAATTGGGATCCATAAGAAAATTTTGAATAAACATTTGTTTCAATGAAACTAGAGTATAGAATGCATCATTAAACTTCACTTTTGTAATCACATCAACTTAAAAGATCATAGAAAACATATATTATTTCTTAAATAGCAAACAATAAGGTGCAGCCGTGCATGATGCATATCGGCATGTCTATTTGAAAGAAAAGTAAGTAACATGTTAAAAACAAAAAAGCAAGGCACATTGAAAGTGCATCTAATACTTCAGCTATATATTAAGACTTTTTTTTTTTTTAATTTTCCTAGTACGGATTCAAACACGTAACAACACTCGAGGATAAAACAATATATACATGGTTGTGCATCTGTGTCTGTTGTGAGAAAATTCAAATAATTTTATACATAAGTAAGATAAATTAAATCATAATCATCTTCTATACAGATATCAAAACTCAAAATTCTTTATAAACCGAAAACTTAAAATATACTCAATATTCTGTATTTCTAACCTATAACATACAAAATGACAGTACTTTCAGAAACAAAAAAGTTGAAAATAAAACACACAAAAAAATTAAAAATAAAATAAAATAACCCAATATGTTATATGGACATAACCTTTGAACCAAATTAGTAATGAGCGTTTCTTATCACAACCTTTTTTCACAGCAGAACTATTTACTGGTTCTCCATGGTCCAGGGAAATATGTTGGTCTAGAAGAAACAATTAGACGGTTTCAATTAATCATTTCGGGAGATTTCTCTGGTACCCTATGCCAAACCACATAAAGGAAATAGAGGCGAAAGGTACCAGAGAAATGTTGGCATATAATTTAAATCCCAACTGTTATAGCTTTCCTTACAATGATAATACACTTTATTGTATAAATGCTACATTTTATTTTCCATCCATGCCAAACATATATCATGGAGTACCTAAATTGTATTCAATATGCGTTGAGTTTAATCTAATTAATTCAAATTATGTAATGGAATGATTAATTAAAACTAATGGGACATAATAAAATTTCTCTTTCCAAATGAATACAGTTGAGTGCGCCAAGCTATGTTACATGGACTCTTCTAAAGTAGGTGAAGTACCCGTGTCTGACACATATTAGTCGGAAATGGGTATGGGACACTTCTCTGACACTTTTGGTATGATATTTACCTAAATTTTGATCCAAATGGTTTCATGTTGCTATATTATTACTTTAAATGACTGAAATGTCTAGTTTGAATACTATATTTGATAAAAACATTATTGTATGCCAAAAAAATATAATAAAAATATTAAATAAAATAAATATTTAGCCGTGTCCATGTGTCTTTCTATTAAATATTTGACAAGTCCGATATTAGGATACATACCCGTGTCAAGCCGAGTACATGTAACATAGGCGCCAAGTCCTAGTATTGAATTATGATTATGCTTAGGAAGTGCTAAAGACCTATCCACGACCTTTGAGGATAACCTACAAGTATCCTATGTGTATACAACTCCTTTATATAAAGATCTGTGTTTCATAAAAAGTAAGCTGAGATTCCATAAGGCGGTAAATTAATGCATAATAAGGCAAGGCGAGCAAGTTTTGCACATATAGCATATGCTAGAAGAAAACAGAAAAAGAAGAAAGGATAAAGGCCTAAGACCTTTCAGATGAACCAGAAGCAGAAATAATAGCAGTGCTTTTGCCAGAGAAACCAACATCAGTTCTGTCAACAATAAAGTTAAGAAGAAACAGTCAGCCCAACATCAAAATTCGATTGCATAAATGAAATAATAAAAGCTATGCTAAACATTAGAAATAAGAGTGTATATCTAAGCTCAATTGTTAAATTGTCATAAAATTTGGTTTCCCGTTAGGAATAGCCACACACTGTTGAGGTTGTTTCATAAATAACCCCATGGAAAGTAAACAGGGGTCAGCTGAGATAAAAGGTCATTTTGGATTATAACATCTATAAGTAAGCAAATTAAGGAGAAAAGCGGGACAGTAGGAAATGAAAAGAACCAGAAATTATTCGCATAATCCCCAAAAAAGACAAAATAACAGAAATGCATACGTACATTCCCTTTGATTGCAGAGACGGACCAACGACTAAATCATTTTGATCCCTTCCCTTTTGCAAGTCTTTAGAGCTGTCTGCACCTATGTAAATAAAGTCCAGAGGAAAGTCAAAACATTTGGAGACTTGAATGTAAACCTTATTGCATGTCAAAATCATATGAAAGCAGTGGAAAGTAATGACGACGGTCAATGAATAAAGAAATAGAATTAAAATTAACCCCACATCCAACTACTATAGTTACTATAATAGAACAAATTAATTAAACCATCATAAATGTTAACATTTAAAGAACTTCCATCGAGAAAAGTTTCTAGTTTGTACAGGAAATGGAACTTTCTAAAAGTTGAAACAGAAACAGTAATATGCTAGAGAACTACATAATGTAACATAATATCATACCTCATAATCTATACATATTCCCGCTGTACATGAAAATATATGGGATACTGTGTCTCAGAGGTTCCATGAGTCGGGTGACACTGGTTTGCTTAATGAATACCAAATATGATGCCTTCTCAAACATTTCATCTACCCAGTGGCACAAATTTATTCCCATCTTATGTTATACTATTTGGAAACTAACACAAAAAAAAAAATCAATCCAATATCAAACTAATTGCACCCTCATGAATGCTTGAGCTTCCATGTTTAAAAGAACCACCCCTCCTTCTATGGGTTGACATTTCTTGTAAATAAAAGGGGAAAAAAAATAAAACCACCTCTGATTTCTTTGTCCACCCCTCCCAGTCCTCCCCTCCCCCAAGCAATCTAACATATTGCCAAGGAATGATTGGCAGAACTACAAAAATTTTGGAGAGGCTAAGGAAAAAAGAATGGAAGTTTTACAATATCCTTTTTGCCTATCTAGGTTCATATTGTTATGATGTATGTAGTGACCATCTAAAGTTTAGATTGCATGCCAAGAGCCTTAATAGGTCATAGGTGTATATCCAAGCATTCCACTGAAAACAAAGAAGAAAAACACACACAAAAAAAAAAAAAAATTAAAAGAAATCCACAGTTCGCCTCGATGTGTTGTGAATCTCAGTGGCTTCTCCGACTACAAATATTTCTTTCTCCGGACATAAATTATTCAGTTCTAAAATTGATCTCCCACCCTAATGTAGCCGGATGCTGTGGGTTAACTTCATCTAGATCTAGAAACCTAAATATACACCCAGCTAGCTTCTTTGAACCCCAATCTGAAAATCAAGTTTCAGGATCATCTAATAGTAGTACAAGTTTTTGAAAACCACAATTTACTTATCAATAAATAAATACATAATTTGAAACCCCTAATTTACCAGACACCAGTGTCTCAGCGTGATAAAGATTTTTTTTAAAAAAACTTATAGTATACTCCTTCCTAAATTCTTCAATCAATCCTTTTTTTAAAATCTGTTCACCTGTCCCAGTGTTTAGTGCCACATATGCTGGGGGACTGAAGGAAACAATGGAGTTGGAAAACCTTCAACAATATTTTGTGCAGACTGCAAAGTGACTGCTCTCAAACTCGATCCCACATTGTCCTACCAGTTTCTCCTAACTAAACCTCTTCTATTACCCAAGAAAAGGGCAAATTTCCCTATCACTTTTCCCTTTTTGGACTAGATAGGTTTCTCCTACAAGGACCCATCCCCCTCCCTACCTACCTTAAAAAAAAAAAAAAAAAAAAAAAAAAAGAACCTGTAAGAGCAAGAGCATTGGAAGCGGAAGCTTGCTGAGATTGATCTTGTGCATCTGACCTAGCTTGGGCAGGAGGTGGGGCCGCTGTACTTGTCATCCCTCCGTACTCCATGTTAAGCTTTATCATAAAATTTTCTTCCCATTAGAAAAGAGCTCAACATACAGAAAGTACAAAATCCACAGAAAACCATATTTTAATAAACTAAATACTATTATTAGATATAGAGTACTTCAAAGGTTTCATCAGCAAATACTCTGCTTGTCTAGTTAATATACCAACATATAAACCCCTATTCCCCAAAAAAAAAAAAAAATTGGAATTATACAAATTAACAATCTAATTTTTACATACATTCTGAAAACCAAAGAAAAAATATATATGTAAACAAATGTGTATATATATACAGACAATCTAAAAATCCTACAAATTAACAATTTCAAGTCCCCATTAATATACTAATAAATTGACAAACTAACAAAATAAACTGTCACAAATATACATATGATCACTATTCACTAACCTTATGGCTCGTGCGTATCTTCTTACTGCACCCAAAGAAAAAAGAAAAATATATATATTAAATAATGTTGAATGTATCAAGAATTGATGCAAGCAATCGGACTAGAACGACAATATGAAACGAGTATTAATTACCAAAAGTACCAAAATTAGGGTTCAGTAAGTAACACACAGGAAATAACTCAGTAACCCCTCTCTCTCTCTAAGCAAATATGCGTGACATATACGTATATACGTATATAAAGGTTAATTGTTGAGCAATGTTGAATGTATCAGGAACTGAAGGGACCAATTAAAGACGCTAAAACCCTAGAAACAACTATTGACTAAAAAAAGGGCCAAAATTAGGGTTTAGTGAGGAAGAGAGCATTGCAGTAATTTTCGATAACCTCATAAACATGTATAGGTACATGTATATATATATATATGTATGTATGTATACACTGAATATATGAATTGATGGTTGGCAGTTAGAAGACCTGAGAGAGTCAGGGGGGGCAAATTGGCCATGAAGAGGAGAGAATACATCGAGAGCTCGCTTCACAGATTTGAAACTCAGCTTCTTCAGAGATTGTGGCTCAACTGCTTCCATCTCCATTGTCGTACCAGGCATCTTCTTTCTCTCTCTCTATTCCTACAAGTGTTTTAGAGAGAGAAACAAAGCGCACATATATACATACGATGTATATTTATATATATATATATATGATTATATAGAGAGAGAGAGAGGTTATTTAAAACAAACCAAATTCTAACTCTTTTTTTAACTTATACGTTTTTTCGGAAAAAAAACAATACAATTTTATTTCGATCGTAACTCAAGAATCATAATATTTTTTGATTTTAATAATTCGATAACTTGAAACATTTAGCAATTGATAAATCATAAAAGTATATATACTTACGAAGTTATTTCTTTTTCACTAAATATATACCGTAATATTTTTTTATTATAATTGAATTTAATAACTTAAATATAAATTGAATCATCCAATTGATAAATCGGTAAACCCAATATCCACTTCTCCCACCACCTAAGACGAAGTAAATTATGAAGAATAGCGAAAACTTTGATTAAATAACACTTCTATCCTTTGTTATGGATACAAAAATAAATTAATTATTCAAAAATATAGTAAATAGTCCCCTTCCGTCACCCTTTAAGTTCATTCGCTTCACCCTAATGTCAAGCCCTTTCTTGAGCACAAATTGACATTTAGAGAGCTATTTAAATTTATATGAGAATATTTAAGCTTTCTCAATCCTATAGGGGGTGTTTTTAGCACTTTGCCAAAAAAATTATGTTCGCCCAAAGAAAATATAATAATAAATCAAGTCAATGGAGTTATTTGTAAATTTGGATATTGTTCAGATAAAACTTTTAACTAAGCCCTAGCAAAAGTTTTATAACATGAAAAAATAAATTTCTCTTGATGCAAATGTAAAATAACAGTATCAACACTTTCCTAAAACATTAGGGGTGCAAAATAAAGATATCAAGAAAGTGAATTGTATATACATTGCGCACAACAATAGTCTGAATCGGCAATATGTGAAACATAAATAATGTCCTGATAGATTAAACAAGGTCGCTAACAGGATGCAATGCCAAACATTTTGTATATGACAATTAATAAAATGTAATTCAAACCTCGAAAATCATATATTTTGTCTCCCTCTATATAAAGAAACCAGTTTAGTTTCTTCAGAAAATAGAACACTATTACAACAAAATTACACAGCCCACCGGCCAAGGCCACAATGCTCTCCGTAAAATGCACTGACGATGAATTGCTCACCGAAGTTTCTGAAAACCTAATCCCAGCAAGTGAAGTTCCAACCAAATGTACTCCTGGTAATACAGCTGATCTCATACTTCGTAGGAAGGGCGAGGAAAACCCAGCAAGAATACCTGATTGCTTGTACGCCAATGAGATTCCCGGGAAATAAAGGACGCAGTAACCAACGAAATTCGTGATCCTCAAGCATCATGAGCTGCTTTGTTTTGGCTATCAAAGATTTTAGTCTAAGACAAGGTCAATTATATTATTAGGCTCCTTTCTTCTTTTGGTCCTTGGCTGGTTTGATGTCCTTTGTGAGCATCCTTGGTGCAATAGCCATGGACATTAGCTCTTGGAACAGCAGTTTACATGCATACGGAATGTAAACCTGCAAATGAAAACGTCAAAACCAAAATATGGCAACAACAGACATTTTACCAAGGAGCCAAACCATCTAAATGAAGATTGCGAATACTGTGTGGGTATGTGTGTGTGTGAGGGTGCGTGCGCGTGTGTGAGAGGACAACGGATGCCAACAAGGGATTTGACAAGAAGACATTTACCTGAACAATGTCAGTTTTATTCTTGCAACTTCTGCACTCGAAAGAATTCTTCTTGAGGTTTGCAATTGCTATTAGCCCGCATTTCTCACAGACATGGACCCTATATGCATCACTTTGGTCAAATAACCTTTCTTTAAGAAAATGAGCAGCACCATGTGCAATCATGCAATCCCGCTCCATCTCCCCAAATCTGAGACCTCCATCACGTGACCGCCCCTCGGCGGGCTGCCTTGTGAGGATCTGCACAGGGCCTCGCCCACGAGAATGGATTTTGTCATCGACCATATGCTTCAATCTTTGGTAGTAGGTGGGGCCCAGGAATATCATAGCAGTAAGCCTCCGCCCTGTGTGGCCGTTATACATCGTCTCAAACCCACGCATTTGATACCCACATTTGTGTAGAGCTTTGCTGATGTTGTCCACCTAAAGTTTGATTTGAAAAAGAAAGTGACATTTTAAACTTAACTAAAGTCCAGTTTCAACTCATTGCAATTATAATAATAAAGAAATTATTTCCTGATGCAAGTTTAGGTCTTATTAGGAGAAGTAGATGAACATATTAAGATAGATAAGGGATTGCAGATGAGATCAAGAATTTTAGCCATTTTAAAGTGTGTTCAAGACACATAACATTAGACGAGTTGATTACTGGTTTTAAGGATACCTTAGATCAAGATTGCCCAAACGTCATAGTTCTATAATAAAATAAATCAGCAACTTCACTCAATTCTGGTATTCGAGCAATGGCAATCATGATGTAAGACCTCGTGTCTTAATCATCTGTCAGAGTTGGGAGTTATAGCTCCTCAAAGAAAATAAGACGAGTCTTTTTGGGGTATGTCAGATATTGTAACAACACTTCCTTGAACATACTATCCTTCATAAAGGTCCAGAGACTCAGGAGCTTAGCTACTGGTAGAATATTTACTTGTCTCAAACCAGAAAGCAAAACCAGGCCAAGTTATGAGGTAGTATCACCAAACCTTAGCTTAAGTACCATCTCCTCCACCTCTCAAAAATGAGGTTGAAGGTTTAAGTCCAATTAAGACAAAGTGTGGGTGGTGCGTCTTACCGAGAGAGAGAGAGAGAGAGAGGGTATATATATATATATATGTGTGTGTGTGTATATATATAGAGAGAGAGAGATGCAACTCACTGTAACATCTGTGAAGGGAGTAGCATCTCCTTCCTTCCCCATGTGAGCTGCAACTTTACCCATGATGCACTCAATAAGCTGACCAATTGTCATTCGAGAGGGGATAGCATGCGGATTTACAATAATGTCAGGGGTGATGCCTTCGACAGTCCATGGCATGTCTTCTTGCGTGTAAGTCATGCCAACTGTTCCCTTTTGACCATGCCTACTGCTAAACTTATCTCCAATTTGTGGTATCCGAACAGATCTCACCCTTACTTTTACAAATCTTAACCCATCAGCATTTGTAGTCAGTAACACCTACAAAAGCACCATAAAAGTAAGACTGACAGTAACCCAAAATTAGCATTTAAAATAAATTATAATAGAAAAACTTGAATCAATATTCTTTCTTAATATACTCTATTTTATGGTTGATCAGATTCAATAGCCCATACAATAGCAGCCAAATGTGACAGGAACAAAAAATTACAGGCACACCTGATCCACTATCCCAGTTTCACTATGGCGCAAGCTTGTGCTATGATCACGCTTTGTGTAACGTGAGGCTTGTCCCTGAGCATCATCCTGAGCAATGGGAGTGGTCTTCCCGATGATTACATCCTCACCTGAAACTCTTGTGCCCTAATATAAAATGATAGTTCAATTTAGAATATTTGAATCAAGCAGGAGAGGTTGTGGAACCACACTAAATTGCATAAACTCACAGGAGGGGCAAGACCATCGTCATCCAACTTATCATAAGAACCATGTCGCATGCCCTGAAAATGAGTTCCTCAGATAAATGTCATTCTTTAATAAACAGGAAAGCACCACCAGTATACAAGCCCAGCGCACTTACCATGGTATTAGCTCTATCAGGACGTCCAAAATCTTCTTTAACAAGTGTCCCCATCTTCTTCTCTTCATCCCTGTTGGAAGACGAGGATTAGTACTGCAATATCTCTAATTTCTAATCATAAATTTCAAGCAAGCAAACGAATTAACATGGAAAAAGAATATGGGAAGAGAAATACAAAATTACATACCTATATGAACGGAAAAACAGTGACCGAAAGAACCCACGATCTATTGATGACTGGTTCATGATAACAGAATCTTCTTGGTTATACCCAGAATAGCAGGCGATGGCAACAATGGCATTCTAGAGCAGAAAGTAAGACGCAGAAAAGGTCGTCAGGACATCACCTAACTGAGGAAGAACTACTTGGTATAGAATCAAGAACTTACAATGCCAGCAGGAAGCTGCCTGAAGTGCAAGTGCTCCATGGCTCGAGTTGTAACAAGAGGTTTCTGAGGATAGTAGAGAACGTATGCCAACGTATCCTGGAAGATTTAGAGAATAAGCAAATCCTAATTCGTCATAGAAGACAATATACCCAAGACAAGGAGAGAGAAATGGAACAGACAGAGAGGGGGTGGAGAGGGGGGGTTGGGGGGCAATTTCATACCATTCGGAATTGGTAGTTGGTGACGTAAATTCCCATGGCTTGCTTACCCATAGCTGACTGATATGTATTACGTGGAGACTGTTGCAAAAACACAAATAAGCACAATTGGGAAGACAATTTGCCTTTATCAGATAAAACTCCTCAGCATGATATGCTTACTTGGTTGTGGTCGGGAAATGGTATGATTGAAGCACAAACACCCAATATCAATGATGGGTGAATTTCGCAATGGGTATAAGTTTCAGAATAAGCCTCCTCTGGATTGTGCCTCGCGCTTACAAGATCCTACAGCAATTAAAATTAACACGGTAAATATTCCATATGATATTGGGGAGACGGTTGATAAACACAGTACTCCAAGACAGGTGTTTGAGCCAAACTGATACTATTTCTTCGACACTCACATTAATGGTCATGGAGATCATAGTAGTCTCTTCTTCTTCTGTGTCAATGTATTCTATAAATCCCTTTGCTACAAGATCATGCCAACCTCCCTCTTCTGGGGTTTCCTGAAATAAAGAAGGACCTTTGATATCATTGACGACAAACATATTGCCCAAAACGTGTCAATAAACTTTAATTGAACATACCCTTTGTTGTAACACTTGGATATGCTTCTTTTTTATAAGAAGCCTCTGTTTCTCCACAATAAACAACGGCCGACTGCAACGGCCATAGTCAGTATAAATTCGCAATTCTTTCAAACGGATATCCCGAACCACCCCAACTTCAGTATTGACATCAACCTGTTCAATTTGGTGTTAGAGTGGCAATGAGCAATCATGTGTACATCGCAAATCATCTAGGGACTCCGCTTTTTTTTTTTTAATAATGCATTAAATAATAATAATAATAAAAATCATAATAATAAAGAAAGAAAGAACAAAGGCAACAAATGAAAGAGGTTACAATGGTCTTCCAAGCCAAAGCATTGCAGGTTATAACTGTGACTCATAAGTGGAAAGATTCAGAAAAGGTTTAAATAAGATCTTCTGTGAACACCTAGAATATGTGTGAGCTTACCCGTCTCCTCAGCCGTCTCAAGGTTCTCACCAACATGTCAGGATCACGATGGATGCCAACCCAACAACCATTAACAAATATTTTGGTAGAATTTGGAATCACAACAGGAGAAATTTCCTAAATTAAAATGAGAATTGTTAGAAAAACAAAGGAAAAACTAATTAAAATCCAGCCTCCACACATACAAAAGTCAAAGTGCTCACTTCAAAATTTTCTGTACCCCATTCTTCCAAAAATTCCAAGATGGGATATGCTGCTGATCCGACTGTTATATACACCATCAATGCCAGATTTTTGACCAGCCCACATGCCTAATGTAACACCATATGACACACAAATGTAAGTTGAAAGAGATGCAAACTATAGAGTTCTATTTATTGCAGCTTTACTCACTTGTCCTTCAGGAGTTTCTGCAGGACACATCATTCCCCATTGGGAATTGTGCAACTGCCGTGGTTTTGCTAGTTTCCCTGGTAGATACAAAATATGACACAGTTAAAGGTAAAAAAGAATAGGAAGAAGAAGGAAAAGACCAATTAAGTTGCAACTTGCAACACAGATGAAAGTGTGTGTGACAGAGAGAGAGAGAGAGCTTTTGCTGAAGGCAACAATGATTGCTAGACCTATAGTAGCTCAGAGCCTTATAATCATCAGTGAACAAACACTAACAGGAAAAACTGAATTACCTTCTCGCCCAATTGGAGAATTTAGTCTCCGCAAGTGCGACAAAGTGGAGGCGTATGTTAGGCGATTTAACACCTACAAAAGTCGCATACCATTTTTAATTTGGTAATGCACATTCAGCACACGAACTTCTAAAAAAACTGAGAAGGAAAAGAAAAGAAAAAAAGACAACAAAAGAAAGACAATTACAATCAACCTGGGAAACTCCAGCTCTTGTACCAGCTGCATTTGCCTGTCCCCAGTTCCCAGTAGCAAGTGAGTACTTAAGGCCACTAGTAATTGTTTTTGCTTTAATTGCAAATTGCAGATTAACATCCTTCCCGTTGTCAACACACTGGACAATGCACAAAATTTCATATTTTCAAGCACCAAGAAGCAACAGCATCAAATATAAACTACCTAAAAGACTGGTATGTAAAACGACCTTTTGAACATAACCTCTCACATCCCTCGTTAGCTTTCTGAATAGCTGCGGTAATACAAAACACGACCAAAATTTTAGAAGCCCAAACGCTTTAAAAACTTCAGTGCAAATCAAGGACATGCAAATGTCCTAGAAGCTCCAAAACACTAGAGCAATAACAAACCATGCGAAAGAGGCCACCAAGCAAAGGACCAGCAAGATCCAGTCTCTTATTGCCATAGTGATCCCTATCATCCTCCGCCCTTCGCCCAAGTGCACACAGCAGAAGCCGGTGAATGATATATCTGGTAGAAAAAGCACTTAGTGACTCTCTAAATCACTAAGAAGACACGGGAAAGGAAGCCAAGGAAGGGATGAATCACCAGCCGGGGAAAAGGGATGAACCCTTAAAATTAGAGAAAACCTACCCAAAATAGTAAGCTTTCTTTGTCTCACAATATTCTCCTACACCAACATGAGGAAGCATTTCCTTCTGAAGTATCTCTTTGGCATACCTATGAAGTAAATAAAAAGTATACTCACCTTAAACAATAAAAGAAGCACAAATTATAGTTTGACTCTCAATAGAGACACAATCATAACACCTACTTAATCCTCTTTTCTTTTGTGACACCAACAGTGGCTCCTCGTTTCCCAATATAGTCCAGTGCGACCTGCAATCCAAGAAAAAAGGTATTAACCATTTAGTAAGGCTGCACTGCCACATAACCACAAGGAGGGAGGGAGGGAGGGAGGGAGGCAGAGACAGAGATCACAAGAATGCTAACATTTACATTACAGATTAAGTATTAAGACCAATAACTTTATATAAATGAAACTGACTTTACAATCTCAGAAACAAGAGCCAAAACTGGGCAAAGATGTGGAAGCTGATATCGGTTGAAATACGAATAAGAAGAAAAAGGACATGAATTTTGAAACATAAAAACAAATTAAACGCCAAAAAGCCCAAAGATTTAGTTAGTTCTTAGTGGATACAAGAAATGCTACATTTATTCTGCGTTCCTACACCAATGAAGTAAATTACACAACTAACAAAGCAGGTATGATCATGGGGAGTGAGCACAATGAGTTCTTGAAGTTTAGCAGATTAGACACAGAGCAACCCAGAAAGAATTCGTAATCTCACACTGAATTCCATTTAAAAAGAAAAAATAGAGCAGATCAAAATTTTAAATGATGAGATAATATAGTTGGGAGTTACCTGCTGATTTTGTATTACAAATGCTTCTTCCAATGAGGGTCGTAGCAACTCCATCATCTGAGTGTCAGAGAAATCATAGCAAATATGTTCTAATATATCTTTGTCGGCAACAAATCCCAATGCCCGAAACACAATTATAATAGGAATCTCTGTCCGAATGTATGGAAGGGTAGCACGAATATACTGGCCTGAGGAACCCTGCAGTTGCATACCATATCCAAGAACAACAAAAATTGTGTAAGACCCAAAATAATTCAGAAGGCACAAAAGAAAAAATTGTGGTCTAAGAAACTCCCCAAAGACCACATAAAATGGCCATTACCCCTTTGGCACTAGTCCTAGAGAGCATCCGCACAAACATGCTACTGGGTGGCCTGTTCTGAGACTCCGCCATTGATCGAACTTCTCCCACATATGCATACTTGTTTGGCTGCCTCTTCTTAAACACATATACGTGATTGGTGCTCATCTTCTCCTGAGCAATTAGAACCTTTTCACTCCCATTGATAATGAAATACCCACCTTGATCTAATGGACACTCTCCCAGCTCTGTCAAATCCTTCTCTGAATTTTGAAATAATGTGCAGTAACTCGACCGGAGCATTATAGGAACCTAAAGAGCATGGCAAACAAGAAGCAGAAAAGTCAATTCTGAAGACAACAATGTGTCAGAAGAGAAACTCTTTCGAGATATCCAACTTTTGTCAGTTTTAAATCCAATTCACATACCTTGCCAATGAAGACTTTAGTAAAATCTTGAGTTTCAGTTACTTCTTCACCATCATGCCCTTTCTTTATAACCCTCTTCGTGACATCCACATACAATGGAGCTGAGTATGTTAGATTCCTCAGTCTCGCAGCCTTCGGAAACAGTGTCGCTGTTTCTCCATCTGACTCTGTCATCATTGGCTTGCTAAGATATATCTGACCAAAGCTAATCTTGTAGATAGTCTGCAAGACACCCACAGTCATTAGGACCAAGAAGCAAAGTTACCCCATAACAGGAAATTCTATTTCTACTTTCAGTCGAGCAAACAACGAAATGCACTCGATGGATAGTTAAAAACAATAATTAACTTCTCTTGGAATATTTAAAATCATAATCATGTTGGAATAACATAATATCAAAATTAGAACAATCCAATTAAGCGACCTCTACATACTGGTTCTCTTATGAGCTCCATACACCCTAGACATATAGAATCAATTCCCAATGAAATGACATTATAGTCCTTTCAATTTTAGAATAAAAGCTCACATTATCCCAAACATTCTTCAATTTCCACCAATTTTTTTCTGACTACCCAAAAGCCATAAACCCAAAATCAACTACAATTTAAGTTCTCCCACACACCTTAACAAATACTTCAAATTCAATAAAAAATCAAAACCTCCATTGGAGCCAATTCAAATTGGGAATTTGTTTCTTTGACTACCGAAAGCCCTAAAACACAAAAATCAAAACAGTGCATTAGAGTTTGATGAGTCTTATTTCTACAAGTAGCTGATCATACACTATCCAACACACACTCCTACATTTAACCATTCCATCATGATTTCACGAGCAACATCACCTCAAATACCCTCCTTCGTGAATAATCAAACCTCAACAGTCAATCCTCACTTAAAGAAATTCCTTAACCTTATATTCACTAAATTCCTATTTGTATCTCTAGATTTTCTAAAATTACTCCATGTAATCAGTCTTATTTTTACTTACTTTAAATCCTTTTGGTGTTAAATTATCTCTCCAACCCTCTAACTTACCCTAGTTTCGTGAATTATACCAACATCATCACCTTCAAAACTCAGTTGAACAGCCAAAAATAGTTAGTCCTCTCAGGAACCACCCAGATACCCTAGCTGAAAAGGCCCTAAACCCAGATTCATCTACTATTTAGATTCTCCAACCCTAACAAATTCTTCAAATTCCAAATAAAAATCTTTTTTGAATTGGGAATTTGTTTCTTTTGACTACCCAAAAGCCCTAGAACACACGAAGCCTAAGCAGTGCATTAGAGAGTTTGATCAGTGAAACCTCTAACCTTTTGGCGTTAAATTCTCTCTCCAAACATCAAACTTACCCTACCTTCGTGAATTATACCAATATCATCAGCTTCAAAACTCAGTTCAACAATAACAAATAGTCAGATCCCTGAGGAACCGCCCAGAAACCCTAGCTGGAAAAACCCTAAACCCTAATTCAACGTTCTCCGACGAAACCCTAACAAATGCTTCAAATTCAACCCAAAATCAAAACTTCCATTCAAACCAATTCCAATTGAATCTTCGATTCCTTCGACTACCCAAAAGCCCTAAAACCCCCAAATTTCCAAGCAGTTCAATAGAGAGTTGGTTCAGCGAACCTCGACGAAATCGGATTGGTGGCCGGGGTTGTGCTGCGACTCCGGCCGAATCTCGATGTCGGCCGACTCGTCGACGATTTCCTGCATGGTGTTCTGGATGAACTCGTCGAAGGAGTCGAGCTGTTGCCGAACCAAACCCTTCTCTTCGAAGTAAGCGCTGATAACGGTCCATGCGTCTTCCTGGGTTATCTCCTCGTCCTCGTCCTCGTCGTTGTACGCTGGCTCGTACTCCTCCTCCATCTCCATTGTTGTACTGTTCATATAAATAATTTCAAAACCGGGAAGAAGGGTTAGAGAGAGAAAGGAGAGAGAGAGAGAGATTGGGGGTGAAGAGGGTTCGGTCCTTAGAAGAGTAATTAATTTGTTTTAGCGAAGCATTCAATTTCCTTATATAATAGGGTAAAGTGAAAAAAAAATTAAATAAATAAAAAATAAAACCCTCAACTATTGTAAGGTATCAAATAGTCACTATAATTTGTGCAATTAGTCCTCTAAACTATCATATTTTGTTACCAAAAAAAATTTTAAATATTTTTGTAATGCAGTTGTTGGAGGCTACAAAATTAATAATAATACAAATTAATTAATTTATTATTATTTTTTAAGAGAGTAAATGTATAGAAAAATAAAAATGTCTTATACTTTAATATAATAGTATACATATACATATATAGATAGAGTACGGTAGTAGGCTTTCATATTTTCTTTATGATTCCAACTTCAATATTGGCAAAAGAAATGAAGAGGTTTAGACAATTACTTCAATACTCCTATTTATTCCTTTATGTAGCTTAATTGCTCTTCTTACCATCCATTATCTATTTAGATATGGGGATATATAACTTTTAGAGTTTGATTATAATTAGTTTTTAAATTAAAATATAATTTAAAATTAAAAATCAGTAAGAATGACAAAAACAAAATTTATAACAGAGAAAATAATTCAATTTATAGTTAATGAACATTCTAGAACATATAAGGAGATATATATCTATGGATGATAATTTGCCTCATCCCATGACATTTTGGGTGTCCTCTTTATATTATTTAGATAGGAATGGGGTTGAGGGGAAAATCCCGCACTTAAATGGGGTGGGGTGGTTTTAGATTGCCCAACTCGATATATTATACTGTATATAGAATAAAAAAATAAGTGAATTTTAGATTCTTATTTCTGTTGTTTCTTTCCTTAGTTGTTCAACTAATACTTATCTTTGGAAAAAAATATTGTAATTTGGATTATTTAATTTGAATTTGGTGTTTTAAGATATAATTTACCGGATTATTTAATTTACAGTGTCATATTTTTTTTAAAAAAATCAACTATTAATGGGTACCCACGCGACCTGCGGGTTTAAAAGAACTTGACGGAGTGACCTCCCATTCCTTTTAGCCAATTTTAGAGGGAGATGAAGTGAAATTTTCTTAATGATTGCGGGGAAGGGTACACCTACCCAAAACCACATATCTTATCATCCCAATATATAATTCTTAGTGCATGTTTGGCAACATGGAGTGGAGCCAAAATTTTGGGTTTGGTTTGAAAATTTTGCTCCACTCCATGTTTGGCAAATGGTGTGGAAATTTGGAGTAAACACTATAGCAATTCCATGGTGCAACTTTTGTGAAGGAATGAGCCAAAATTTGGAACCATCATTTTTAATGGTTCATGGTTTTGGTTTTGGTACCAACACTGTAGCAAATTCATTTTTGATATTAATAAATTTCGAAAAATTAAATATTCTGAAAAATTAAATATTTATGAAAAATTAAATATTTTGAAAAATTAAATATATTAATATATTATAATATTAATATATTAAAAAATATTAATATTAATATATTTTAATATTATAATATTAATATATTTTAATATATTAATATTAATATTTATTAATAAATAAAATGTGAAACCCATATATTAATATATTTTAATATATATTAATAAATAAAATGTGAAACCCATATATTAATATTTATTAATAAATAAAATTAATATATATTAATATATTAATATTATATATTAATATTATAATATTAATATATTTTAAAATATATTAATATATTAATATTAATATTCAGAATTTCAACTCATACCAACTCTACCAAACATGGTTTGGTTTTTCAGCATCACTTTTTCTCACACCAAAACCATTTGCACCAAACATGGTTTGGAACCAAAATAAATCACACCAACTCCAACCAACCCAACTCCAACTCAACTCCAACCAAACCAAAACCAAAAACCAACTCCACACCGTCTACCAAACAAACACTTAGAGTTTGATTATAATTAGGCTTCAAATTAAAATATAATTAAAAATTAAAAATCAGTAAGAGTCAAAAAAAAATTACAATAGAAAAAAGAATCCAATTTGACGTTAATGAACATTTTAGAAAAAAGGAAAACACACACGTTAGTATAAAAAATAATGGAATTGATATATATATTGTAACTTTTAGGTTCAAATTAAAATATATTTTAAAATTAAAAATAATGGGCTGAAACTACACTTTTAATATTAATATAGATATAGATATATATCGAATTATAATGATGTAGACCCACTCATGCACACTTCTATACAGATAAACAAAATGCATGATTTTAGATGGATTTTCATGAAGTGCTGGTCCAATGCCTCGCATGCGTTAGTTAGGAATTAAGAGTATTGAATATGAAGATATTTTTTATCATGTCTTCCTCATGTACCCAACGTTGGTTCAAATTTCACAAGTTTGCAACTTTAACGCTTAAGTTTTATAATATTACAAAAAAGGGAGTCATGAATGTGTTACATTATATTAGTTTAAAATTTTAACAGTATCTTAATTATTATCAATATTTGAGTGATAAACTATTCGTGGAATTTATGTTAATATACGTTATTGAATGTAAGTTGTCCGGTTCTCTTATAACAATAAAACAATTTTATACAAATCAAAATTATAGGGCTCATGTGAGGGTGGGTGATTGGGTTCCTTAATATTAAAATAATAATATGATAGATGGTAGACTTTAAGTAAATTCACATAAAATTAACTGTTTTTTTTTTTTTTTTTTTTTTTTTACATATTTGATTTCAATTAGTTAACCTTTATGACATTTTGATGATGGAGACCAGACGAGACAAAACAGTGACTTCTCTGGATCACAAAATCAACCATCGATTCATCAAACACAATAAAGTTATGAAAGAAACAAGATAAAATTTATTTTGCTACGAAAAAAAAGAAGGAAAAAAGGTTGGTTGCGAAAATTCTAGTTAATTGTAAAGTGGTGATGGTTGATAGCAAAATTTAAGTAGAATAAACAAAAGAGAAGAAGAAAGATAACGGAATTTAATTTACCCAAAAAAAAAAAGATAACGGAATTTAAAAAATCAATGTAAATATATGTATATCCATGCACTAAAAGAAAATTTTCAATATCAATGTATGAATTACATACATCAACCAAAAAAAAAATTCTAATTAAATCGCATAAAACCCTAAAACATCAAACTACGAAAACATTGTGGAACTTAAACATGAGCAAGATAAAACCCCTTCCATCATTATTTGGACTCCTTGCCGCTCTTTTTCTTGAAAAATTTCGTCAAAGAAAATTTTCCAAGTGAACCATCTTTATCGAATAACTTCCTCATAAAGCCCTTTTTTTTGGATTGTTTTTTCGGAGGACGTGAGGTTGAAGCTGTGTTTCGTTCATCTTCCTTCAATGCCTTCAAAACCATGCCCACAGGAAGAGCAGGTTCTGATTTATGTTTCTTTAGGGAAAATTCCACATCTTTTGATCTCCTTAATAACCATGAATCACGATATTCTTCCATGAATATATATATATATACCTAGCTACAAAACCCTAATATTTAGTTTTCAGCAGAATTTAAGTGTTAAACTTGAAGCTAACCTAACCCTATTTATAACCAATTAATCATTAAATCCAAAACCTGTTCCAACTCAAACCCACCCTAACGCACTGTAAACTTGAAAGCTCAAACAAGTCATTGGTTCAGAAGGATCCTAATTAAACTATATTCACTACATATCACAGTCTTTTTAATTAGTCTTTTATAGAATTAGGTTTAGATCTTATTAAAACACTAAATCAATTATATATCATATATATATATATATATATAACAAATTATTAAACCACTCAAACACTAATTTTACAGATTCTCAGAGAGTTTTAGTACAACTGGGAATATAAAAATACATACTAAAATCCTTTATAGGAATATAAAAATTTAAAAACAAAACATAATTAATAAGAAATAATACTTTTAGTAGATTATATAACTTAGGATCGTTTATGTGTGCGTGAATAAGATAATTGAGTTTAGAGTTAAAATATAAAACAAAAATAAAATAAATAATATTAAAGTTAAGTTGGAGAGATGAAGTTAATTAAATTTAAATTGTAGAGGTGCAGTTTAACTATAATTCTGTTTGGAATTAATATATAATTTGAAAAGAAAAAAATAAGGGAGTTTCACTTTCAATAGTGGTATATCTATACTAGGATTTTTTTTGGGTATGATTTTAGACCATGTGCACATTTTATTAACCTTGCAGTGCAAGGCAACGCATCATATAAGAGTTATAATTACACTTAGATCAGTACCACATTATTTTATTTTTATATGTGTATGTGTGAATTGTATATTATATGATAGTTTAATCGATCGCTCTAGGTTTATCTAATAATGCAAGCGGTGATATATATTTTGATTAGTGGTTACTTATCCAATATTAGCTTTAAATTTAAGCAATCATATTAGCTTTAATTTCAAGCAAAGTTTATTATATATAAATTTATAAATATAACTTCGAAGATTACACATAAGGTTTGTTTTCTTAGCCTGGAATTTCTTTTTAGGGTTTTTGGTGATTTTGATTGTTTTTATCAATAGGGTTCAATCGTTTTGACGTACACTTTGATTCTGGAATTTTTTTTAGGGTTTTTGTTGATTTTGATTGGTATTATCACTAGGGTTCAATAGGTTTAGCTACAAAACACTTTGATTCTGATTTAGGTTTGATTTAGCTGTCGTGTGTGCTATTGGATTTGAATCTTCAAAGCTTGTCTACTCTAGAACTTGACATCTTTTAGTTTTTTCTGTTTTGGAAAAAAAAAAAAAATCTGATTTCAGACTATAGTATATATTGTGTTCATTAACAAAGTCTATTATTAGGGTTTAGCAATGGATTATGATGCTAATTCTTGGTTGAGGAGAACCAGATTTTCTCGAACCGTTCTTCATCGTTCAGATTCTGTGAATTTCGGTTCAATTTATATTACTTTTGAACCAAAACAAGCAATATATGTGTTAATCCGAAATCAGAACTCCTTATTACTCCGAAATCAATAGTTCTGGATGAGCAGAAGAGATCATGAGGAGGACGGAATGCTAGCAGCGCGATTGGAGAAGCAATTCAATAGAGAAGCTGCTCTTTTGGCGCGCCTCCATAATCAGAATGTCATTAAGGTTTAAGTTCTTTTGAAATAAAATTTTACTTCTGTTAATTGGTGGTTTTTTTTTTCCGATAAGGCCTGTTATTTGTATGTTATTTTTTTTTTATGTTCAATGTCTGTGTTACTTTTAATATAGTTAAGCTATGTGTATCGTTACTCGTTTTCAAAATTAATTTCGGTTCTTGGTTTATGGCTTGATTTATGGACCAGAAGCTAACTGAACATATTGTGATGAGAATTGATGCCACTGTTAAACTCCTTTTTACTAAAGTTGGTGTTTTTTTTTCTTCTTTACTTTAATGAGGCATGTTATTTGTTTGTTAATGATGGAAAATTCAAATATTGGTTTAATTTGTGGAAATTGGAAGTTCTGAAGTTTCTTCGTTCGATGTGTGTATTAGTTATAAGATCGTTAAGGTATTGTGTATCGTTGCTCATTTTAAAAAAAAATTAATTTCCATTCAAGTGGTTTATGAGTTTATGAATGGACCAGAAGTTTTAACATGTACTTTGGAATATGACAACTAAGTATTGTGATGATAATCCATGGCTTTGTTAAACACCTTGTGACTTTTATTTGTTTGTTAATGATGAGGAAATCAAATTTTATTTTATTTTATTTTATTGGAAATTGTAAATTCTAAGCTTTCTCTGTTCAATGTCTGTATTATGTGTAATATTATTTGTTAAGCATTGTATATGATCACTCATTTTAAAAATCAGTTTCCAATCATTTGATTTATGAGTTGATTTATGGACCAGAAGCTATAACATCTGCTTCTGAATATCACTACTACATGAAGTGATGAGCAATGTTGTGCCTTTGTTAAACCTCTTTTAACTGAAGTTGTTTATACATGTTTATATATAAATACAGTTTGTAGCAGCTTGCAGAAGGCCACCAGCTTTTTGTGTCATCACGGAATATCTCTCGGAGGGTTCATTGAGGGCGTACCTGCACAAGCTTGAGCTCGAGAAAAAACGTATTCCCTTACAAAAAATAATCAGGGAATGGAGTGCATTCACTCACAAGGCATCATCCATAGGGACCTCAAACCGGATAACGTTATTATTAATGATGAATTTCACCTCAAAATTGCTGATTTCGGGGGATAGCGTGTGAGGAGGCCTCCTGTGATCGTTTGGCCAATGACCCTGGTTCTTATCGTTGGATGGCGCCTGAGATGATCAAGCACAAGTCCTACGGGCGAAGGGTTGATATGTACAGCTTCGGACTCATTTTGTTAGAAATGGTAGCTGGAACTATCCCTTATGGAGACATGACACCCATCCAAGCTGCCTTTGCAGTGGCAAATAAGGTATACTTCCATAAAAAAAATAAAATTATTGCTCTTATAATTTTGTAAAGGCTGATCGATCGCACATATCTAGTTATTTTCACTGTAATTATGTATTGATTAACATTTCATGAGACTAGAAATCCTTATAACAAAAATGACTCCCATGATGTCATAAGCGCGGACACTTCTTTTTCATGACAGTTTTCCCAAGAAACGAACTACCATAGCAATATCAAAGTTTTGTCTATTAATTTTCTGTGAACTGTCTGATGCTCGACTCGTTGCATCAGCCAAATCTCTTTGTATTAGCATTTCATGACTAGAAAGCTTAAGATTATTCCTCTATAGAATTCAAGTCGAAAACATTTTAAATATATGGTGCTGCTGTTAGAACTAAGGATATTCTTGTTGTATTTTCGCCTTTGTATTCCCCTTCTTTCTTTTGGCGTTCTTATATCTCATTTAGGACTCGAAAAATGTACCTCAACGTTTGTGATTCTAACATGAACATGCTTTGATATTTTTCAGAATTTGAGACCAGCTATCCCTGGAGATTGTCCGTCTGCAATGAGCGCTTTAATTGAGCAATGTTGGTGTTTGCTACCAGAAAAGAGGCCCCAGTTTTGGCAAATTGTGAAGGTATTGGAGAGTGTAGATGCGTTTTTATGATTTTTCTTAGGCTCTGTTTTGTAACTGGTTTTGGTACCAGTTTTTTGGTTTTGGTACGAAATGGTGGTACCAACCCATGTTTGTTAGGATTGGTGTTGGTTCAACAGTACCAAATCAATAGTACGAAATGGTGGTACCAACCCATGATTTTGGAACCATCTAATGAGATGGTTTTTGGTGGTGCAGTACCGTAGCAACCAAAACCAAAACCAAATGGTTGCACCATCTCACCCCAAACCAAAACCAAATAGTTACACCATATTAATATATTTATATTAATATTAAAATATATTTTTGGAAATTATATTAATATTAAAATATATATGGAAATATATTAATATTAATATATTTTAATATTATAGTTTTATTATCTTTCCTAAAAATTAATATATTAATATATTAATATTAATATGTATTAAAATATTTTAATATTAAAATATATATTTGGAAATTTAATATATTTTAATATTATAGTTTTATTATCTTTCCTAAAAATTAATATATTAATATTAATATATATATATTAATATTAAATATATTTTAATATTATAAATTTTAATATTTATAAATAAAATGTGAAACCATTCCAAGTTACCAAATATGGTTTGGTTTCAGAATTTCAACCCATACCAACTCTACCAAACATGGTTTGGTTTTTTAGCATCACTTTTTCTCACACTAAAACCATCTGCACCAAACATGGTTTGGAATAAAAAAAAAAACCACACCAAACCAAATCCAACCCAACCAAAATCAAAACCAAAAACTAACACCGCACCGCACCGTTACCAAACGCAACCTTAAAGTTCCAAGGCCGTATTTATACAGGAGCTTCATGGGCCAAAAGGCCCATGAAGGCTTCTACAATTGATTCAATCAATCCCCTAAATTGTAGGGATTATGTACTCATTCCTTCTTGAATGTCAATCATTCCATCTGTACTTAGGATTTTGACTTGAGCCCCAAGAATTCCAACTCCTCTGGAAGGGAGTTCCCCTAACTGATAATACCCCATAATTTTTATTTATTTATATTGGATATATTTAATTTAATTAATTAGTTATAAGTTAATTAGTTGAATTTATTAGCTAATGGGCTATAATATATATTTGGGTTCATCGGAAGGTTTAAATATATATATATATATATATATATATTTTTATATATATTTATATAACCAAAATAAAATCCTAAGATAGTTCTACGTTTTCTATCAGCCAATTCTATAGAGGGAGAATAGAGAGAGAGATGCGTAAAAGAGGAGGGGAAACAACGATCGATCTGCAGTTATATGTGATTTGGTTCTTAAATTAAGCAAGTAGAATGCTATTCTCTTCCCCTTTGAACCTATAATCTTATTATCACCACAGTACTATATATATAAATATAAATATGTTTGTGTTTGTATCTTTTGTGCATGTATTTGTTTATATTCTGATTTGTTTATTTGTTTGTCTGTTGCAAGAACTTGTACATGCAGTATAATTCGGTGCTAATATATATATATATATATATATATATATATATATATATATTTGTAGATCCGTGTTTTATATGTTTATATGTATGTCGTATGTATAATTGCGCACTTCTGTAATAGAACACGTTTTATATACCTTAAACTTGTGCCCACGTGATAAGTGACCTGCTAGATTATGTGACAATTTCATGAGATTTCTACTTCTTGTTCATGTAGCATGAGTCATAGTCTTTGGGTCACATAAAGTGAAAATTGTTTCAATTAAATTGACTACTGCATATGATTATTTATGTATGTATAGGAATATATACATCAATAATTGTGTATTGGTGGTGGTGGTTGTAATTAAATTGTTACCTGAATTGTTACCCAATAGAAAATTGAATAAAAGAAAAGTGACAAATCCCATGTGGCGGCTTGAGGAAGGTTAATAGATTGGTGAGTATCAACAAAACAATGATTTTTTTTTATTTGGTATAATATGGGTTCATTCATATATATATATATACAGGTTGATAAATTCAGACGTGGATTCAAGTATTTTGTGTTATTTTCAGTGTGTTGGTTAAGGGGCAAAATAAGGAAAAATACTTATAAGATAAGGATAATAATAAAATAAGAATAATACTTATTATTATTATTATTATTACATAACCTATTAAATTTACAGAGAGGAAACAATAGGATTTTGAAAATAGTGACTATGTGTATGTAAAAGAATTAGTGAGTTCTCTTGTAGAGAACACGTATAGTGTTTATTGTTTATTAAGATTGTTTTTATTTTATTAAGGATTGGAGGAACCACGATGAGCTGACTAATAAGTCAATCTCATATGTACTGCAACAAGATTGACTTGTCATGACATTGATAGGTTGTCGGGTACGTTGTTATGGTTAGGTATGGTTAAGTTGCATATTGATTTGTGGTTTACTAAGGTTGCACTTATTTGTTTTTGTCTGTTGTTTTGTGATTTATTTAATGTTGCACCTATTTGTTTTTGTCTGTTGATTTGTGAATTAAATATGGTTACGCTTTATTTGTTTTGTTTATTTATTTATTTTTGGAGGATGTTTATGCAGAAGTGATACTTAAAGAAATAGGAATTATAATTTTACTTTTATTTTTGGTTGGGTAGATGATGGGATTATTGATACTTTGTTTGGGATCATGTAGAGTCTACTTTGCTCGTGGGTCTGACCCACCGTTGTTGTTTCAGGTTCTCGGCAGTTTCAGCCACAGGGTTGAGGTCTATTATCATTCATTCGCAAGTTCTTCCATTTTGACTTCAGTTTAGTTATATTTATTTTAGACTCTTGTTTAGGGGTCCATAGATAAGGATTCCCGAGTTGTACCCTTTGGGGTTTTTTTATTTCTGAATTTGTTTATTCATGAGAATTAAACTTTTGAGACTGTTATTTCTTAAATATGTCTTTTGCTTCCGTGTTTGTTTATTATTGAGTGTTGATGCGCCTTAGTTTTCGGTATAGGCCTGGCCAACCTATACATGAAAATTATGGGGTATCACAATTGGTATCAGAGCACTCCGGGTTCAAGTGTCCTAGGAATGTTTTTGCTAGGTTTTTCGCGTTGCGTATTATGATATTTCTAGAGCCTAAATTTAGGATTCGTTGTACTCTTTTAAGTTCGTTGTTGTGGTATTAACGACTCGTATTACCGTTGTTTCAGTATGCTGCCTCATAGGAGAAAGAATGCGAATCAAGGTCAGGGCAATACTCAGGATGGCAATGCTGAACTACCTCCTAATCTCGCAGCTATCATTGTTTAGGTTGTTGCTGCAGGGGTGGCGACCGCTCTTCAAAATTAGCCGCCTCATCCTCCACCTCCTCAGCAGGCTCCTGTTGTTGAGTAGGCAATACAACCTGTTACATGGGAGAAAGTTCGGAACACTTTCACTAAGGGTCATCCACCCGAATTTTCAGGATCCACTGATGTAAAAGTATCTCACCAGTGGCGGAAGGATATTGAGTGTCATCTCCAACTAACTTGAAAGTAACAAGCATCTACTTTTGGATCTCTATACACTCAACCATACGGAGATGACGCTCAATATCCTTCCACCACTGGTGAGATACTTTTACATTAGTGGACCCTGAAAACTCGGGTGGATGACCCTTAATGAAAGTGTTCCGAACTTTCTCCCATGTAACAGGTTGTACTGCCTGCTCAACAACATGAACCTGTTGAGGAGGTAGAGGATGATGTGGCTGATTTTGAAGAGCAGTCGCCACCCCTGCAGCAATAGCCTGAGCAATGATAGCTGCGAGATTAGGAGGAAGTTCAGCATTGTCATCCTGAGTATTGCCCTGACCCTGATTCGCATTCCTTCTCCTATGAGTCGTTAATACCACAACAACGAACTTAAAAGCCCGGTCCACTAAGAAGATCATTCTAGAAGTTTTTGGAACTGAAGTCAAGATCCCAAGTACAAATGGAATGATTGACATTCAAGAAGGGAAGAATGCATAATCCCTATAATTTAGGGGATTGATTGAATCAATTGTAGAAGCCTTTATGGTCCAAAAAGCCCATGAAGCTTCTGTATAAAAACGGCATTTGAGCCTTAATAAAGATCATTCGAATGAGGTGCAAAAAAAAACGCATCTACTGAGAGCTTTAAGTCATCGCTCGCCACTTATGGAACGCTCAACCTGGATCCCACATGTCAAGATCATAAAAAGGGGCTTCTTCATTGGATTCAAAAGCTTGGTTCCCATAAAATTTAATTATCTGTAAAGCTATGTAGTTCAGATTATTCTTCCTGGTGATCTGGTTTTTTTATTGTTTCACCAGTTTACAATGTAATTACTAGGCTCTTGTGTACAAGTCCTGTATGGTAGTCTATGCTACACTTTTATGTCAGCATGGATGAATAGTCTTTTACAAATTCATTGAAACTGTATAGTCCATTTACATTGTATACATGACATGCACCATATTCTTTATTCAAAAGTTATATTGAAGTAATGCTTTAAGTTGGCATAATTGTGTACAATTTTGTTCTCCTATATCACCCTTTCAGTGTTACAGTATATGTCTATACATGTACTGGTATAAGCATGGATGCACAGTGACAGTAGCTCATTTAAAAAGGTTAGTGAGCTTAACAATGATCATACAAAGCAGTGAATCATTCAGGCTACATTACTTTAATGTGTCACCAGGCTTAGAATTGGTTTTTTGAAACTTAAATTAGAGAAAATTTTCCATTAAATTTTGAACTTTTTGGTAGAGTAATTCAACTGAGCCAATTATTCCCAAGGTCTGGACAGTGAATGGTGCAGGGCTTTTATGTTTCAAACTTCAATCTTGGTAGAAAAACAATACTTGGTATGGGATAAAGTTCGTTGACACCTTTTTTTAAAAAAAATAAAAAAATGCATATAAAATTTATATAAAAAGAAAAATTAGCATCAAATTTTTTTAAAAAAGACATTTTTGGCCATACGTATCCAAATTATATTAGACTAGATGACAACGAATTATTCACAAATAATTGCAAGTACTGTACGTAGTACATGGAAACCAAAAATATTTTCTTCTTGGAAAGAATTGGGCAAACAATGAATGACCAGAGGCTAAAATTATGAATTTAATCCTTTACAAAAGACCTTGACAGTGGCTTCAACAATCCCCTAAAAAAATACAACAAATCAATAACCCTACACTTGCATAGATACAGAACCACAAAATATGTTTATATTCTCTCCCAATGTTCACCAATGATGCATTTGAGTGGAAAAAAAATCAAAATAATAGCCAAATGGTACCACCCATTTCAACTATTCACCTGTAACTACCCATTTCAACTTTCTCATACACACAACTCTCCCTGTATCTCTTGGGAAGAAAGCATCGGCCGCCAAAACGCTGCTGAAAGTAAACAAGCACAGCACACAACAGACCACCGATACATATATTGACATCCCAGGCTGTGGAGTAGTAACCCATTCTCGGGTTGGCGTAAATGTTATAGAGGTTCCAGGTGGAACTATGAGCCCTGTAGAGATCGTATGCATGAGGCAACAACCGAACAATGGTAGTTCCGATATAAAAGGGAGCAGCAAGAGCCCTCTCTTTGGAATCACAAAATAGGTTGAAAACTATCTGAGGGAGCAAATAACCGTCCAAGACCAAACCAGCGTAGGATTTGAGGTCACCCCAGAAAAGCCATGGCTGATAGCTCTTGTGAGAATAATTCCACTTATGCACAAACAAAGCTATTAATCCGCCTCCTATGTACAAAGGTAATGATAAATAAAGAACCTTTCTATCAGAAACCCACAGATTTCTATGGTTTTCATCACCAACTCTTGCAGACCATGTTAGTTGGAGAAGACGGAACTGCAGCAGGAATGCTATCATGGTAATCACCCTCACTAGTACTTCATTGACTTCCAGCCATCCACCACTCCCGATGAAAACATTCTGTCTATTATGGTTTGCCAAAAATAACGCTTCGAAGTTCAACAACAGGGGAATCATATGTGCCAGTGTAAGAACGATGAGCATCACAACTGAGATGAATGGAAGGACGTTTGGGTGTTTTTTAACATGAAATAGCTGCAGACCTACAAGAATACATGCAAGTGTGTTGGAAACTAAGACCATGGTGACCTCAAGATCCATTCTCCATATCGATTCACTGGCTTGGCTTGTGTAAATGGACCTTGATAACAACTCCAGACTGTCAAAGTATAATGGATCCGCCTTACTTCGGGTGCTCTCAATGGTTCCCTTGACAGGGCTTCCATCGTTTGCATTCAATCGGGAGTACTGCAAAGTAACACCAATTTCACAGTCCAAAGAATCCTCTTGCCGTAGTGTCTTATTAAGTAATCTAAGATGCCTACAACCAATCATGCAGAGGACTCCTGTTTTCGTATCATATATCCCTTCAGCTGATATATCTACCGGCTTAGTTGAAGGAACATCACCTCCCAGCTTGAAATCTACTGGAGGTGTGAAGCTCATTTCATAGCTTACATTTAGCACACTTCCATAGCTTTTGTTAACTAGACCTGCAGACTCAGATAGCCTTGAGAACCTCGCAAAGGGTTTATAAAACTCATCATCCACAGACAGTGGAGATGAATAACCCGATGCTTTCTGCCCTTTACTATTTTTCACTGTCATATCGAATCTCATATCAGATGAATACCCATCAGGGTATTTTCCTCCCTTGCCTTTAACCTTCATTTTACTCACACAATATCTCCTTACATTTACAATCTCAGAGTACTCGTATTTCAGACCTTCAAGTTTCATCTTCCCACCTGCAGAACTTTGGAACACAACTTTACCAAAGTAACCCGAGTCATTTGTGCTCCTATTACTCCACATTTGCCCGACAATAGTACTCCTCTTTCTCAAGGACAAGACTGCTGGTAAGCTCAAGCTCAACCTGACGGAGCAATCCCCAACCAAACCATCCGCCACACTCAAAATCCTGCAAGCAACCATGTCGACCCGCTTCTTCTCTGGATCCCAAGCTCCCTCAGCAACCAATGTAACATTTGGATCAAAACCATAATATTTTCCGTTATAGCTCAAGTCCGAAAAATCAAACAAGTACCGCAATCTCCCATTATCTAAACAATCAATTTCATTGAATGCCATATTCCCAGGTAAA
Organism: Cornus suecica; assembly: GCA_963922005.1. NCBI lineage: Eukaryota > Viridiplantae > Streptophyta > Magnoliopsida > Cornales > Cornaceae > Cornus > Cornus suecica. The sequence continues at coordinate 3,493,620 of OY998241.1, forward strand.
ATCCTAGCGCTACCACCAAGAGGATTGCAATTTACAGCATTACAATCACTAATATAACTCAATTCAAATCTACCAGCTGACCTAATCACTTTACATACATCAGACCCCGACTCCAAATCACGATTCAAATTCACCCCCACCTTATCATATGCACTAAAACCCCCATTCCCAATTTCTCTATCTATTGCTGTGAATTGATAGTTCATCATTGACACACCCAATATCGAAATAGGTTCAAAATAATTCATACTATCTCTATCATCAATACTTTTCAATGTTCCATTAACCAAACTAGTAGTGATAGTAGACGAATTCGGATAATTAAGGTTTAGAATAGCATTGTGTGATTCAAAGAAATTCGAACCTGAACCAACCATACAGAGCTTTCCTGATGCTGGGGACCAAAACCCAGATAGCGAAAACCTCATTAGGTTTCTCTGCACCGGAATTCTGGGTGGCCGGAAATGGACTAGACGCAGATTCCGGCGACTCGAATTCCCGCGAAGGCCAAAACTTCTCGACCCATGAAGGGTCAGAGACGCTTCTAGAAACAGTATCTGATCCTCTAGGGTTCGATAGATGTTGTGAGTACGAAAAGAGAGGAATTTGGGGGAATTGGGTGTGGATTGGGGGTTTTGTTGACCTAGAATTGCATCGCCGCTGGCGAAGTAGGCGTTGCGGATTTCGAGGAGTGTAGAGTCTCCGGCGGCGAGTTTGACGGTGGGTGATGAGACGGGGATGACATGGTTGCAATACGTGGCGACTGGGAAAGGGATTGAGGTTGGAGTGGAGGGTTTGAGGAAGAAGATGAGGAAGAGGATGAGAACGGCTTGGAATTGGTTCATGGTTGGGAGGTGGAGTGAGGAAACCCTAACGCTAGATTTTTGCAACGGAGGTGGAGGTGGAGGTGGAGTGGAGTTTACCTCCGTTGCCTATTCGTTGAAGATGGGTTATATCTATATCTATATCTATATCTATCTATACTTATTATTAAAAGGGCAATAGCCCAATCAGAGAATGACACATGTTTGTAAAATTAAAAATATAGTATACCCTCTCTCTCCTCAATCTCTCTCTCTCCTCTACCACTCTCTCTGCAACAAATCATCTACCTCTCTCTCTCTAACATTCATGGCTACTTTCACATGGGCGACCCAGGGACAAAGCTACGCCGGCGGTGGGTGTTGGGTGGAGATGAAGGTGTATACAGAGCTACGGCGGCGTGGAGACAGGGCTACACAATCTTCTTGTTCTTGTTTCACTAATTCATTTTTTGTTCCGTAGAAGGAAATGGGCACAATTTTGCTTTATTTATTATGAATTGGGTTTTGATTTGCTTCCATTTTTCTTAATTAGTGCTTAATTGAGTTTTAATATTTTTGTTCAATTTTTTCGTCTTTTAAATCTGAATTGAGATGAGATTTATATTTGTGTTCAGTTTTCAAAATTATATGTGATGGGTTTTAATATTTGTTTTCAATTTGTTCATGAAGGGATTTTGATATTTGTGCTCAATTATCTTAAATAGACTTTCGTAAGCCCCCTTCAATTGAAGAACAAAACAAAAAAAAACAGAGAGCGATTGATTAAGGGATGTGTGTGCTATTGTTAGCTTCTTTGTGAAAGTACCCATGACTGTTAGAGAGAGGGGTAGATGGGAGATGAGATGATTTGTTTGAGAGAGAGAGTAGTGGAGGAGAGAGGGCTCGTCAAATGAGATGAGATGAATTCTATAACTTCAATTTAAATATAATTTTATTTAAAAAGATAATTCAATTTTAACTTGAGTTATAACTACAAAATTTAATTGAATTTTATAACTCCAATTCAAATAAAATCTTATTTAAAAAGATAATTCAATTTTAACTTGAGTTATAACTACAAAATTTAATTGAATTTTATAACTCCAATTCAAATCAAATCCTATTTGAAAAAATTATATTTATGTATGAATTATGTATTTAAATTATATCACTAAAATCCAATTGTATTTTACCCGAATCCTAAAAAAAATGTAATATTTTAAATTATTTTTTTATATTTTATTCCATAATTCCAAAATACAATTCTAATCCTAAATGAACTACAATTGTGAATCCTATAAAAATAATTATGAATCCCATATTTAACAATCCTAATTCTAAATGGCCTATAAAACTGAATCTCATATACCATTATATTTAACAATTCTAATCTTAAATGGACTATAATATTGAATATCATCTACAATTATAATTAAGAATGCTAATTCTAATAGTATAAATGATAACTTTGACGGATAAAACTAATTGTGTTGTGATTAAAAGTTATTATATCAACATATAATTAAAAATCATATAACAATAGTACAACCTATAGATAATCCTACACCCCTTTGTTTTTAAGAGACTACGATTCTCAAGTTTCTCCCTCTCTCCACTCCCATTGTAATTCTTCTATTCTACTTTAATTTTATCTATGTTGTATTTAATGTATTTATGTTGTTCCATTAATTTTTTGTGACTATTTCAGGACAATTATATTAATTAGGTTAGTATTTCTTTTTCTATTTTTCTTTTATTGAAATTCAATATGTATTTATTAGTTTCGATATATATATATATTGATAGATATTGGGGTTTGATCAAGCTTAATTTATTTATTTTTTAATGCTTGAATTTATATGAATTTCTTCTTAAGGTACTATATTATTTAATATTTATATTTTGAGTATTTGTGATAATTATCTTATTTTGAAATTGTACTATTTTTTAATATTTATGTGACTTTAAATTACGTACAAAACACATGTTTTTTACTAGTATATATATATATATATACATATAATATACTACAGTATATATACATATAATGTAGTATACTACTGCTGCAACACTCATGCATAAACAACTTGGTAAGTGTGAAAAAATAAGAACTTGGGTAAAATACACAGACTTCCATGAGATTAGATGTAATTATGTATAATGTGTATGATTAATGTTCATTACACTAATGTTGCATAAATGGAATGAGATAAAGGTGGGAATGGGAATGGGAATGACGATGGAATGAACATTACCATTCTCTTATTTGGGTAGAGTATTATTAAGTCCAAAACATGATTGGTTTTTCGAAAGCTGCTTTTGGCTTTCAGGAGGAAAAAATTATTTTGAACGATGTTTGACAAAATTTTAGAAGAGCTTATGGTCTATGGAATAACGTTTTGAGGAAATTAGGGGTACCAATTTCATAAAACAACTTTTGTTTCTCTTTTTCTTTTGCGTAAAATAGAAGCAAACGCTTTGTCTTCATTCCAAACCTATTAATGGAATGAATTTGCATTCTCTCTGTAATGAAATTTCATCCAAGAGAATGTACGTTCCCATTCTACAAATACCAAACTACAGATGATTGGAATGAAATCCATTCTTGTGTACCAAACGCAACTTAAGTAGTTCTATTTTATCAAAATCTGACTTAATTACCTTGATCAAATGATATTTTTGTCACTATGTAATATACCTTTATTATATAATTAAAAAATATTTGTACAACCACCATGAATAATTAAACCAAACCTGAAGAGAGTTCATTGTATTTTATCCAAAAATAAATCGATTATAAAATTTTCTCATTTGGAATTATAAAAGATATATAGATTTCTTGTTCACCAACTTCAAAACTTCTTCCGTACAAATAAACAAGAAATTATTTACAGTATTTAAAGTTAAAGTTAATCATTGATAGTGTGTACTTTGTTCATACCATTCTTACACCTGACAGTATCAAACAAGCCAATCCAACTGATGTTCTTAATATTGAGTAATATCATATGATACACAGACAACAACCTTTCTTCAGTTTCTTCCAAATATACACATAAACACAACCTTAACAAAAGTTAAAATACAATCAAATGTTTTACAAAACCACAACTGGTTCAATAAAATTGGCTGCAATCAATTCCCTTTCCCGAAAATGCTTCCACAAGCCTAGGGAAGAGCTTAGCAAGCATGATCTTGAACCCTGTAGAGCTTCCCGGTTGATTTTCTTGCTCGGTTTTTTCACATCCAAAAGCGCAACCTACTGGAGCTCCTTCCATATATGCCTTACATGCCAGAAGAAAACATTTGGAACGTCGGGTAAAGTGCTCCTCCACAAGTGCCTCAAAACGCTGCACCGAAGCGAAAACAATGTCAAAAGCAGGCCAATACATATATGTTAAGGGCAGGGTCATCACCGTGTCAAAAACCACAGTGGTCCTCGGATTTTAGCTCTGCATTTTGTTAATTCGACATTGTTGCAAAACAAAACAAAAAAAAAAAACCATATTTATTTAGATTCACGAAGAATTGATAAATCGTCTCAAGGCTTTTGGAAAAAAATACAGAATAATTTACTGGATTTGTTTTTCAGACAGTACTTACGTATTGCACCATTATAATTGCCATTCTTGAATTTATTGAGAAAAGAGGAAACGGCAATTCCATAAGAAAAAAAGAGTAGTGTACCTTGGGCGGATTGTGTAGCAGGTATAGCATTGTCTTGCAGCTAAGGAGAAATGCATTTTCGTTGTAGCTAAATGAGTTTCTCTCTCCCTCAGCTCTTCCCATCAGCTCATCATATCCAGCTTCATTGAAGTAAGGCTTTTCATTAAGCACAAGGGCCTGTAACGAGAGGAGCACTTGGAGAACGGTGGAGCTTTCTGGATTCCATACTTCAGAAGACGTGCCCGTCCATGTATTGAGAAGACTCAGACAGACCTTTCCAGACTCATACAGGTTGGGGTTAATTCGAAGTCCACCAGATTTGTAGTGCACCAACTGCATAGCGTGTGCCCAAATAAAGTGAGTGAGCTTTTTGTTTAGCTATATTGTGGATTTATTACAACCACTAGAATACATATCTCTATAGACTGCTACAAACATATACACAAGCACTATACTTTGCAGACCAAATTGCACATTGGAACTTTCTTGGAAAGCGACGTTAAATTATCGAAGTAGAGGTTGTCCAGTTACACATTTATTCAAGAACCAAGTCAATTAATAAGAATCAGAACACAAAACTACAATACTTACAGGAGGTTCATGAGGATACTCTGGAGGCAGAAAAATGTCGAAAAAGAAAAGTCCGTCATGGTATGGAGTTCCAGGTGCTCCTATGATGGCTGCTCGCAATAAATCCATCCTTTCCTCGTAGATACGGACATAAATTGTTTCTGTTCAGGTTACAGAATAGGCCATATTAGCAATAGCTTAGAGTTTGGAATGTTAGGATCCACTCAATAATAGTTGCTTGTCCCACTTCAAAAAAAATTAACTTTGCATATGTAGAATTTATTGTGGGTGAACTTCTTAAGTCGGCTGCTTCATATGTTGCAAATATTTTTGTATCTACAACTATTGTTCATCCCTCTTTCAGAGTTGCATTTTCTACCGCAAAATCAGTTTTGTTTATATTTTTGTCAAGTATTATTTTCTCAAGTATGATAGATTGACCTAAGTAGAAGCTATGAATAGTTTACGAGTGAACGAAGGAGAATTTTCGAATCCAGAAAGTTAAAAGAGAAACATCTTTGAATCCACAAAGTTACAAGAAAAATTGCAGAGCAATCTGAAATAGTATTGATGAAAGGGTCATTATATTTGCTTGCATTACATGCCTATTTATAATAGAAGAAAGAAAAACACACACTGTCAGGAAATTAACACCCAAGATTACCAATTAGCATAAGGAAAAAAAAGAAAGAAGAGAAGAGAAAACTACCCGAAAGATAGGCTATTTGTTGAAAAGTTTTAAAATAAACAAGATCCTAAATGCTAAACGAAATTGTCCTACAATTTCACTAGTCACACTCGCTCAAAGTCTCCTGCAATAGTTCATATGACAAAGCACATAGAGAAATAAACAACACGAGATCAAGTACTTACCAGGAAGATCTTTCTCCAGGATGCTCCATTCTTGCCGAACCTTCTTCAGCCAACTTCTTTTCATCTATAAAGGGAAAATGAGGAACAAATGGTTTTTTAATCCATTCACACGTAACTTGTTATTTCAAGGGAATACGGAGTAATGCTCAAACCTGAGACGGTGTTAATCCCTTGCCAACCCCATCGACAAAATAGTGGTCGTAGCAACCACTAACCATATCAAATTGCCTAAAATCTTCCGAGTTGCTGTTGCCTGATGAATGCAGAAAGGTTTCATTTTCCCCAATATCTTGGACTTCCAGCTCCCTTTTAGTTTCTCCAAGTCTACACAAGTCACCTACTATAGCTGGTGGTTCCTCGGTGCACAAATTGCAAGAATCCAGATCTTTCTCGTTGATAGTCACATCATGTGCATCTTCTAATATAGGACCAGATGTACCTGGCAGTGATGAGGAAACCAGATAACCAAAGAGGCCTGCCGTAATACTTGTGAAAAACCCAACAGCAGCTCGAGGAAGTGAATAGGAACTCAAGTCCAACAATCCCTGAGCATATACGTAAGCAGTTCCTTTAATAATCCTAGTGCAGTTGACACAAGCATTTTTCCTTTTTATGAAGAATACTGTATTTATATGAAGTCTATACTATGAGGTTATAACCCAATATACTATGTTAGTCTACACACAACATGAAGATGGATTCACCTTTCCTTTCCCTAAGAAAGAATGCCTATCATGCTCAGTATCTAGATTCCACTGCTCAACATATCCATCGTTCAGCGCTCGAGAGGCAGATGAGCCTTCAAATTTGTCCAACTGAATGATTTCATAAGGTGCAACCTGGAATGATATTGTAGTATTAAAATACTAATAATAGCTCTGAAAATGCACAGTAACTCATTAAATAAATGCCAGTGCTACATGAAAACATAATAAACTCTGCAACTCTTCAGCACTGCACCAAAACAAATGTATGGTAATAATTAAAAAGATAAAAATGGAAAAAATGTAAGCATCTGGATTGGTAAAATCTTAGTACTCAACTAGTTTGGGAAACTACAATTGTAATTCTAGGATCAGTTCTTGTCTTCTCTTTCCAACACTCCACCTAGATACGACTTACACCGGGTAATGTAAGTTTCTACGTGTGGAATGATCTTGGGAGTTATGGGATAGATCAACAGTTGATATGAATTATAGTCCTCCGTAGGGAAAGGTAGGGAGTTATATCTTTAGTTTTTTTGTTTTTTTTTCCCTATTAGAAGAGAGCTCTACAGAAGTGCACTTACAACTAGAAATGAAGAAATAATGTGAATAACATCAGACAATGTAAAACTCCTCAGAATGCCCAACAAGTTGGATAGCGAGTACCATATCCCAAAAAGACAATGCGGTAAATAATATTCATCTTCGTACCTTGTTTGTAATGCCAGTAGCCCATTTCACTTCAACTTTTCCATCTTTTAAGCCCATGACAATGCCAATGCATGACAGGTAACTATCATTGGGAAACTCACTTTGATAACCACCATAGTTCTTACCCTTAATAACAGCCTCCTCACCCCTTTCTGTTCTTGTGAATACATGGTTTTTGGAAAAACTTTCATCAAGATGATCAACTAACTCAGTCGTTTCCAATCTAAACACGATATCACCAAAACAATATGAATACTCTGGGTGCTCAATCAATTCATAAGCACTCACAGTTTCCTCCATACGCTTTCCCTCAAAATCAAATAGTTGATTTGCTTCCAAAGTTTCCCATTTGACCTTCACAGTTTTTTCCTTTGCATCAACGCTCCTCACAACACCCCATCTTCCATTGCTAGGAACATGTAAATCATCATTACAACTGCCCTTTTCGAGTACAAATTGTTCAGGCCAAAAGTCATGAGCACCAACAACATTTACGGGGAACAAAGCATTTGAATCTAAACCTAAGGAGAGGCTGCCATCCTGCCACAAAACATCAACTTTGGTCTTCGTCTTCACAGTAACAAAGATTTCCTGAAAATTTGGAATGAGGTCTTTTTCTGATTGTTTATGCTCTTTAACAGACTCACAAATGGATGCATTAAAAGAAGTCTTCTTCATAACATCATTATGATCTGCATCTGGAAGTATGCACCAATCACCAAGCTGCCAATTTGCATGTGAAAAGCATGACAAGCATGTGAGGTCTTTTAAATCTTGTAAACATGAGGGAGTAGGAACCCTTTCACAACCGAACAAGACAAAGCCAAGCCAATCAACATATACCAACTCTGATTTGACAGAACAAACAGTTCCTTCATCTCGTTTGGGCTTCCATGTGCCACGTAACCAATTTGCTGATCGGGAAACAGATGGGAGTTCAACCCGCACTCTCTGTCCTGGATAATAAGAGTACTGCGAATCTTCGAGTAAGTCAGAAGATATAGGAAGAACCTTCTCTGGATCCATCATGGTGAATTCACACTCTGAACCATCATCAAACATGATGGTGAGACAATCAATTACTTTATCCACTTTTCCGAGCCAGGGTCCATACACCACATAATCACCAACTGAAATGGAATGATACTTTTTAAGTTCTTTCGAATTCACATCTTTTATTGCTGTTCCATGAGCATTTTCCAAGTCCAAAAACATTTCCACATTGACCACTCTTCCAATCTGTCCGGATGGATCTTTTACGGAGCAGACTATGTCCCCATGAATAAACCCCCTCTCAAACAAGAGGAAATCATCAATCTTTCTGATGCTTTCCTCAAGGCTTGACAAAATGCTATTGGCCTGCCCACCATACAAATTTTCAGTGTCGTCTTGATCCTCGCAGCTACCACTCTCACTGGAACTGTCAAAGTCGTCACTCAACAGAAATTCCATCACTTCAAAGCCTGTTGAAAAATTTGCACAATTTAGTTAAATATTTGCAAAACCATAGTAGACGCAAAGGGATTAGAGCGTTTGAGTAGTAGTTAATTTTGAAAAGATTTCTCACCTGTGTCACACTAACAAAATATTTAAGATAAAGTTTCTCCTAAAGTGACCAGCACTTTAACCCTCAAAATCTCTGCAAATTTTCATAAGTGAAAATTAGTTTAGTTGAACGCGGTATCGTAAATGAAGAGAATGTATACCTGGATCTGGGTACACAAAAATGCTCGAGTAACCATCCAATTTTCAGTGAAGAAAATTGTTCACAATATAACAGAGCTCGGCATTAAATTTACCATACTCAGCTACATATGTTGTATTTTAGAGCTACACAACAATGCAATCAAGAAACCATAATATTGAAAAGGGATAGATAAGTACCACGATATATGTTCCTTGCCTGTTGATTCAGAACATTCAACACTCTGCCAGTCCAAATGTTTTCTTAGTATGGGAAATTGCAATAAGGATCAGCGAGTGGTGTCGGATATCAAAGGATGAGATGATAGTACTATTCACTATACTATTAAAAAAAAAAATTATATTATCTAGGTCAATCTGATATTGTGATACAGAGACCAGGATAATATCTCCAAACACTTGGAGATCAATGCCAAAGGAGATTTGCCCAAAAGAGATAAAGGGAGTCTATTGAAGACTCCCGACTGCCAAAGGAGATTTGCCCAAGGAATGGACTGAAGTTTCCACTAGAAGGAACTGCCAAAAGAGATTCAAGGTCAAATTGATAAGATGATAATTTTCCAAACCAATTGCGAAACCTCCTCAAGTGTAACTTTCAAAAGAGGCCTACCCGGCTAGAGGAAACTAATGAAGTTTTGCCAAAGGAGATTTGCCCAGCAGAACTGAAATTTCAAATTAAGTATATATATACATATATATAGATATATTCAAACGGTCTGAAAGCTTGAAACTTTCAGAAGCGAATTTTATATTGCCAAAGGAGATTTGCCCCTGATTGAAGTCAAAGTTTCAGTCAGTTCTGTCCACCGCCAAAGGAGAGAGATTTGCCTGCATAAAATTCAATTGACAAACATAAATCCTGTATTCAGAAGAGAAAGATTCAAGCCTCCAAATAAAAGAGCATCAGATAAATGTATCTAGTGCCATAATCCATATAAACCTATGTTACATGGACTCGGGTACGAGTGTCGGACACGGGCATGCATCCGTGTGTCGGATGTGTCAAATATCTAATAAAAGGACACATGGACACGGCTAAATATTTATTTTATTTAATGTTTTTATTTTATTCTCAAGTGTACAACAATGTTTTTATCAAATATAGTGTTCAAACTAAATATTTTACTCCTTTGAAGTAATATGATAGCAATATGGAATCATTTGGAGCTAAATTTAGGTAAATGTCCTACCACAAGTGTCGGACACGTATCCATACTCATGTCCGCCTTATAAGTGTCGGACACGAGTACTTCACCTACTTTAGAAGAGTCCATGTAACATAGATATAAACCAAGCCATCTCAAGAATGATATTACCTGTCGAAAGTAAAAAGCTGCTAGAACCAGTTTAAATTTCCAAGGAACCTGGAAAAACAAGTGTTAGAGCTCTTAAAGACCACCATGTGGAGAAAATAAAACATTAAACTTCAATCACTAAATTGCTCTTCGCTGTAAGGTTTATAAACAGAATTATGGAAAATGGGTAGACAAGTAGATTAAAAAGGAATATTGCAGGTGTGTTTGTGAAACAGTTAAACAAAGCAAAATTCAAAGGAAAAAAAAAAAAAACAAATATATCTTGACCTCACTGCCTTCATACAGTTCATTCCAAATAAAACCAGAAATTTCATGCAAGTCCACCAATAGTTAACATGAATGCTTAACAAATTATCCCTCTTCGAAACGCTCTTCCAAACCTCGAAAGCTCTTTCGAAAAATTTGCCAAACACCATTCGAAACAACTTTTCCATCCAAAAGCACCATTTGAAAAGCCAATCAAAGAGGGCTTAATTTATATCTTTATAGAGTCGAAAACCCAATTTTTTTCCGGACAAGAATTAGAAAATTCCCAACATAATACAACTCTAACATGGAAACCGAATTAGAGTCAAATTTGAGAAAAAATTTCCCAACAATAAATTCCAAATAACCCTTTACCAAAAGGGTGGTTCATAGTTCATGATTTTTTTTTCAAATACAAACCCAAATCCAAGATTAGAGATTTTCAACAACAACAAAACCAAATGAAGGCATAATATCATACACTATATATGCAGAGCTAAAAAAAGGTTCCAACTTTACTTTATTAAACATTTGAAATGAAAGTAATAGCAACAAACTGATATTGGAAAGTAATAACATCAAACACCTTCTTGAACAAACAATTTCTAACAGTTTCATGAGATGATAATAAAATGAAATTATTCATTTGCCAAAAATCAAACTTTTTTCAAAACAAGACTGAAAAGGCAGAAATTGGAGGGTAGAGAACTGAACCAATACCTTACTACCCAGTTATGGGTTCAGAGAGGCAGAGTTTCCTCTCTGAACCCATTCCTTCACACCATAACCAAACCTCGAAAACATGAAAGAGCTGCAGGAGACACCTCTAGTTTCTCTCTCTTAAATGTTGGAGCTTTCCATTTCACATCCAATTAGATATGTACGAACAGTATCATCCCACTCCTAGTCCCAGTGTGTGTATATAAACAAATGTGTCTATGACTGTATGTATATCTATATATAATATATATATATATATATAAATTTATTTATTCACAATATTACATGTCAACAGTTGGGTGTCCAAATCTCCAACACAGCCTTGCTTTGTTGCAACTTAAAGGGAACTTTTTATTATTCAAAATTTTTTATTTTTTATTTTTTTGGCATTACACATTGTTATGAGTTTAGAATGAGATCATATGACTTTAATTTCAAATGTACTTCTTCTTCTTCTTCTTGGTGAAATAACCTTTTATAGCTTTGAAATTTTCGCAAAGATAAATGAGCAAATAAACTAGCACAAAAGTGTTAGAATATATCATTTGGAAATTTTTGGAGAAATTTTATTCAATAATAAACATTTTGTAAACAAAATATTTATAATTCCTACCATAAAGTTTTAAGGTATGTGTATAGTAAGAGTCAAAGATTCTGAATTTCATGACATATATACCTCACCGGCACAAGTTGTTCATATTCCAATAAATTTTGCTACAGAATCGAATCAAATCTAAGCAAAATAGTCCACTTTTTTTCTCTCTCATAAGACAAAAAGATGGCAAAGAAAGCACTTCCACCGGAACAATAATAAGGGCTTGTTTGATTTTTAGTTTAGTCTGGTCTTATTTTTGCTTTTTTTTAAAGACCAAAAGATTTTGGTTTTTATAATTTAAGACCATATATTTTTTCTAGGTGGGCCCCGCATTCCACTAAATATCATCTTTTCTCTCTCTCTTTCTATATATATATATATATATAATTCATGGTGGACCCCGCTGACCACTATTCTTTACTCTCTTTCTTTCTAAATAGGATAATTTGCACTAACACCCCCTGAAGTTTGCATCTATATATATTTTCAAAAACATATAAATTCGAAATATATATATATTTCGAAAATATATATATAAAATTTGAAAAATATATAAATTCGAATATATATATATTTCAAAAAAAAATAATTCAAAATATATATATTTTCAAAAACAAAATTCAAAAAATTATATAATTTCGAAAAACATATAATCATTTCAAAAAATATGTATATTTTCGAATTTATATATTTTTCAAATTATAAATATATATAATCGAATTATATATATATATTTCAAATTTTATATATTTTTTGAAATTTATATATGTTTTTCAAAATTATATAATTTTTTAAATTTTGTTTTAGAAAATATATATATTTTGATTTTTTTTTTGAAATATATATATTCGAATTTATATAAATTATATATATATATTTTTGAATTATATATATTTCAAATTTTATATATATTTTTAAATTTTTTATATATGTTTTTCGAAATTATATAATGTTTTGAATTTTGTTTTTGAATATATATATATTTTGAATTTTATATATATTTTTTGAAATATATATATTCGAATTTAAATATTTTTCAATTTATATATATATTTTTGAATTTTATATATATTTTTATTTTATATATATTTTTTGAAATTTATATATATTTTTCGAAATTTATATATTTTTTCAAAATTTAAATATTTGTTTTCGAATTTTATACATTTTTTTCAATTTTATATATTTTTTCGAATTTATATATATGTTTTTCAAAATTTTATATATTTGGGGTTGGGGTATAAAGGTCATTTCACATTATCCTTAATATTTTCGAATTTTATGAAAGGTATTTTGGTCATTTGGGGTGTCATGGCAAGCAAAACCAAACCTGAGAGGGTGTTAGTGCAAATTACCCTTCTATATATATATATATATAATTCATGGTGGGCCCCGCTGGCCACTACTCTTTACAAAACCACACAAGACCAAACAAAACCAATATAGCCAGACAAAACTAGACAAAACGAGACCAGACCAGAAATCAAACGGGCCCTAAGGTTCTGTTTTGTAAACAGGTTTGGTGCCAAAAATATGATTTTGGTGCCAAAAAATGATACCAAATCATGTTTGGTAAAATGGTGCCAAAAAATGGTACCGTTATTGTAGCAAATCATGGTGCCAAATTTGTGAAGGATTTTGGAACCATTTTTTTGATGGTTTTGGATGGTGCGGGTACTGTAGCAACCCGAATCACTGTAGAACCGAATATAATATTTATATTTTAATATTATAAATAATATTAATATATATATATTAATATTAAAATTTATATTAATATTAAAATAATATTATTATAAATTTTAATATTAATATTTTAATAATATATTAAAATTAATATTAAAGTATTAATATATTTTAATATAATAAAAATATATTAATATATTTTAATATTATAAATTTTAATATTAATATATTAGTATATTAATATATTTTAATTTTAATATTAATATTAATATATTTTAACCCATACCAACTCTACCAAACATGGTTTGGTTTTTCAGCATCACTTTTTCTCACACCAAAACCATCTGCACCAAACATGATTTGGAACCAAAATAAAACCACATCAAACCAAATCCAACCCAACCCAAACCAAAACCAAAAACTAACACCGTACCAAACCGTTACCAAACGCAACCTAAGGAAAAGTGTACTAATGTTGAGCACCTAAAGATACACACACATATATATATAATACATATCAATCACACCCCTGAGGTTTAGATAATTTCATTTACACCCCTAAGGTTTATCTTTATTTCAATCACACCCCCTAATATTTGAGTATCTTTATTTACACTCCCTTATGGTATAAAATATCCTAAATACCCTTAAGTCAAACAAACTTAAATGAATTCAATTCCAAAATAATCTAAATCTTGTGTCCAAACAAAAATTAAATATGATTCTAAACAAAATTAAACGCATATTCAAACAACTTTATCCTCAACCTCAACCCTAACCCTAATCACTCCCCCTTCCCTCCCCCCGCCCCACCCCACCCCAGACCCTTACCCGCCGCCCCCTATCGTCGTTACCCCCGCAACCCCCTGCAGCTCCCCCCTTCCTAACTTATTAGGTGTTTTCGGAAATAAAAATCATATCAAAAGGAATCACTCAAAAACAAAAAACAAAAAAGGGTAAATTTCACTAACACCCCCTCAAAGATACCTTAATTTCACACAGATCTTTTCAATATTCACTATTCACACTCGGACCCCCTCAAAATTAAATTTTGTCCCACAAAGACCCCCTCCATCTCCACGCCGTTAAATTGTGTCGTTAAGCACCCTGTGAATTGTCTATTTTGCCCTCAAAATGATATAAAATGACCTGTATATCCTTTTTCTTCTTCAATTTGGGCATCCCAAAATCATAACCCTAATTTATATATAGAGAGAGATTGGAAGTGGAAAATTGGGAGAGAGATTGAAGACGAGGATTGTATATATTGCATACCCATATATACATATATATACCCGAATGGTGTAGATCTATATATATATGTGTGTGTCTATATATATATCTATAGATCTATATATATATGTGTGTGTCTATATATATATGTATAGATCTATATATATATATGTGTGTATATATATATGTGTGCGTCTGTGTACAGAGGGAGGTGTGTGTGTGTGTGTGTGAGAGAGAGATAATTAAATAAATTTTAAATGTGTTTTTAATTTTATATTTATTTTCAAAATTTATAATTTTTTATATATTTTTTTGAATTTTATAATTATTTTCAAAATTTAATATATATTATTTGAATTTTATATGGTTTTTTTTAAAATTTTATATATTTGTCTTGAATTTAATATGTTTTTAAAAAAAAATTCAAAATTTATACATATATTTTTATTTTATATTTATTTTCGATTTTATATAATTTTTCAAAATTTTATATTTTTTTTGAATTTTATATATTTTTTTTGAATTTTATATAATTTTTTTGAATTTTAAATATTTCTTTCAAATTTTATATATTATTTTAGAATTTTAGAATTTTATATGTTTTTTTAAATTTAATTGTTTTGAATCTATATATTTTTCGCCATTTTATATATATATTTCTAAATTTTTATATATTTTCATATTTTAATATAATTTTTCAAAATTTTATATTTTTTTAATTATATATACTTTATTTTTGAATTTTCATATTTTTTTTGAATTTTATATA
The DNA here is from genome assembly GCA_963922005.1 of Cornus suecica. Lineage (NCBI taxonomy): Eukaryota > Viridiplantae > Streptophyta > Magnoliopsida > Cornales > Cornaceae > Cornus > Cornus suecica. The sequence continues at coordinate 3,509,216 of OY998241.1, forward strand.
ATTTTTTTGAATTTTAAATATTTATTTCAAATTTTATATATTATTTTTGAACTTTATAATTTAGGTATGTTTTTTGAAATTTAAATATTTTTTTGAATCTATATAATTTTCCCCATTTTATATATATATTTATAAATTTTTATATATTTTCTGATTTTAATATAATTTTTCAAAATTTTATATTTTTTTGAATTATATATATATTTTTTGAATTTTAAATATTTCTTTCAAATTTTATATATTATTTTTGAAATTTATAATATATATATATTTTTTCAAATTTTATATATATTTATTCTAATTTTAAATATTTTTTCAAATTTTATATATGATTTTCGAATTTTTATTTGATTTTTTAAAATATATATAAAAGGGCAAATTAGTAATTTCACAATAAAACGTTAGTAAATCTAACTGCCGATTGTCTCAGGGGGTCTATGTAGGATTATGATCTTTTGAGGGGGTGTCGGTGGAAATTACCCAACAAAAAATAAAAGGGAACAATTTGGAATCGGAATGGTTCAATAACAAACGCGGTGAGGAGGCCAACCTTCGAATTTAATTTCATTTTTGTGAAGTAACTATTTCATTTACACTTTCAATCAATTCTGTTTTTCATTCAATATATGTTAGCTCTGTGTTTTCATATCACTTTCGCTGATTGTTTCCTAAAACCCTAGTTTCACATTGCTTTGCAAGGACTGTATGCATATATATATATGTATGAATATACTAATAATGTTGATATAGATTTTTTCTTATTTTTCAGTTCTCTTATTTGTTATTAGATCCCAAATTCCAGAAGAGAAAAAAATGTATATGGAGAGTTAGGGAGGATAAATTACAAATTGATTAACCTTTTTTATTTATTTGTTTCAAATTTTATATTTTTTTTTCGAAATTTATATTTGTTTTTTGAATTTTATATATTTTTATTTTTGAATCTTATATATTTTTTCGAATTTTATATATATTTTTTACGAATTTTATATATTTCTTTTGAATTTTATATGTTTTTTCAAAATTTATATATTTTTTCGAATTATATATATATTTTTTAAATTTAATATATGTTTTTCGAATTTTATATATATATTTCGAATTTTATATATTTGTTTCGAATTTTATATGTTTTTTGAAATTTATATTTGTTTTTCGAATTTTATATTTTATTTTTGACTTTTATAGATATATTTTTAAATTTTAATATATATATTTCAAATTTTATATATATTTTCAAAATTTAATAAAAATGATAATGATAAAGTGAAATTTTTTAAATAAAAAATTAAATGATTAAATTATTGGAGGGGGTCAAATTGATAAAATACTATATTCTTGTTTCCAAACAACACTAGATTATCTTGTTGAGGTTAATTTTGGTGTTTCTAAAAATAATTTAGGATGATGTCATCGTTAAGGAGTGTTGTCAAACAACACTAGATTATATTGTCTAGATTTCTAAAAATAATTTAGACAATAATATTGTCACGTCCTGCATTATGAGGTTACGCCACGTAGGCGCCACACAGGCGCCACGCAGACGCTTCGTAGGATCCTACTTGGCATCCTACATGGCATCCGGAATATTCTAGACTTCTCCACACTTCTCCGGAATTCTCTAGAGTATTGTAGAGTTGTCTAGACTTGTATAGAATTGTATAGAACATTCTAGACATGGAGGATTCTAGAAATCTCTCCACTTTTCCTTGTAAGGCCCTTGGCCTATAAATAGAGGAGGGAGCTCATTTGCTCACCATCCATCCAAGCAATACAAGTTCAATTGCCTTCTAAGCTCTCTTGCCTACATTTCTCTTCTTACACACCAAGCTTCCGCATTCACCTAGCTTTAGTTGCTCACTAAGCTAGAGACCCACAAAGGCTTACTTAGCACTTCTCAAGCATCTTAGAGGTGTCTAAGGCCGCACGGTTCTTTGGAAACACCAAGTCCGTGACAGTTAGTATCAGAGCACGGTTCGTGAAGGATCACAACCTACTTGCAAGAGACTATGGCAGAGATGAACTCAACCATCACCCCAGCCGTGGAGGAGCAAGAACACGGCAGGGAGAATCAACGCCCACCCACTAACACCAAGGCAAGGTCGAAGTCCAAGTCCAAGGACGCTCAATCAAGCCTTGAGACACGCATCGATGACATAGAAGGCACTATGGCCATCATGCAGGAGCGTATAGTGGAGACTCACCAACGCTTGGAAGAACTGGAGTCCGATGACGCCGACTTCCAAGACACCATGAAGGGACAACTCAATGCCCTTGATGGAGACCATCGCAAGGAGCTACGCTCTCTTCGCGACGAGATAGCCACCCTACGTGGTTACATGGATCAAGAGCTTGGCAACATTCGGACATTCATGGAGGACATGCGTGCCGATTGGGCCATTTGCAAGCAAGCCGTAGCAAACGGCGCCACTGCTACTCGGGAGGCCGGAGCTCCCAGAATCGACGTCCCCAAGCCCAAGTGCTACAAGGGGGAACGTGTTGCCAAGGAGGTAGAAAACTTCCTATTTGGCATGGAACGATACTTTGACGCCAAAGGGATAGTGGATGAGGCGACAAAGATCAACACCACCACCCTCTACCTAGTGGACGATGCTATGCTATGGTGGAGGCGTAGACATGGCGATATCGATAGAGGTACACTTTCTATTGATACTTTGGCTGATTTCCGTAAAGAGTTTAAGAGGCACTTCTATCCTGAGAATGCCGAGGAAGAAGCTATGGGCAGACTCCGCCGGCTCAAACAAACAGGGACCATCCGAGACTATGTCAAGGAGTACACCTCTCTCACCCTTGAGAACTCTGAGCTCTCAGAGAAGGAGTCTCTCTTCTTCTTCATGGATGGCCTACAACAATGGGCCAAGACAGAGCTAAGACGACGTGGAGTGAAGGACCTTGCCACTGCCATCACAGAAGCGGAGGCATTGATCGATTTCAGCTCCAAGAAAGACTTTGCCAAGCCCAAGGACAAGACCCGGAACTTCGGCAAAGGTGGGGGAGACAAGGGCAGCACTTCTAATGCCACCAACACTGCCCCTCACAAAGAAGGCTTCCGGAAAGATGGAGGCAACAAGCCCCATAAACAACAACCATCACCCTGCTTCATATGTGGTGAGATGCATTGGACACGGTTTTGCCCAAAGAATAATACCGCCAATGCTATGACGCTTGAGCAGGAGGCACACATGGGTTCGCTTCAAATCCTCAATGCCATCAAGGCAAAGATGGAGGCCCCTAAGGCAGCACCTAAAGGGCTCATGTTCGTTGAAGCAACCATAGGGGGGACGTCTACTAGAGCATTGGTAGACACCGGCGCCTCCCACAACTTCATAAGCATCGACGAGGCCAAGCGACTAGGCCTCAAGTACACCAAGGATGACGGTTCCATGAAGGCCGTCAACTCAGCAGCCAAATCCATATACGGCACGGCCCGAGGCATACATGCCCACATAGGCCAATGGAATGGCCTCATTGATCTCTCGGTGGTACCCATGGACGACTTTGCCTTAGTCCTTGGAATAACATTCTTGGACAAGGTAAAGGCCTTCCTCATCCCCTACACCAACACCATGTGCATCATGGAAGGAAATACCACATGCATGGTGCCAGTCGAACGAGGAGCTAAGATTGAGGCTCGCTCCCTGTCTGCCATGCAATTCAACAAGGGGTACAAGAAGGGGGAAGTTAGCTACTTAGCCACCCTACTCGACTCACCAGAAGACCCCTCAGAGTCTTCCCCACATGAGGACATGCCCATGGAGATCCGCTCAGTACTACGTGAGTACGACGATGTCATGCCCTCGGAGCTACCAAAGAGACTACCACCCCGAAGGGAGGTAGATCACAAGATCGAGCTGGAACCAGGTTCCAAGCCACCATCCATGGCACCTTACCGCATGGCACCACCAGAGTTGGAGGAATTGCGGAAACAGCTCAACGACCTACTCGATGCGGGCTACGTTCGACCATCGAAGGCCCCTTATGGCGCTCCTGTCTTGTTTCAACGCAAGAAGGATGGGTCATTGCGGATGTGCATCGACTATAGAGCTCTCAACAAGGTGACCATAAAGAACAAGTACCCCATTCCTCTCATCGCAGACTTGTTCGACCAACTTGGGGGAGCACGCTACTTCACCAAGCTGGACTTGCGCTCGGGGTACTATCAAGTACGTATTGCGGCAGGAGATGAGCCCAAGACCACATGCGTGACAAGGTATGGCGCTTATGAATTCCTAGTCATGCCATTTGGTCTCACCAATGCACCAGCTACATTCTGCACTTTGATGAACAACCTATTCCATCCCTACTTGGACCGATTTGTGGTGGTATACTTGGACGACATCGTCATCTATAGCACCACCTTGGAAGATCACGTGCAACACTTGAAGACCGTCTTCCAAGTTCTCCGGGAGAACGACCTCTATGTGAAAAGGGAAAAATGTTCATTTGCCCAACAAGAGGTGATGTTCCTGGGTCACAAGATAAAGGATGGGAAGCTCTTAATGGATGAAAGCAAAGTACAAGCCATACGGGACTGGGAGCCACCCACCAAAGTGCCCGAACTACGATCATTCTTGGGCCTTGTCAACTACTACCGACGCTTTATCAAACACTACTCAGCACGAGCCGCTCCTTTGACGGACATGCTGAAGAAGGGACGCATATGGAGATGGACGGAGGAATGCCAAATTGCCTTTGATGACTTGAAGAAGGCAGTGATGGAGGAACCCATACTTTACCTACTGGACCACTCTAAGCCTTACGAGGTACACACTGATTCCTCGGACTTTGCCATTGGGGGAGTTCTCATGCAAGAGGGACACCCCATAGCCTATGAGAGCCGCAAGCTCAATGATGCCGAGCGGCGCTACACGGTGCAAGAGAAGGAGATGACCGCAGTTATCCATTGCCTTCGCACTTGGAGACACTACTTACTTGGGGCACGGTTCGTGATCATGACGGACAATGTCGCCACTAGCTACTTCCAGACACAGAAGAAGCTTAGCCCTAAGCAAGCACGGTGGCAAGATTACTTGGCCGAGTTCACTTATCGCTTGGAGTGCAAGCCAGGCAAAGCCAATGTCGTAGCGGATGCCCTCAGCCGCAAAGCAGAACTCGCGACCATTAGTCGACCACAACACCCTCTTATGGATCGCATCAAAGAGGGACTACAGCATGACCCCCTAGCCAAGAGTCTCATTCAACTTACCAAGGATGGCAAGACTCGACGCTTTTGGCTTAGGGATGATCTTCTCCTCACTACGGGCGACAGACTATTTGTGCCTAAGTGGGGGAACCTGCGAAGGGAACTCATCAAGGAGTGCCATGACACCATGTGGGCTGGACACCCAGGAATGAGGCGCACACAGGCAATCCTTGAGGATTCGTACTACTGGCCCCGGATGCGTGACGACATCGAGGCCTATGTACGCACTTGTCTTGTTTGCCAGCAAGACAAGATAGAGCAGCAGCAGCCGGCCGGTCTACTAGAGCCACTACCTATCCCAGAGGGTCCATGGGTGAGTGTTTCAATGGACTTCATCACATGCCTACCCAAGTCTAATGGTTGTGGTAGCATCATAGTAGTGGTAGATCGATTCAGCAAGTATGTCACCTTCATACCTGCCCCTGCAGATTGCACGGCCGAGCAGACAGCAGAGCTCTTCTTTGACCATGTGGTCAAGCAATGTGGGTTGCCACAAAACATAGTGAGTGACAGAGACCCACGCTTCACAGGCCGCTTCTGGACGGGACTCTTTCAGAAGATGGGTACGGGTCTCAACTTCTCTACTAGCTTTCACCCCCAATCCGACGGACAGACGGAGCGTATCAACGCGCTCCTAGAGCTATACTTGAGGCACTATGTTAGTGCCAACCAACGGGACTGGGCCAAACTCCTTGGAATAGCACAGTTTGCCTACAACTTGCAGCGAAGTGAGGCTACCAACCACAGTCCTTTCGAGATAGTGACCGGGCGACAACCCATGACACCTAACGCTATGGCATCAAGCGGAGATGGCAAGAGCCCGGCAACTTACATATTCGCCAAGGGATGGCAAGACCAATCCGACTTGGCAAGAGCCTACCTAGATAAGGCAGGCAAGAAAATGAAGAAGTGGGCTGACTCCAAGAGAAGGCCCCTAGAGTTCATGGAAGGAGACTTGGTCATGGTCAAGTTGCTACCCCAACAGTTCAAGTCTTTGCGAGCAGTGCACAAGGGGTTAGTACGACGCTACGAAGGTCCCTTCCCAATCATCAAACGAGTTGGAAAGGTCTCCTATATGGTGGAGCTACCACCAAAGATCAAGATTCATCAAGTTTTCCATGTCAGCAAGCTCAAGCCCTACTATGAAGACAAGGATGATCCAACTCGAGGCATATCACACCGAGCTCCTACTGCCGTGGTCACTTCCTTCGATAAGGAAGTAGAGTGCATCCTTGCCGACCGACAAGCGAGCAGAAGCGGAGTCCCCAAGTACACAGAGTACTTGGTGAAATGGAAAAACTTGCCGGATAGTGAAGCAAGCTGGGAGCATGAAGACACACTTTGGCAGTTTGCAAAACACATCCAGCAGTACAAGCAGAACGCGACGAGGACGTCACGAACTTAGGTGGGGGAGAATGTCACGTCCTGCATTATGAGGTTACGCCACGTAGGCGCCACACAGGCGCCACGCAGATGCTTCGTAGGATCCTACTTGGCATCCTACATGGCATCCGGAATATTCTAGACTTCTCCACACTTCTCCGGAATTCTCTAGAGTATTGTAGAGTTGTCTAGACTTGTATAGAATTGTATAGAACATTCTAGACATGGAGGATTCTAGAAATCTCTCCACTTTTCCTTGTAAGGCCCTTGGCCTATAAATAGAGGAGGGAGCTCATTTGCTCACCATCCATCCAAGCAATACAAGTTCAATTGCCTTCTAAGCTCTCTTGCCTACATTTCTCTTCTTACACACCAAGCTTCCGCATTCACCTAGCTTTAGTTGCTCACTAAGCTAGAGACCCACAAAGGCTTACTTAGCACTTCTCAAGCATCTTAGAGGTGTCTAAGGCCGCACGGTTCTTTGGAAACACCAAGTCCGTGACATTATGCTCAGAATTATTCACTGCTTCTCTATTTCACTGTAGATCATGTGTAAAGTACAATCCGTGGGGGGTTATCTCACTAGCAACTATCCTTTCGCTGACGTGGCACTAGTTTGGGTAATGACACAAGGCTACTGAAAATTCTTTTGTAATTATAATAGTTATATGAGACTTTTTACTAATTACACTAGGCTACTGGAAGTTTATAACAATTATGACTTAATTATCATTTATTGCTTTAGGCTACTAATTTTTATAATAAAAGTTTCTAACAATTTTTAATGATGATTAAATGGGCTTAATAATGTTTAATGAGACTTAAGACTTCTTTAGACACAAGATCTAGCAATAAATTATATTTTAACGAAACAATATAGCTCTTATACCAAAACGAATCGAAGGTCCTAAACAATAGAAACATGCAATTAAATCATAAGTAGTACAACAAAAATTCACAGAGGTGATTTACAAATCTGATAACGCTCCTTAAAACGCCAAGATAATGGCTAGACAGAATGAGCCAATAATTCAAGTTTGTTCACATAATTAGTTGTTGATTGTTTACAGCTGCTTGTACTGGTTGGATTCGAGAGATTTCAATACAGATCTACACTGTCTGGCTAAAATAAATTTATATGCTAAGACCTTAGTGTTGACAGAAGTTTGTTGCCCCGAAAAGAAAGGTTACTAAATTGGTAATAGACACAGAAGTATAATGGAAGATGAAAACTTTTATTGCATAACAAACTGGTACATAGAGACACGTTGTATATACATAGGTTTATTCTCACAACACACTGATATATACTTAAAGCACACTAATTATACATAAGCTCACACTGAAATACAACTGGAAATATAACTGAAAGACTCGAAAGGATTGCACTCCGAAATTCACTTCAACTCTCGACTCTGCTATTCAAACTGATGATGTTTCTTCTTTTATAGGCAAAGTGAGAAGTAGATAGATGGTGGAGATCTTTTGCTTTTTTTTCAATGGTTAAGATTAGAGATGCTCTCTTGATAAGGCTTGGTTTTGAAAAGATTTGCAGATGCTGTGGAGATAAGATTTCTGATCTCTTTTGTCAACTTGTTAGGTATTAGAGATAAACTTTCCTGTGGTGAGATACCCTTGCTTTAAGACTTTTGTAGATAAAACAGATCTTTTGTGTGGTACTATTGCAGATACTTTTGAGTTGTGCTTGTTTTTTCTTGTGGCGGTGTCTTGTCTATCCTTCTATCATATTCATGATATTGTGCTCTTCATGATATTGTGCTCTTCAACAATATCGTATGAATGATAACTAATTTGGTCTTCTCTATCATCAAGTGTTTTTATGGCTTTCTTTTCTATGTCAATAATGGCTAAAACATCTTGAGAGTCTTCTATCTCTGGAGGATCTCTGGGGATATTTGGTAAACGAGTTTTAATGAAGATTTCCATATTAATATTGCGTTCTAATAATTTATAACCATATAAAGATGTTGGATTAACTGTTCGCCAGGCTTTGTAGTAAGTAGAATGTTCATAGGTGGTTGACTCTATCTGATTTCTAAAATTATTATGCAACTGGTTATATCGTAGCAAATTTTGGACTTTAACTGATTCTGCATTGTTGTATATTCTATGATATCCAAGTATGACTGAACCACCTTTTACGTATTCTGGAGGAATGCTATAGACTTTGTAGCAGGATCGGCATATCTAGGCAATATTTCTGAAACCAATGGGTTTGTTCAAAGATGATGGCTTGATTAAGGCAATTAGAAAAATTGAAGATTTTTAAAACTTTTAGGGGCATGTCTTTTGGGATCAAAATGTGATTTACCATTCCTAATTCAAGAAGTTTACTAATGTGATAAATAACCCTTTTAGTTGAGAATGTTGTTTTTATTTCTAGTTCAAAATGTTGGAAACGACATAAATCAACGTTTAAAAGTACTATTTTATATGTTACTGTGTGAGCAAACTCACAATCTAGGTAGTGATACCTGGATCCTTCTGGTGGACTGTTGTTTCTTAAATATTTTTGAACTGTTACCCATTCATTTGTTCCTACAGTATTTATTTATTCAAAGATGAGTTATTTAATGTCCACTGGTAATAATGTTACCTTTTGTCTGAGAATTTTTCTGTATGTAGAGGAAAGTGATGATAACATTTTTGATTCCTTCCATGACTCATGTAAAAGCTGTTAATTTTCTTGAATATTATCTATGGATTTTCTTGTATCCTTTTGATCAGCTAAATTTAATTTTCGATAATGAGATATGAGAACTTGGTGATCTTTCTGGAGATTTTCTAGACAAGAGTTTAAATGAACAAAATACTCGCTTAAAGTGTTGAGATTTCTAACAAGAGTGCCATAGTTAGGGCTGACAATTTGTGTCGGCGTGTCGACCATGTAATCTGACATGATCCGACACGAAAAATAAATAATTTAAATTTGACACAATCCAACATGAAAAATAAAAAATAAAAATGAATTTGAATTTGACACGATTCAGTAATAATTTATTGATATATTTCAATCAATGATTAATTAGAGAACATAAAAAATTAGTAAATAAATAACACAATAAATATAATCGTGTCAAACATGTCATGTCGTGTCACATTTTGTCAGCTCTAGCCATAGTGCTGGCTCCTAGAATACCATAAATTGTCTATAATGAGTTTTTGATATGAAAAAAGTTTATGTATATGACGGAACTGTTGAGTTGGGTTTTGTATAATCAAAAGAGGAGTTGAAGTTCCTGGAATGAGATTATAGTTGTTTTTGCTCTTTTGCTCCATTTCTTGCAAAACTAACAATCTATTAATAGACGAGATAATATATCTGCTAAAGAATTATTTTTTCCTTTAACATGCTCAAATGATGGTTTAAAACCTTTTCCTGTGAGGTAGTCAACAAAGAAAATCCATCTTTTTGCTAACATTTTATGTTGCTTGGCTTTATTTGAGAATTTTATTATATTATCACAATCAGTTTTGATAAGAAATTCTTTATTGAGAAATATTTTAAAAAAATCAACAGAATTTATAACTCCCAATATCTCTAAATCTGTAGATGGTAACACTCCTTGATCTTTATTAAAATTTCCACTATCATACTTACAGATTTGTTCTTCCTAGCGAGATGATTCTTTCGTAGGTCGTTGAAGAAGTATTCCTGCCCATTCATTTGCAGAGTCGTATGATTTTGTAGCTTTTTTCTAAAGGAAGTTGTAATGGTTCTAATTGAGTAACTATTGCTTTAATCTTTTTAACTAATTTAATATCTTGATAATTAAAATATTTTTGTCCATTTTTTCCTAGTTTAAAATATAGGGTCCTACGAACTATCCTGGTTTTGGGATGAAATTTCTTCCATAGTTTAATAATCCTAAAAATGCTTGTAATAATTTAGTATCTTTTATTTTATTTGAAAAATCTAATTTTTTTTTTACTATGTGGGATTGAAGTTCTATTTTTCCTCATTTGATATATAATCCAAGGAATTCAATTTCTTATTTTTCTAATACCTTTTTTCTACTACTAATTATAAGTCCTTGAGAAATAAACTCCTGAAATATAATTTCAAGATACTTTCTATGTTCTTGTTTAGTTTGACTAAAAACTAAAATATCATTTATATAAACACAATAAAAAGAAAAATGCTTTTTAAATATAGTATCCATTTTTCTTTGAAATTATTGAGGTGCATTTTTTAATCCAAATGGCATTGCTAACCATTCGAAATGTCATTCATGGCTAGTGAAAGCAGTCCATTCTATTGATTTGTCATCCATGCGTATTTGCCAAAATCCTGATTTACAATCGAATTTTGAAAACCATTTTTTATCTTGTATTCGATTAATAAGAACTTCTTTATTAGGTATTTTATAACTATCATCATAAGTATTATCATTTAATCTTTTATACTTAATAACCATTCTAGCCTTTCATCGTTTGATTTCAGCATGGTTTCTTACCATAAAGGTTGGACTTCTATGTCTACTATTACTTCTTCTTATGACACCTAATTTTAAGAGTTCATTAATTTGTTGCTGGAATTCTTCTTGATCTTCTATAGAACATGTTATATCTTGAGTTTTTATAGTTATATCGGGATTAATTATATTAAGCTTAGCTTTAATCTTATTTCTTGACCAATATTTTTGAGGGTTTTCACCTAATATTTCAGTTGTTTCTGCTAATAGTATTAAATTTTCTAATCCTAAGTTGGTATTTTTTAATATCATTTTGTTATTTAAACTTACTTTCGGTTCATCAATATAGATGATAAATTCTATGGCTTCATTGTGTTCTCCATTATTGTTGGAAGATATTTTTATCTCTTTTGTTATAATTTCAGGTTCGTTTTCTATATTTGCTTCTATTGTAGGTAAAGAGTTAAGATATGTAAGGGATCCGCCACGCTTCGCAAGCGCACTATGATCATTTGTTGGAACAAATGTTCCCTTCTTATAGAATTGTAATCCCGTAGGTGTGTATATAAATCCTTCGGTTAAAGAGTTAATAAAGTTTAATCCTAATATAAAATCATAGTTACTAGGTGTGGAAAAAACATAGTTTTGAGGTAAAGTAAATCGTTCACCATTAATAAGTATTGGTATATTTTGAATACAATGAGATATTGGTATGGACTCTTGATTATATTGATGCATGCTAACAGGGTATTTAAATGCTATTAAATCTGTTTCAGGTACTAAATGTTTTTGGATTAAGCTTTTGGAGGCTCCAGTATCTAGCATTGTTGTTGTTTGGATACTTTGTTTGGGGAATTCTATAGTTACAAGAAATTGTATAAAGGTAGAAGATTTATAGACTGAATTTATAGTTTCAGTATTACTATCTTCAAATGTTTTATAACAAATAGGACACAGGAGTGTTCTACAATGTTCGTTACATTGATAACCTTCAGTTATTTCTTTATAACACTGTTTACAAGGGAAATATAAGAATGAGAATTTTTGGTCTGTGTATTGACAAGGAGTGTCTACTGTTGTAACAAATGTTTCTAAAGCTTTTAATCCAGTTTCTAGATAATCTTCATAATCTTTATTGTCTTCTATATTGTTTATACTTTCTACACTATAAATGCTAACATTATCATCAATATTCGAATCATATCCGCTTTCTAGCTCAAATACTTCATCGAGTTGTTCTTCTATATCTTCAAGCATATTAATTTTTTTCTTGTACTTTTTTAACAGGACTCTATTTGCTAAAACGATACAGGCAGTTAAGTCTTATATGATCTGGAGCGCCACAAACAAAACACTTACATTTTTTTTCTTTTCCTTATTGAGTTCATTTGGATGGATATTTCTGTTTCTTATACCAAGGTCTTTTCCTAAATGGTCGGGATTGTGGTTTATTCCATCTGTTTCCTCTATTTCCTTTTAATTTTCTAAAGGTTTTACTTTTTCGTAGATGATATTGTCTAGGTTTACTTCTAAATGAAGATGTTGGTTTACATCCATATTGAGGTGGAAAATCTAATTATTGGCATGTCAAATAAAATTGTTTCTTTAGTTGCTTAGACTCTCGTAGTTGCTATACTTCCTATACTTCCTATATTTTAGTTCCTATACTTCCTAGAAATTTTTGCAAATATCTATCTAATAAAGATAAGTCGATTATTCCTCTTGTTGTTGCAAAGTACTCAAAGAATTTTTAGTAAATTCTCCTAAATACTCTAATCGACATATTGGTAATTGTTCTAAATTTCTAAGGGCTTCTGTTTGTTTGACTTCCGTATCTTCTAATAACTTATCTTCACCTAATAAAACTTTTTTAATAAGGCTTGTGAAGCTTTGAACCGTAAAGGTATCTCCCATGTTGATATATTATGCTGAAGCTTGTGCTTTATATAATTTCCATTAGTCACTGACTAATCCCTGAATTAAGGTTTCACAATAAGACATTGTTTGCGTTTTATTATCAAAATTGGTTATTATGGCTTGCCTAATACAGTCACGTTCCTAATTTTCAACTGCCTTTTGCCAATCTTGCGGATCTTGTAACAAAATATCTAATATACTACTATCATGGGGTACATGAATATTTTGATATTGTCATCTTAAATTTGTTCTTGAAAATATAATCTGGGGATTTATTCCTTCATAATAACTAGTAGTTGGTTGTAATCTTTGGCCTGTGGTATAATCTCCTCCTAATACATTAGTATTAGAATATTGTCTAGTTCTTTCAGTCATAGGATAATCTCCTATTGACTCTTTTAATGGAGTTGGTTGCCCTGTTACATGGGATTGTTGTCTTGATTCTAGAAGTAATCTTGGATCATTTACATTCATATTTACTTATTCTCGAAAAGTGTTAAGTTCTTCATTAAAAAAGAAATAATCAAATCCTAATGTTATAATATTTATTTTTATCATATCATTGTCACCATATCCTAAATAAATATCTCGTAATAACTCATAATTCGGTGAGGTATACTTTTGTTCTAAATCTTATGTTTCAAGATTATCAAAATCAAATAAAATTTTGTCTAAAATACTATCTTTTAATTTTTCATATAATTGGTTAACTTGCTTTATTAGTTCATGCTCTATCAGGATATTAATAAATTCTACCTTTTCGTTGTCAACTAAATTATCACGTCGCTTATAATTAACAAATCGTATACTAGATTCTCCTAATTGATTAGAATAAATTTTATTTGTCTCGGCAATTTTTTGCATTTTTGTATTTAACTTGGGTAAAATCCATTCAGTTCCTTCGAATAACTCACTACTTACTTTTTTAGCTTCTATCATCTGAACAAATTTATTAGTAAAAGGTTTTACTAACTCATCGAATTCGGCTTTAAATTTTAAATTATATTGATTTACTAATTTTCCCATAAATAAAGTATTAATTAATAAATTATCAAACATACTAGTCATATTATATCCTTTAGTAGAAATAACTATTTTAATATGTTTCCCAAATTCACGAGCTGTAATAGTAATATTAGGTATGCATCCTACAATGGCTGCATTATTAACCAGATCTACTTCTGCACTAGCTATTTGTGTTTGCTGATGATTAGTCCATCTATCATCATAAAATATATATTAAGGCTTTGGTTCATATTTGAGCTCTATTAAGACCAACAATATCAATCATTATGACTCCTAAGTCCATAAGTTCAAACTTTTGGTTCTTAATTTCCTGACTTGCTTCAAGTGTAATAATATCTAATATTACTTCATTATTAACTACACTAATTTTTCTTTGACTAAAATGATTATATATTTTACTTTTGAAATCTAAATAATTATTAGAATAAAGACTTATGTTCTTTTTAATTTTTCTCATCCCTTTTTCAACATACCCTTGAACATCTTTTTCATTATCACAAATGTTTTCTATTCGCATTATTTCTTTTGAACGTTTGAGGATAAGTGTCATTCTCGATATGACTGGAAAAGATTAAGTCGCTTAGTTGAAGTGGTCGGGACTGAACTAGCTACAACTTTTAATTCTTTAATCTTTTTTGTAATTTCATATAAATCTTGAAGTGTATTCTTGGGAATACTTTCTTGAATAACTTCTAGTTTTTCTTCAAGTTTACTAACTCACTCGTTTAACTGAAGTAAAACCTGAATAATAATATTATTTTGTCTAATAGGTTATTATTTGATTTAACGTCTATTCTAAAGTCAGAAAATCCAATAGTTTTCTTATCATACTTAGCATTTAGCGTTGACTATGGAAAGTGCGGTTAAATAATCAGGATTAATACTACTCATAATCTATTGAAGTAAAAGTTGAAGATCTTTCCTAATTAATTTTACTTGATTTTTAAGGTCTTTCTGAACTTCTCTTACAACCTTGAGATCGTGTTGTATATTTTTAATTAAACTATGGTTTCTTTCTTCAAGCTGTGACTTAATATAATCTAAATTATCTCCTAATCTTAATAGAGTTATCGAGATTAACTAAATCAATTATATTCATAAAAGTATTTATACCTTTAGCGTTTAGTTTCGAGAATATTCTGAACTAGTATAATTGTACCTCTAATTTATTCTATTTCTTGTCTTATACTAGGGGTGTTATTACCGGTTTCTAGGAAAAGATTAAAACTTCTAAGTTTGTCTTCTAAATGTTTTTGTATATCTTTAAGTTCTTTAATAGATAAGTGGTGTATAAAGTAATTATATCTTATTATCTATCTACTATTGCAGTTTTAACTAACTATTGGGGTTGCTTTGTGATTTTAAAGTGAAAAGCTGAGCCGGACAGTTTGGGAGCACTTTAATAGAAAACTTGGACCATTAAGGCTTATATGGACCAATGATGGTTTGACACCTAATGAATGTGAGGGGAACTGGATCTGATATTTTGCCGTGTAAGTAGGCCCTACATTAAGAAGTGGTGTATATCAATTAACTTGACTTAAAGACTTTTGAACAATAAATGCCTTTCACAAAAGGTTTTGACATTATTATGCATAATTATAACGATAATTATTGATCTCACTCCTTATTTGAACCAATAAAATTAAAATACTTGACATATTAATTAAAAAATAGAAATAGATATTACCTATTATTTATGAAATTCAACTCAGATTTGAATTCTTCTTTTTTCTCTTATTCACTTAAAAAAATAAAAATCTAATAACTTGTTTAACATCATATATATATATGCATGTACACTTTCCTTAAACACAAAGAAGAAAAAAGTCTTAATCCACGAATATTATTCGATATTGTGATGGATACTTCTCCATATTTCCTAAAATCCAAAAATATATAAATGAATTGGATACAAAATATTATAAACACAAATAAGAAAAAATAAAAATAAAGTGATTGAAGTATATAAATTTGGAAAAAAAAGTCATAAATCTCGTGTGTAAAATATTGTTCACCGCCCCAAATTGATGATATTACAGAAACACAAAAGATTTTATTATCTTTTGGATTCAATTGCAATATACATAGCATATATATATATATATGTATCAATCTATATATAAATAAAAGTGTACACGCATATATCAATCTATATATACAAATAAGTGTACACGCATATGTAGACGTTAAACTACCCATAAGATTTTTTTTAAGTAAATAAGAGAAAAAATAATAATTTAAATTCGGGTTGAATTCCATAAATCATGGGTAATACCCATTTATGTTTTTTAATTAATAAATATTACACATTTTAATTATATTGATCCAAATAAGGGGTGAAAACCCAAACATTATCCTAATTATAATGGTTCGATACTCAATTTTTTAAATTGATGTTATCCAAATTCCCTATGTTATCATGCCCACGACATAAACAGATAGTGCAAACCCTCTCTTTTAAAATGGATAAGATGTTAGAATGTTGGATTTCAAATAGGAACAATATTGTAACCTTCTGTGCTAGCTTTGAATATATATATACATATATATATATATATGTGGATATATATAACACATATCCTCTTGGCTTCAAGTACATTCCGGAGTGGCTCAAGCAGTAAATGTTGAATTAGAATAATTCAGCTTCCGACTGCAATGAAAGGAGGAGAAAATTTGGTGGATGCTGCTTCTCATATATATATATATATGTATTATAATTTGGTGGATGCTTGGATCACTTTCTTTGATTGATTGATGATAGTGGGCAACGATTTAATGTTTGTTATCCCTTTTCTCAGTGACACAATAATTCGCCCTCATTTTATGGGTCATATTATATAAGGTGTGACCCAACAACTGATCAAGAAATATCTAAAAAATTCTAATTAAATGATCACCACTTGGGCATACAATACACACAGTGCATTAATCATCTATACCAAGTCAACTTCTCATATAGACCATCCTTTAGTCTCGTGCATCATAACATTACTATAAAATTAAAATCTTCCTCCTCAAATTAGTTGTTGAAATCTGATTTTTTAATGTATTTTTTGGTTATTTTGTATTTTTAATTTTACCCTTTAATAATATAATATAATTATAATTTTTAGTTTGACTCATTATTTTTCTGAAATTAATAAAGATGAATAATATGAGAAAGTATAAAATTATATTGTATTAAAATTTTGAGTAAAATTAAGAAAGTGAACCATTAACATACAACAAAGAAAGTATCAGAGTGCGTTTGGATAGGAGTGTTTCCGTTTTTGTTCTTATTTTTTTCAGTGTTCACGGGAACAAAAATGCGTTTGGGAGCCTTTGATGGTTTTTATTTTCGTGAACAGTAAAAAAAACATTTTTTCACCCTTAGTTTAAAATTTGAGAACACCAAAATAGTGTTTTTTTGTTTTCGGCACTGTTTGTTCTTAGCAAAAAAAAAATTTAATTGTTGCAGATTCCCTAACCTTCATCTTCAACCTCCAAACCCTAACTTCCATCTTCAACCTCCAAACCCTAACCTCCAAATTTTTTTTTTTTTTTTCCTGAAAATTTTTTAGACAAAATTTCCAACCAAACGTGTTTTTGTTTTCGGATTACCCTTAGGACAAAAACAAAAACAAGAATTTTTTTTGTTCTCAAGAGATAAAAAACGAAAATAAAAATACTAGTTTCCAAACGCATCCTCAAAATTTTTATTTATATTTTTACTTTTAAAAAAAAAGACTTTCGATACAGATATTCATCAACATGTCATATATGAAACGTGGATATTTTACATTTCCAAATCCAATGTAGCTACTTTATGAAGTAAAACAAGAGCCAAAGTTATAGTTATCACTCATATTAGTTTTATAAGATAATGGAGAATTATTGTTAATAGTTATCACTTAAACTAGTTTTATAAGATAATGGAGAATTTAGGGACAAGTATGAGATTGAATTCCATTAGCATGATCATGTTCTTAACAAAAAAGAGAGCACTTAAAAAGAGCTTTATAAAAAAAGTGTTCATGGATGCTATAGGGACATGTGGCAAAGAAGTGAGTCCACTTAGTTTCTAAAGTGGGATATTCTCCGATTTGCATCAAACTTAATCAACCCACTTCATTGACCTCAATCAATCCACAACAGTACTATATCAGTATATATATATATATATATATAGATAGAGAGAGAGAGAGAGAGAGAGAGAGAGAGAGGGATTTCACCTCTCCTCGAAGCAATCTCATGCCCTAAAAGATTTTTTAACGAATGAAATATATAAGGCATGTATTTATGAATTTTTTTTTTAAATTTTAAAAACTGAAAACTCTTTTATGGGAATAATAAAAAAATATTTTCTAAAAACAGATAATTTTTTAAGTAAATTTTTTGAAAACAATTTTCAGATAACACAACTAAACAAAATTTTATATATAACTTTTTTATTTTCATTTTTTTTAAAATATAAAATTATTTTCAGAAATACAAATCAAACAGACTTCAATCTCTATTTATTTTGTTTGAATGTACTTTTTTATTTTTTGGCATTTAATTATCTAAAAGTATTTATATATAAGTGTAATTGGGAGAGGGTTTTACTTTTAAATAAATAGAGCCTTAAGAGTGTGAACTCTATCAATTACATTAAATATTAGAGTGGATTTCATGGACTGATACAATTATTGCATATGGAAAAGATTTGTTATTGAAGTTAAGTCAACTATAGACTGATATATATGTGCATGTGTGGTTGATATTATTTGCATCAACTATTTGATCACCTTTTTTCCAAATTGAGGAAAGAGAAATTGAATGTTATTCTTAGTAGAAGATGATGGGAGATGAGATGTTGTTTATTGACTCAACCTATATATGCATCATACTCCTAGACTATGATTTGACCTTGTTCCAAACTTGAGCATAATAATTGTTCAAGACATGCTTATTACACAAGTATGTCCATTTATTTTAGGCAACAATGTTGATCATACAAGTTTATTACACAATCTTAAACCTTCAATAAAATTCAATTACAACACCTATTGCCCCACCGTACGAATCAAGTTCGGATGTTCCCTAAGATGCAACATACGAGAAGATATTGGGTATCCCGAAAATAAATTCACGTACCCCAAACCACTGGTGAAAAGAGGTGTAATACACACGAATTTTATCACTTGCGTGTGATAGTCAATAATCACAATTGTTCTCATTGATTTGGAATACCAGGTCAGACTTATTCATGGAGTAATCAATATTTTTCCTCAATATATTAAGTATAAATATTTTAAAACCTGTCTGAACCACCATTAGATTGCTTAGTGCAAAGTAATACAGTATATAGCATGTAAGAGAAGGCATGAGTTTTGTAGTCTACTTGCATGAATGAATGTTTCACTTATTAGTTTCAAATTAATATGTGCTTTCTCAAATTTTTATTTTATTTTTCTCTCATTTATTGATCTAATTGTAGTGCTGTTGTATCATTTATATGAGATTTTTTCTAAATTTGAAAATTCTCAAGGGTCCATCAACCCAACCCAGATGGAAAAATAGAAAACATTGGAGACCAATCGTGCAAGGTTTGAATGATTTCACTGAAAAGCCCACGATGGAAATACTATGAGTCTATGATGACATCTGATATATATATAATTCCCAAAGCCCAAAGCCAATTTATTAAATAAGGACGTAAAATAAAATTTGTACTAGTATAGATAAAAACCCAATAACTACTTTTAGCTTTACAAGGAGGGTAAGCTATAGAGTGAACATTCTCCCAAATTGCCACAAAGTTGTCAAAATATGTAGGGAGGTCATCTTCAGAATGCAAGGAAGACAAGTTACCCACAAAGTGCTCATCATTCAGCTACACAGTATAAACATATACAAACTTCAAAGCAGTCAAAATGTATTTAAAGAACCAAAAAATCAAAATAACTAGGAATATGTAAGTTATCGCGGGTATGTTTCACGGTTTAACCCAAAAGGTTATGCTAGGTGAGGCTAATATCCAACCATTATAAACCCATTCACCTTTTTCATCCTTATCCGATGTGAGACACCTCTAACATTCTCTCCCATCTGAACCACGCAACCCCCTCGTTGTGGTCGGACCATCCTGCCCGAGGTGAGAGACTGCAAACGGGTGCTTGGCGCGGCACCAGATCAAAGATTGGGTGTAACTCTGATACCAACTGTAACAGGTAGATGCTTTACCGCGAAAGTATCCACCCGTTACACAAGTTGCAATTGGTGAAGATGGTGGCGGCAGTAGCAGCACTGGGCCTAGAGGTATTATTTGTGGTACAAGTAGTGTTACACGACTCTTCTAATGTAGGTGAAGTACCCGTGCCCAACACATATTAGTTGGACATGGGCAGTAATGTATCATAGGTGGCAGTGTAGTAGTAATAGAACATGGAAATTCTCTCCAGATATATTCCACAGCTCATATGCCAGAAGCCTGAAAATATACAACCGAAGCCAAAGACTCCTCCTTCGGGCACTGCATAAAATTGAGAATCAGTAGACAAGTAATTTCAGAACTCAAACCATCTGAACTAAAGATTCGCAAATAATCCGAAGTTACCTGACCTTGACATCACTGGGAATAGATCTTGAGCAACTACCTGTCTTTTGTGGTGAATCTATATATAAAAATCAAGCTGTTTCACTTACCACTTCACCCCTATGTAAAACAACCACAACATTGGTTGATTCTTATGCTCAACTCTCTCAGAATTACCTGATGCAGCACAACACTTGCTGCTGACTACCTTGAATGGAGACTAGATTATGCAAAACACCTAATGACACTACGGCCCTGTTTGGATTGATTTTTCAAACGCTGTTTTTGGCTGCTTGAAGCAAAAAGCTGTATTGAATGGTGTTCGACAAAATTTTCAGAAGAGCTTCTGGGCCTTAGAAGAGCGTTTTAAAGAACTTAAGGGGTATCAGCTTCTCAAAATAGTTTTTGCTTCTTTTTTTCTTCTACGAAAAGCCTGAGAAGATATGCCAAACAGAGACATCTACACTTGCAAGAGACAATCCTCGAATAATCAAATTTCTACAACAAAGACGAATCTCTTCATTTGTAAACCAAGACACAAGTACATTCATCGACACATGAATAATGTCTATAACCAGAAACTTCAACCGAAGTCGGGAGTGTAGGCGATCCATTCATTCGGAGTGGGATTTACTTATTATCAAGGGATGAATTACAAGCAGACACAAGCAATTATTTCAATAAAGTTGACATATTTGCATATGTATTAAACTGTAAGAATTCAGAACCAAGCAGTAATTTCTCATTGTTAAAGTTCCACATACAGAACACATCCATAGCCTCAATTCCAACAACAAACAATCCCCTAACTGTCCTCATTAATCTTTCATCAACAAATTCAAAGTCAAAACCATTTTCACAAGCAAAGCCCCAAATTAATTTTTAAAAAATTTAGTAACACTTCAATTGAATTCGTCACTCGAAAAATACAAAAATCACCCAAATGACCCATCAAACAACCAATGTAGTAAACAATAATTCAAATTCCACCCCGACCCATTTCCACAAATTCCCATATTTCCATTCCTACACCATAATCACACAACATATATACATATATATATATATATAAATCAATCATATTTA
This sequence comes from Cornus suecica, assembly GCA_963922005.1. Classification (NCBI taxonomy): domain Eukaryota; kingdom Viridiplantae; phylum Streptophyta; class Magnoliopsida; order Cornales; family Cornaceae; genus Cornus; species Cornus suecica. The sequence continues at coordinate 3,530,847 of OY998241.1, forward strand.
AGTTTCCAGGAGTAAACAAGAAAGAAAACCCACGAAAGCGCCAACAAAACGTCACCGACAATCTGCCTCAACCAATCGAGAGCTAGGTCCTTGACCCTCCTCTCGAAATTGAAGCGCCAAACCGCCATGGACACGTGAAGCACCACACACCCTTTCGCGAAGAAGCTCTGAAACTCTCTGTCCTTGACGAAGGCCACCATGAAGAGCAAGAACCCGATTGCGAAGAGGAGCAACCCGGAGAAGGAATCGGAGGTCCGGATCAGGAGCTGATCGTGCGGCGCCGAGCCGAGGAGCTTGACGGCGGCTTCGTTCCCGTGGGTGAGGCTGTATATCTCCTTCATGTAGAACATCATCAGAGCGCCGCTCGTGGCGGCGATCGCCGCGTGGAGGAGGCAGATCACGGAGAAGAGAGATGGGCCCATTTGGAATCAGATGGTGGACATTTTATCAAAACCCTAACCCTAGTTTTTTATCCCAATCCTACCCGTTTGGGAAAGTAAATGATGGGATTGGAGAAGTTGGGAGTTTAAGCATACACTTTGATTATGTGGATATGTATATGTATATTTATATTATGTGTGTGTGGAATCCGTGATATATATGGATAGAAATATATATGTGAGGAGATTCTTTGCTTTCATGTGTTCTTAAAGAGATTCACTTTTATCTTTATGTGACCAATACAATTGGATTTTAGTGACACTTGGTGTATGCTTAAAGAGTGTAAAAAACAAGTTGAGTTCCAAAAGGGAGGTTGATTTATTACCATATATAATTTTTGTGGATAGGAGCTTGTAAGCTTTCTAATATTTGTTATTTCATTGATTTATATAAGATAAAATATACTCTATTCGTCTCGCAATAATTGTTCAATTTGAACTTTTTAACAGTATTGTAGTAGAATTTGATATTTGTTTAAAATTAGTAAAAAAAAGGGTAATTGGAAAAAATGAGATTAAATTGCATTAGAATTCGAACTGAACAAGTATTTTGAAATAAATAAAATTACAATAGTGGACAACTAATATGATTTTTTCTAAACTTCCATGAACTTCTTCAGGAAGTCATTTTGATAAGCTATTACCCTATTATCCCCTAGTTTCTTCAAAATTCTCTTTCAAAGTCCAAACATTTTTCTAAACTTCTATCAAACAAAGTTTGAAACAGTTTTTCAATCCAAAATACCTAAACCAAAATTTGAAAAGTCAATCCAAACAAACAAGGCAGAGAGGAGTGATGTTCCTTAGATCATAGGTGCAACCAAGCCAAGTAGCAGTAGAGTCAGTAGAATGATGTTCCCTATTATGAGGTTTTGGGAAGTTAATGACCTTCAATTCTCATAAAATATATAATAATAATAAATAAAAAATGAGAAACCAACTATCCAAAAGATATGGAAGGATAGAATACCATAGATTCTATAGAATCTCAACTAGTGAAACGGCCAAAGAAATTTGAATTTTTTTAACTAGTAAAAAGACCAAAAAAATAAATAAAAGAGTATATACACATCCAACCAGAGAGGCTGAGGAAATTCCAGTAACTTTCATTTGAACTGAATATAATCCACAATAACAATTGCCAACAGGTCATAACTCGAGGAACTGAAAGCATCCCATATGATAATTATTGAAATGCTGACACTATATACAACAAAAAATGGATATTTTTCTGAAACAAAAATGGAGGATATAAGGAACTCGTGTAGAAATGGAGGATAACACACTCACTCTTGCACATATTCCTAGCCCCGTAATTAATAATTTTCAAACAGGGAAGGAACAGTAAAAAAAAAATCACGTAAACAAAATTTTAACTTGAAATTGTATCCTTACTGCCGCCAATGAATTTGCGATGACGCCTGGAACTGGATCTCCGGCCTCTCCCACGCTTCAATGGGGTCTTTCTAATAGGACTACTTACTATACTCTCTGTTACAATCTCCACTGGTGTTTCATATGGTGTTTCATCGGGTGTTGCATGATGATCATCTTCGATGGCAAGAGGAGGCGGCTCTACCACGCCTCTATGGTATGCCTGCATATACCATCCCCGATTGGCAACATTACATACATTATAAGAGTAGGTCTCATATGAAAGAGAATTCCCAGAAAGGGAAATAATATTGACAACAAAGCATTTTTTTTGTCTTCCATTTAGTCCATTAAACAGAAGGAAGTGAGCTGGAACTGATCAGAAAATGACAGCAGGAATATGTTCCAGATAGATACACGAGATGTAATAGGAAAAATCATGGATTTAAGGTGGTTAGAAAAAGAAAAAAATATATATATATATAAATACTAAAAAATTATATTATAGACCATTAGACGGATCTAATTTACTTCTTGGACCGAATTGAATGGTTAAAGTTCCTTAGATTCATAAATAATACGAGAACCGTCACTGAACTGATTGTATACTGCAAGTTTCAATATTTTTACCAACACTAGTGGCTGTTTTAAATTAAAAACTTAATCCTTGCATCTACTTGCTAGGCCTAATTGCTAGGTCCCCAAGATTTTTAACCATTTGATGTGTTAGATAATCTCAACTGTGGAGCCTACCAAGCACATCTACGGTTAAACCTTGAATGCCTAAAAATTACGCCAAGCAAGTAGGTGCAAGTATCGTTACTCTTTAAACTATAGCCCCATTTATAACTAAGAGGCTTGCATAGAATATGGTTTCTGGAGTGTGGGATGCCTATGCGTGTATAACAAAGTGACTTAACACAAATAATTATTGACATTGACATACACCTCAATAAATCAAACATATTGGGAACCCTAGAGAAATGGGAAAAAGGTCAAGGAGATTTGTGCAATTACGAAGAAACCGCAATAACAGATGAGAACAGGTAATATTTGATTTTCTAGGTAATATTCTAAAGCATATTAGTTTACCTGCACTACGAAGTTGCGCCTCTCGCAATCCCTGAACATATTAACACTCCAATTTGTCTTTGACATAATCTTGTCCCTTACCATAGAAAAACTAATCTGGTCTCTGGAGGTAAAAAGGTCAACTTCATTGAACCATAGACAAGTGAAGAGATTGGAGATGGGATTATGTTCTTTTACTATTACACATCCTTCAGGAACATCTGCAAAACCCCAGTTATACAACAGTCACGATATCAAACGTGAAAGTAACATAACAAACAAGGCAAAATAAAAAAATAAAAAAAACCCAAGGATCACACTCTTTACCACTTGTAATGGGAAGCTTAGCTTCAGAGTATGGGGTTAAACCCTCCCTTCTATAAAATTCAATCTGGAAGTCAATTGAGGCATTATCGTATTTCCCAGCAGCCTTATTAGCCTCGGCCTCGACAAACACATCAAACCGCTTGTAGTGCCTAGATATTGCAAAACTGGCATTTTCCCTCCACAAGAACCTGGAAAATAAGTAGAAAACTTCAAGTCAACATGTTTATTGAAAGAATGTTGATTCAAGCTTGAACACAGAAGCCTACCTGACATTCAGGTGCCAGAAAAATTGCATGTCAATGTTAAGTATGACATTGTCAAACTCCTAGATGTTCCAACAACCTAGTCTAAAGTTCATAATCCACCCGACATCAATTCCAAAAGTATCACGCCGCTACCTAATTTTGGCAGAGGAACAAATCAAGCCTATCACTACATCTATTTGTATGCTGCGAATATTGCAGCATAAATTGACCAAAAATGTAAATCCGATTCAACGACTGGAAAGCTAATATACGACCCAAGAGCATTTTTGTTTATTAGGTTGAATCTAAAATAGTCACATGTGGATGTTCCACCCAATAGATTATCAGAAAAAGGGTATGATAATTGACCTTTTAGAAAGTAAAATGACATAAGGGTATACAAAAGCCTCAACTGAGGATCAATATGATGACAAGTGGTGGAAGAAGGAAGTAACATTCAGGTATAATCACCATAAAAGTGCATTACCAAGTCTACATCCATCTACCCTGGGGTTGCGAGGAAACTGGGGATAGACTAAACCTTTGGCATTCTTTTGGACAGTGTAGCTACTCTTAAACTCGACGTACAACTTTGATCCTTTTGGTGTTGCACCTAGCAAAAACCCCTTCTATACAATATGAACTCTAAAGAATAATTATCCAGCGAGAAAGGATGGGATTTCCTAATTAACGTGGTTAAAATCCCTCTCCTTAAAAGTGTAGCCTTATGAGTTCTTCTCATTAACACTCTAGCCTTGCAAAGAGGCTGTTCTTGGTACAAACCCATGATCTCCAGGTCCTTATGGAGCACCGATAGGTCCGATACCATACCATGTAACAACTATAAATCTCCTAATTGGTTAACAGTCAGAAAATTGTCATCCTTAAGAGCCCTTTGACTATTTTCTTTCTCATTCTCCTTATTTCGATGTTTTTTTTTTTCTCACTAGTTTCCTTTTCTAGGAGACAATCATGCTACCCATGACCTATCGCAACTGTTTTAACAGGTAATATTCAGATTAGTACACTTTACCCATGTCATCTGTCAACATCAAGATCTACCTTGGAACTAAAGAAATGTTAGACAGGTGATGGTGGAACATCAGGTTTTTCAGACAAGTTTTTTCCTGACTGATGACACACCCCACTCAAACCATCATTCAAAGAAAGAGAAAGTACATCCATAAAACATACTCATAAGGGGGGAAATTCATTAGTACAAATAAATAAACCAAGTATCATTAAGCAAGTTCTTCATCATGAGTTCAAATTTCCCTACAAACATCAGTAGCATGCTAAGAGTATCAAATAAGTAAGGGAGAAAACAGATAATATATACCTTTCAAGTATTTGATACGGATCCACAACAAGTTGAAGCTTTCCATCAATCCATAAAGAATAGCGGGCATTGGGAAAGAGCCTATGCAATAGAAGTTTTGGGACCTGCAAAAGGGCAAACTGCAGTCAAAAGATTTTCACAGCACTGCCGGATGTAACTTCATGTAGCCTTTAGGGGACACGACTCAATGGATCGACTGAAGATTTCAAATTGCAAACCATGGTAATTTTTGGAAGATACTATAGGCATCTTTGGGAACCAATTTGAATAATTTTACACCCTTTCCTGATCAAGTTAATAGACAAATCGATGTCATCAATCGAAGTCTAAAAAGTTTCATCAAGTGTCTTGTGGTAAATCAACTTAATGTGTCCGACTTTTTTTTACCTATCATGGAGTATGTTTATGAAAATGTGACCAATGAGCATACTAATAGTTGTCCTTTGAGATTATTTATCATCCATTTCCATGTCAGTTCATTGACCATATTTTTGCACCTCCATATAGGTATTCAATTGAGTTTGTTGATTCATTTGTTGAGCTTATCCATGAGAGTCATGCTGATATACGACAATAAATTGTTTTAAGTAAGAAAAATTATAAATTTACTATACTTGCTCATTATAGGAATCATAAATCAATTGAAGGAGATTATGTAATAACTTGTACATCAACTCAACATTATCTTAAAAACTTCTTCAGTATGGAACATGTCAAAAAAATTAGACTTTTACACATCATCAGTAAATTGGGACCTAATGCATATTTCTTTGACTGGTAATCAAATATAAGTACTAATTCAATTTTTAATGTGAAGTATCTGTTATCTAACCAAGGCACCTTTGAGCTTCCTATTTTATTGACATGTCCTACAAATGAAGTTGTATTTTCCTCTACTCGAGCATTACTTCTTCTACATCTCCAGTCGAATAATATGGATTGCATCGATGATTCTCTTGGTTGTCAGAGTTCTGTTTCTCATCGATAAAATACTCTGAAGTTTCTTGTCCGATGGAAAAGTCACTAAATTACATATATCATATGGAGCCCAAACAATAGAAGTTGCGTGTTGTTGACTCTTGCTATTTCCAGCTACACCTATGCTTTTACTCTCCGGATGAGAGTTTTTCTCAACTGGGAGAGAATGATAGAGAACCGGGCAAGGCCCGTGAGCTTGAAGCCCACATGGTCCACCTTTATTATTAAAGACATAGGAAAGAGAGATGACTTAGGGATATTTTAGATTTTAGAGATATTTTATTACTTTAAGGTTACTTTGGTAGTTTTACTTTTAGTATTTATTTGACACTTTAATTATATTGGTTATTATTTTCATTTAGGATTTGAGTTGTTTATAAAAGGCTTTGATGTAATAGACATCGTTAGTTTTGGAGAATATTAATTATATCGTTTCTTTCTGTAATTTCTCTTCTCTCTTGTTCTTCTTGCTCTTGCTCTTCTCACCCCAAACTCTATCTCTTCTCTCTTTTTCATCTTTCTCTTTCTCTTTCTCTTCTATTTCTTCTATTTTGTCTGCATCAATTGGTATCAGAGTTTTCTTCTATTAGGTTCTACATCAAATACACAGTATCAGGAATTTAAAATTTCCCAATATCATGGCAAACTGGGTATTTCAGTGGCCTTCCTAAAAAAGCACAACAGGATTTTAAAATTTGGCTTTATACAATTCTTCAGTAACTTAATAAGTACAATCAATTTGCACCACACATATAGGACTTGAAAATCAAAGCATCAGTGTATCTTCTTAAGGTTTTAGATTAGGTATAGCCTCATCCGCTTCTATGGTATAACTAATCGGTAAAACTCTTAAAGTACTTTATTTATTTATTTAGATCAATGATGGTGATGCCGTGCCTCTTAGAGCACCCCATAAGCAAATAGGAGGCACATGACACATGAACCAGACAATTATCAAACAAAATCTCTGGGTGGCCCCAAAGGGATTCAAACTCTTATCTCCAAAATTTAGGATGGAAGTCTTTGCTATTAGGCTCCAGGCTCTTCTTGAGGTTGAAGTCTTAGAGATTCAAATCATGATTTTTTTTCCCTTACTAAGTAATTTCAGACTTCAGACTACGACTATGGACAATACGAAAAGAATTCCGAGTCTGAGCATGAATATATAGTCAATGATTAATCAATAAAGATATCCTTATTCTGCTGGATGTCCCTATAAATCAGCTGATGGAAGCTATTAACCTATGTAACAGTGATACGGAAACAAGGTGCAGATATACGGACATGGGGATACAACAAATCTAAAAAAAAAAGGATACGGGTATGGCAAATATGGCAAAAAATGACATTCTTTTATATATAAAAAAAGGGCTAAATTTTGGTCAATTTTTTACAAAATTATAATCTAAGATCAATCATTAATGTGACAAAGGGATTCCTTTTGTAACACTTGAATAAGCATATGTAAACAACACTTAATAAAAGTATTTTTTTCTTAAAAGTGTTATATATGATAATATTATTAAAAATTACATTTTAGTGCTTAAAACTTGTTAAAATGTAATATTTGGTATCTGAGAAGTATTCGATATCTAATCGATGTATCAGATGGGTGATCGATGTACCAGACACGTAATAGAAGTACCATAACCGTGGTATAAACTAAAAAATATAACTTCAAATTAGGGATACGTTTAAAAAGTATCAAACACATATCCGCGAGTATCTGATGAGTATCGGTACCGGAAGTATCCGATACGTCTACGTTGCTCTTGTAGAAGTATATGTGCTTCATAAATATTAACTGACATGGCACCTTTCTTGTATTCTAAGGCCAGTGAAACCAGCATAGGTGGGTAGGTAGACAATACATAGGGGCGTGAGACAACTCCCTCTAAGGAACTTGATAAAATAGCCATGTAATTCAGGAAAAGGGATGCCCCTCACAAAGGGGTCGCAATAACCAGGCTTGACAGACTGTTTACTAAAAACACAAGTCTCTGCAAAGTCCTAAGACCCTATATGGGGGCTGATGCCTCAATCCATGTCAACCATCAACCAGGGCCCGCATCAGCTCTCATAACCATCACCCCACAACCTACCCCAACACTTACTACCACTAGAACCCTCAGAATATGCAGCTTCCATGCACTCACTCGTCTTATTAAAAATATGAAACAAAGGGACTTTATACATGTGCATTAATCAAATACCATTAGCAGAAAACTTACAGCCCATAAGCCAACCTCTGACATAGATTTATAACTTACCTTTCCATTGCGTCTTGAATCAGTGTAAGGAAGGTTGTGGACCACAACAATTCTCCACAAGCCAAGCCTCTTGCCACTGTCCAATTCACTAGAATTTTTCAAATATGCTTCGGTTTCTTCATCCACAAACATAAAAAAGCAGACAGACTTCATGGCAGCATCACTTATATTCTTTGGTTGTTGTATTAAATCATAAGCTCCTGACAGGAGAGTGCATTCATTAGAATAAACTCCACAGGCTCAAGCGGGGAATGGAATTTACGAATGGAACTACAAAGAGCAATACCAAATATTGCTGATGCAACAACCACCCCATGACATTGCTCCATGTCAAGAAGGTCAGAATCATCAATATCAAAGCCTGTCTGGCGTCCAGGTTTATCTCCTCTGACAAATCTATTTATGTAGACATGCATCCACCAAAAAGTACAACAAAAATAAGAACACGGCAAGGTAAAGCCCAAAATTATGTGTTACAACCAGGAATAATTAGAAAGAGAAAAGATAAACTAAAAATAATTTTATTAAAAATAAGCAACAATAAGTATTTCGAAAGTAATTCCGATCAAATTGCCCAAAGAAAACCATCATACCCACAGTGCACACTCATTGATTCTCTTATATCATAAGAATCGCTCCTCTGCCCCAGAGAAGGATATCCACCAAAGTCGGAGCCTCCAAACTCAGTTCTAGTTAAATTATCTTCACGAATGTAGGTCAAATTTCGCAGAACAGGAGAAAAGGATGAGGCATTTGGCATGAAAGCAATGGCTTCTTGTACAGGAAGGTAACACACTGGACATGCTGCAACATAAAAAACAAGAAAACCAGCAACACGAATCGACATTGTTAGTATAAAATGGACAAAATTAGTTCCTGTAGTGTACACTGTCTGCTGCATTATGCATCTGCGTGTGGATGTATTTTCAGAACATCATAATCTCTTACAAAAAAATGAATGGTTGGAAATCCATAAATCTTAATCACAAAAACTTACGGCGTGGTCCAGTCCTTTTTCTATCTGCTGGTGGAGGCGGCAATGTGAAACCTTCACATGGATTCCCTGGAGGAAGTGTGTAACCTATAAAATATGCAGGAGGAGGAGGAGGAGGAGGAGAATCTTGTACGATAATTTCACTTCCCACATTATTCTGTTTAGGAGAAATCATGCCATCTTGTTCTTCATAACTTGGTGAAGACTTAGGATAGCCCCAAGGAAAGCTGTTGTTAAGTCTAATGCTTTGGATGTGTCTGCCTCTCTGTCTTTCTTCACCTGGTAAAGATACAGATGCACAACTTATTCTTCACTCCGAAATTGGGATATGCCATGTAATGCTTCTAGCAGGGTGAAAGGTGGATAAGGGCATAAACCCTAAGTTTGAAGTTAATGTTGAGGACATTAACACTGAGTTTGAAGTTAATGTTGAGGACATTAACACTGAGTTTGAAGTTATTGATTGTCATAATTACCATTAGTTGAGTATCAGAAAGCATGTTGGTATACGAGTCCAAACTCAGTATATTACAAAATGAAGGAGGGGGGGGGATCAATCAGGAGATGTTTCAGCTTATATTCCTACTAATGTTATTTCTATTACTGATGGACAAATATTTTTATCCGCCGATCTATTTAATTCTGGAATAAGACCTGCTATTAATGTGGGTATTTCCGTTTGGACAAGCGGGAAATGTTGGGGTGAACCACAAAAGTGCTAAGCAACTTGTAACTTGTAACTTGTACCACAGTTATAGCATTAAGCTGAAAGCCATATACTTTGACTGGACATATAAATATTTATTCCTCTATCCAGGTAGTTAGCATAAACTAAAAACAGAACTATACAAGGATTCAAATATTATCATCACCAAGCACCATTCAGGTACAGACTAAATTAGAAACATGTCAAACTACAATGCTTAAGCTAAAATCAAACAAATGCAGAACATCCAGAAAAGGGGTACAAAGATAAGACATCGAACCTTTGTCTACATACAATATCCACATAAAGACCGCGACCGAAACAACAAACAAGAGCAACATTCCAACCTTCTTGCGGCCGATGTGTTTGCAGATGCAGTGAAAGAAACTCTCCTTCTCTTTGTACATTTTCGAGGGCTTACGGGTGGCGAGAGGGGGCGTAGTCTGAATTGGCAACACACTGTTCTGAAACTGCTGCAATGATCCATAACTTCCTGAACGTAGACCCAATGACCCTGTAGTCATTGTTGTCCCTCCAAATCCTCAAAACCCCCTCTCATCTCCCCTCTCCTCTCATTCACACCCTGTTCAAAATTACTACTCTCTCCCTTTGCTATATTTACATCCAAAAACACCGACCCAGTTCACCAAATCACCCCCAAAGTTAGTGGCAACACTCAATTTCCCGCTAAACTGATCAAACAATCACTACCCACTAACCAGAAACACTAGTACTCAATCATAAACTCAAAACCCAATAAAATTATCCTTTTTCTGGCAACAACAAATGGAAGCAAGCACAAATAGATGAATATACTTGCAAAAACAATAGATGTCAACTATACAAGAACGCAAAAACAAACAGCTTAATTCAATCAGCCAATCAAAACCCACTATAGAATTTAATTTAGTATCAAGAAATGAACTCAAATTGAAAGATACACTCACAGATCGAAGCCAAGTGATACACAGAGTTCTGGGATCAAGAGGGTTATTGTGGTTGAATTATAGGGTTTATTGGCTTGAATCTAGGGTTTGGGAAATGAAGTCCGAACAAATCTGAGATCAGAGTTCGCGACTCCCTTCAATGTGCGAGTTTTATTGTTGAGGATATATATCTCACAAATATAAATATACATATATATATATGTATATATCATTATACTTATATATGTATATATATCATTATGTAAATCACTACAACTATTGAGTTGGCTAATCTGCGCCGTGTGCGTTTTATTCTGGACGGTGGTGGTTTTTACCTAATTACCCTTGGGAGTGCTCTTATATCTGGTAAACCCTTGTTGGAAATGTGTTCTGTTATTGATGATAAGAGAATAATAATAGGATTATAAAACTTAAATTGTGAAGCAAGATTGTCTAGGTGCATTGAGACCACCATTAAAATTTTGAATATTTAGTTACAGATCATTGGATTTTTGTTAATTTATGATAATTCAAAGGATAATTCATGACGTGGTGCATCTCATGATAAATATAGTTTATTCATATGGTTGACATCAGTATTATTATCATTTTTTTTTAATATTGAGGAAATTATTTTGTGATAATTGAAGTGTCAGGATGAAAATCTTGACTAATCAACGACATCTATGCTAAGTAATTTTATCAGACCGCTCCAATGAATTATTTGCACTTGATAGAATTCAAACATAAAATATGTAAAAATTGTTCCAGTTGCTTATTATTACTTTTATCATGATATTTTTTAAAATTGTAAAATCATTTATGCATACTAATTATAATCTCAATTCGATATTTGTTTATGAGTGAAAATGGTAAAAGATCCTTAAATTTTGAATGTTAGAGTTTTACCTTTGCATGTTGATTATTACAATACTCCAATATAAGAGTACAAGAACTATACTAGAAGCTGAGTATATTGCATAGGACTAAGTCTAGGGGTGGCAATTCGTGTCAACGGATCGTGTTCGTGTCGGGTCGATATCGTGTCGGGTCGAAATCGTGTTGTTACTATACGTGTCGTGTTCGTGTCGTGTCGTATTCGTGTCGTGTTCGGATCGACCCACGGGTCGACCCATGTAAATTATGTAATTTTTTTTTAATAGTAAGATGATATAAAAATAAACAAAGGCCTAAGCCATACAAATGCTAATTCATTTAGCCTATTTATTATAATATTTTAAATTAAATTTGACATAATCCATTTTAGAGGTAAATTATTTAACCTATTATCAACATAATTAAATTGATTTTGACACGATCCAATATTATTTTATTGATATATTTCAATTCATGACCAATTAGAGAAGAGAAAAATATAAAAATAAAGATAAATATGAACAGTAATCGTGTCAAACGTGTCGTGTTCGGGTTATCCGTGTCGTGTTCGGGTTGACCCTTATATTTTCGTGTCGACCCATTTAAGGCCTTAAACCGTGTCGTGTCGTGTTCGTGTTCGTGTCGGGTCGTGTCGGGTTTTCGTGTCGTGTCCAATTTTGCCAGCTCTAGGACTAACCATATAGAAGTTTGAAAATTTGTTTTCCCAATTAAAAAATTATAAGAAAGTTTTGGAAAAAAATATAAAAAAGTTACAAAAATCAAATTTGTTGTTAGTTTGTCACTAAGGTTTCAAAATCACTTGGACTTTGAGAGGATTTGATTGAGTAAATATAGAATAAAAACCAAAATCAATCCGCGGATGATTGAAGTAAATATTTAGTCATTGTTTGAGAAAATTATATATAATATAGTAATTTTTTATATATTTTTTTCAGAAAATGATCAAATGGGTAAATTGGGAATGAATAATGTTGCCGATTGAAAATTGGTCTCTAGTCAAAGTCAGTGGGACAAGTTATTAGTTTAATTTTGAGTATAAGTGGATATTCTATTAATTTTCAAAAAAAAAATTATTTCCGGGACAGCTTACGTTCAGCTCGATTAATTCACGGGACCAATGCAAGGCGTCCCTGAATCGGGTAAGGCTCGAACTATGTCCATGGTCGTGGTCCTAACAAATTGTTTGCATCCAGTAGGAATCGAACATGAGACCTCATATGTTTTGAGGCACTAAAATTTTTAGGTCATCCCATTTGAATTTACTAATTTTTGAATTTATGAGGAGGAATTTTTCCACTTTTGGGGGATAAAATAAAAAAGTTGGAAGCTTGAATTTTTACCTTTATCAGAAAAGAGAAACTAAAGTTAGGATATGACATTTCTCTATGATAAGATCACCAATTGACACAAAAAAATATGAAGAGGCCTTCCTTTGCCCATCCCCAAGTATTAATGTCTGGTTGAAGGGGGACCAACATCCCCCATTTTACATTCAATTATATATTACAATACCTAGCATAAAAAATGAAAAAAAAAAAAAAGTGCATTTTAATTAATCAAGAATTTGACAACTGTTTTACTGAGTAAATTAGATCAATCCTCCAATCCTCCAACTCTGATTGAGGAGTTAATGATGGCATTGATACCACTTGAGCATGATCAAAGGAAGGTTCATGCTTCTAACATCAAATGAAGTCTCATTTATATATGTATGGGTATATAACTATATATATGGCCCAAGGATTAGCATATGAATATCCCAACCATAGTTCGTCGTAATGGTATCGGTCACTGTAACGTTAACGGTATCGGTGTAACGGACTCGGGTCAGTATCGGGGTTACGTAACAGGACTCAATTATCGCAATCATGAATTTTTTAAAATTTTGCACATCTTACCCAAAATGTTCTAATTGGATACTTTTGGCAACATAAATGAATAAAAATGATTTTTTGGTAGATTTAAGTGAATTTTATTTAATTTTTTAAAGAATTTTAATATAAAAAATGAGTTATTAATAAATCTAATGGTGTCGTCGTTATTTGAATGTTTATGATATACTTGTTATGATATTATTAAATCAAAAAAAAAATTCTTTACTTTTCAATAATTTAATAATTGAGTAACATTTATCATATCATGTACATAACATAAAGATTTTTAACCCAAATTTTTGAAAAACTTCAATTGTGTTAACCATTACGGTATTTTCGGAACCGATGAGAATCGGGGTAACACCGTAACGGTCACCATAATAGCCCGTTACGGGTGTGGAAATCGGAAAACGGGGCCGTAACGGCCCATAACGATAACGGTAACGTGAAAAACCGTTACGTAACGACCGTTACGGCGAACCATGATCCCAACCCATCTGTCTCATTCTTCTGTTTTACTAAGGTCTTTTTGTTTTTCTTTTTAACCTTCACAACACTACTAAAATTTATTTGTAACCTCAATTGATGAATGATTAGGGATATTGAAATGGACAATTCTTTTTCCATTATTTCATTATCATATCATTTCATTATTCTATGTAACTTTATAACCAATTATCATCATAATCACAGTTAAGCATATATATACATATTCACATTTTGCATATAATTTTGTTAATTAACTTTTAACCCACAGTTACAAGTAGGCCTTTAGAGGGGAGAGATTGTACGAAAAGCTAATGCGTAACTAAGGTTATGAATGGAATGGAATGGAATGGAATGCAAATGAGAATAATTATTCCTATTCTATTATTTGATTATAAATATGAAATATTTTAGGAATGAAACGAACTTAAAAGAAAATTTCTCAAAAATATCCTTTTAGTGATAAATATATGATTTTAATTAAATAATATTATTTCGTAATTTTTTTTACAAAAATTGGGTGAAATGTAACGGAAATAGTAATGGTGAACAATGGAGGTAATGGTGGTGGTAGAAGCGGCGGAAGGCGATGGCGGTGGTAGAAGTTGGTGGCATGGTGATGAGAGTAATTTGTTTATTTGAAATATAAAAAGATTATTTTAGTAATTTTATATTTTAAAACAATTCCTTAATAAATGGAATAATCATTCCATAGGTTTCATTTCCAATAATAAAATTTATGTTCATTCTCATTATAATAAACATATTAAATAAAGGAATGGAATAATATACCAAACATGACATAAAAGTTAATCCTATTTTGTTTTTCACTATAGTAATTTATTCTTTTTGAAAAAAAGGAAGTGAAGTGCAAAGTCTATGGCCCCGTTTGGATACGGAAAAACAGTTTTTGTTTTTTTACTGTTCACCGAGTTAAAAAAAAAACACGTTTGGCAAACGCGTTTACTGTTCACTTTTTTTTCCCCAAGAAAACTGTTTTCTGTGAATAGTGTGTAAAAGTGGTAAAAACACCAAATACAACTTTTAATTGTTTTTTGAGTTTTTTCACTGTTTAGGGTATCACCTCCGCCACTGCCGCCACCACCCCCCACCACCAGTCGCCGCCGCCGGCCCCCACCACCTCCGGTCGCCGCCCGCCGCCGCCAGTCACCCACCACCACCGCCCCCCGCCGCCACCGGTCACCGCCGCTCACCAATACCATTTTATTTTTCAATATAAATTTTCATCCAAACTCTTTTTTGTTTTTAGTTTTTTGCTGAAAAAAACAAAAACAAGTACAAAAACAGTTTTTATATTTGAAGACAAAACAAATACAAAAAACAGGCTATCCAAACGCACCAGGGAATAAAGACTAATGGATAAGTGGGTTCAAGTTGGAACATGAATGTCAGTTTACTCCATCCCAAAAACAGAGAACTATGTATTCTCTCAGTCTCAATTTAGTTATTTAGATTTCACTTTTCAAGATTTTTTTTGATAATTTTGTATTTCTTATTTTATATTTTTTGATGGGACCCATTATTTTTTTAAGTTAATGAAGAATGATATTTTGGGAAAATATATGATAATATTGTATTGAAATTCGAAATTGACAAGTAGAACAAGTAAAGTAAGCAAAATAGATAATTAAATTGGGACGGAGGGTATACTATTTTTTGGGAATAATTACACAAACCTCCCCCAAATTATGACATAATTGCACGCGATTCCCCTAATATTTCAATAATATCAAAAATCTCCCTTAATTGCACATCCGTTGTAACATTTAACCCCTTTTATTTAAAGTCAATGCCGAAAATTTACTTTATTGGTCAATAATGATATATTATGCACCAAACTCCCTATTATACCCTTGTTATCCTTACAATTATATTTAAACCCTTATTTTTGCATTCAAATTTATTGGAATATCCCTATTTCTTTTACCAAATTGTCATCATATGTATTATATATAAACTCATTTGAATAGTTGTTCATATATACTAATCTTCGGTCATGACTGGGGGGGGGGGGGGGGGGGGGGGGTGGGTTTATATCACAAATAAAAAAATTATAAGATTTTGATATTAGCTATTTTCATTTCCATCCTCATCAATTAATTAGATTCTAATTTTAAACCACTTCAATTTTTCCTTACCAAAAGAATTTATATTTTATTATTTAATTTTAAATACACATCGGTTATATATTTCTCTATATCATTCATAATTATATCACTAAATTATTTTTAAAATGTTTAATTTTTTTTAACTAAAGAATATGAATTATGATGAATGCAATTACAATCTGTTCGAGTTATTGATTGTCCATTGATAGCTCTTGATGAACTTGAAATGGGTAGATGAGCTAATCAAATTAATACCTATAATTTTTGAAAATGAAAATTTTTTAGGATGAAAATTGTTACCACACAATTTGTTACAAGATGAAAGACAAGTTCTTGAGATTATTAGAGTATCAATATTGAAAAAGAATTTGTCCAAACATCTCAATAATGATTTTTATTATTTGAAAAATGTTGGAGCTCAAATTTGAAAGTAGATTTTGGCGCACGTGTGTGTGTTTTTGTTTGTAATTATTAGATAAAGGCCAATTGTTTCTTTTTTTAAAAATGAACCAAAATTTTGCTAGTTTTTACATTTATGACTGTCATAATCAATTGTTGAATGCTTTTTATTTGAAATATATTTATACTACATAACTAAAATCGGAACTAGTTCAGCCCCGGCATGTTTTCACTCCATTGCAATTCTTCAAAGGCATGTTTTCACTCCATTGCAATTCTTCAAATTCATTACATCAAGCACAGACTTTACTTTACTTTACTTTAGACAGAATCAAAATGATTTTATTTTTTTTTGGATTTTTAAAGTTGGTTTAATCATTTAGTAGTCTGATAATAACCTCAAGTCATCAAGGATGAGAACATGACTAAAAAGAGACAGCTGAATAAAATTCCTTTTTTTCTTCTTTAAAATTCCTTTTTTTCTTCTTTAAAATTCCTTTTTTCATACCAAATTTGAGCTCTTATATCCATTTTGACTTTGCATAATCCATGCCCTTTATTGCAATACTTTATTATATAAATTGTGCAATGAGTTGTTGTCTAAAAAAAAATAATAAAATAAAATTTCCTTCTTCACAAATGGAAGGAAAGTAACTTGAAAGCATGATATTTGCAAAGAATACTTGTAGAAGAAGAACATGCTCTCTCTCCTGTTGACTTTTGTATACAAGGACAAGACAAGGGTTTTAAACTTTTAATTCTCTTGCTTTGACTAATATTGCTTATTAGATTAAACACACACACTATATATATATATATATAGAGAGAGAGAGAGAGTATTTAAATGCTAAGTACCTTCGATTTCAATGCAAGTTTCTGGGGAAGTGCACTTATTTGCTAAATTAAGTATACATAGTTCACTTTGGCTCGAAAGAAAGTTAAAAGATTATTTTTAGATTTAAACAAAAAAAATAAATTAATTTTATGAATTTGGATCTATCGCCAAAAAAATTTCACAACAATTCAAAAGTGTATAAACATTTACGTTATTTAAAAATTTTAAGTGCATCAAAATTTTAATTATAAGATCATTTTTATAATTGTCAACTATATAAATAATGACGAGACATGATTGTTAAGAAGTATTTTTTGAATTGTTTGCGAAGTAAAATAGAGGAGGTATATATGTATGTATTCTGAATTTTAAATTTATTTGTTTGCCTACATTGGTAATATTAATTCCTAGTTCTTTATGTGCATTGTATTTCAAGTAAAATTCACATGCTTCTCCATTGCAGAGAGGAGAAAAAATTCGAATCAAATTACTTGTATACTTCTTCAGAACTAAAGAGTAACGAAAATGACTTGCAATATTGGTAATGAAGCTATATGCCAGATCTAACGTTGCTTTCAAGCCTACTTGCCACTATAATTTAGGGTAAGTTACATTTTTTATCCACTCCATATATGATTTATTATAATTTCATCTCATATTTTTGGATAATTATTGTTTCACCCCTCTAGGTCATCAAAGCCCAATTCCAATAATTGAAAAAGTGAAATGATGTATATACTCCTGAATATTTCTCAATTATGGTGTAAAAATTTGGGGTTTTTGTCTGATTTGTCTGTAATTGTTCAATTAATGTGTTCAAATTAAGGCAAAATGAAGCAATAGTGTAATAGATTGAAACAAAAATATTCATAACAATAAATTTGGAGATATTTTAGACATTTCTCCTTGTATTGACCGGATTTGATTACGTCAAAATTTCATCCCAGGAAAATATTTGTTACAACTTCCAAACTTGAGGAGGTGAAACTGTAATTATCCAAAAAATAGGAGATAAAATTATAATAAATCATATCTCAAGGGATAAAAATATAATTTATATTATAATTTATAGCATTGTGGTACAAAATGAGATCATATTTTGACTTGTAACGGTCATAAATTTTGTTATAATATATATAAATATACTAGGTAAAAGCACGTGTCATAAATAATCTATGATGAATAAATTAAATATAAAAAAATAAAGAAAACATAATGTTTAAATTATATATAATTGATTGGAAAATGGAAGGAATAAACATTCAATATTTTATAAGTCATTCTTTATCTCACAATTTTTTTTTATAGAACAACCAATTCAAATACTTGAAAAATTAAAATTAAACTTGAATAAAAAAATGAAAGGATAGAAAGAGATAATGTATAATGTATCTATGGACATGTTTATTCCTTATATTTTATAAAATAATCATATTGTCAAATTATTAAAATAATACATATTTATAGAGTGGATCAGGTGTGGGATGTATGGCTCTTTAACCTTCTCTATGCGGAGATGCCTTCTATAATTATATTATTTAGTGTTTTAGTTTTTACTTTCCTTGTAGCTTGTGAAAAAAATATATATATTTTTCTTTAGAAATTTATACTACGTAAGAAAAGACCTCATATTCCTTTAAAAAAAAAGATTGGATTTATTTGGTATTAAATTTTGTAACAAAAAACCATTATCCCTTTTTCACTTATATATTTGTGGTGTATTTTCATAAATAGAAGAAACAATGAAGAAATATACACTTGCACACAGAGTAATAGATTCGATTATATTTACCGATAAAAGAAGAAAATTTGATTATATAGAAAAAATAAGGGATAAAAAAAAACATAGCTAGATCCTCTTTATTTAAAAATGATTATCTTTCTATATTAATATTTAAAAAATTTAAGTATTTTTTTAGAAAATAATAAATATATATTTTATATTATCATATGCAAGATAAAATTATTTACTGCATAATAAAAAAGAAAATGGTAAATTTTAATTTTCTCCCAAATAGTGATCATGTATTCTTATGGTGTTATAATTTGAAATTTTAATATAGAATCATAGATATTAAATAAAGAAAATATATTTAAAAAATGATCAGATTTCAACAAAATTAGAATTGAGAAAAATAATTATTTTAATTCGAAGTCATGAATGAGAGAAACAAACAGAATAACTTATGATTTAAAAGTTTGAATCAAAATTCATTTCCTTTTATGAGTAATACCTCCTAAAATCATTATTTAGGCTACTATCAAGGGGAAAAAAGGAATACACCTAAATCACTTGAAAGAAAGTTAGATAAAAAGTAAAATTTAAAAAGTGGTTAATGTTGATTTATTAAAATATATAACAAAGAATTACAATAGTAAACAAAAAAGACGCAGAAGTTCTTTGTACTCTGAACAGGTATGCAGAAGGATTATACTTTCAATATTAATACTGTACTATTACTAATACCGCCAAGAAAAACAAATATTGCAAATTCAAACTTACACCCAGAAGTAGCAATTTGTTTGTTCACAAAATAAGGCTAAATAAAAAAGAGACGGACTATATGTAAAAAAAATCTTCCTTGATAATGATGTTTAAGAGTTCAAAAAAAATAGAATGGAGAAAAGAGTCCAATTTGTACTTAATAAACACCCTAGAAAAAAAAGAAACATAATCTATTATAAAAAGTGATAAAGTTTATAACTTTTAGAGTTTGATAAATACACAGTAAATAATCCAATTTGTAGTTTACTTCTTAATTGAACTTTCTTTGAAAATTATGAAGATTTGACAAAAAAAGCAAATAAATAAAAATAAATAAATACTAAATAACATAATCGATTGATAGTGACATGTTTTTTTTCCTTAATCGAAGTTTCAAATGTGGTAAACTTGTCAACTGTAATTGCCATTTGTTCTATGCAGGCAGTTTTATAGGAAAATTATATATATAAAATATATACTACGCACAACACTACATCAATGACACAAAACTGATTCAAAGGACAAGATTTAAACACTTGATAAGATAATACAACACTTGCATGTTATATATCAACTTATAAGTTAAAACAAACACTTACATGTTATATATCCAGTTGCAACAAACAGTACATGGGATATATACTCCATAGGACACCAACAATTAGCAAAAATAAATTATTTCAAGATGCCAAACAAAGTATAAAATTTGATACAGTTTTTCCCTTTATGTGGGTGAAACACACATTGGATTACTCCACACACCCCACCCTCTTTAGAGTGCCCCCCCACACTCCCATCCTATATCAGTTCAAAGATCATAATTTAAAATGGCAAAAAATTACAGAATACAAGGCAGATCAACCCTTTCATCGGACAAAACAAAATGGAAATAATTGCATGTGCAAACAAGCGTACATAACATTAAACATGGAGTGTTTCTTGTATGTGGCCATCAAGCCGACTTTGGGTTAACCCTTCCCTTGCTCGTGCGCTTCTATGTTGCAGACGCTGATGTAGTGTCTCCGACATCTAGTTGAAGAATTCAGCATCCCATCTATGTATCAACAAAGGGTCTTCTGTATACAAATATATATATATATATATATATATATATATATATATATATATATATTTGTGTGTGTGTGTGAATGACAACATATTCTTCCTCAAGAACATTAAAAAAAATGAAGAATTACCCGGTATGTCTGTGGGAACCGAGTTCATGTCTTTATGAGCTAAAATGGAAAATAACAAAAGTCCACTAAGGAATATTATTTCGAGAACAAAAATAAAATATGAAAGAGTTAGGTGAGACAATGTTGTTGTCACAATTTAAAATTTACATGTTGAGCCGTTGCAATCATATATAGCAATAATGTTTTATCATGTGAGCGTGAACCCCATTCAGCAATGCACCATCAATTGAGAGAATATATGGTAGAACAAGAGGGGGGAAAATCTAAAAAAATGTAATTAACTAACCGCGTCTTCGCACTATCATTATTGTTTCATAAGGAGGGGAAAAAATCATGATTTGATACTACCTTTGGATCCTTCTTTAATTTTGGAAAGGATATTTTTGGAATGTTTATGTGATTATTATATCCTCACGTATTTGAATTTCTGTAAGAAAATATTTATTTATTTATTGGTGAATAAAAAATTCATATACAAGTATCACAATAATCATTGAATATGATTAACATAAATAAAAAATTTAATATTTAAAATTAATATTCAACTGCTATTATAATAAGTGAATATAAATTTTCTCTCTCTCAAAGAGGAGGGAGAGGAAATAAATTAAAATTTTACTTTGTTGGATAGGGAGGAGTTACCGAGAAAAATAAAAAGTAAAGTCGTTCATCGTATTATTAAATTATTATATTACAATTAAAAATTACAAGATTATAAATAATGGGTAATACTTGTCATAGGTCACCTCCTATTTACATGTGATATGGTCCAATGAAAATTTTACATATATCCTAAAAATTTGAATTTTTTTTATAAATTTTTAAATCTTGTCATAATGATTGATTTTTAAAATTTTAAAAATAATTTACTTAAAATAATATTTTAAAATTTGTTAAGACACTTGTAAATTTTTTATTCAACCACAATACATATGTAAATAGCCGGAGACAAGTATTCTCCATAAATAATACATTCAATTTCACATATAAAGAATTTTTTTCACTTTCTTCTCTTCTCTTCTCTTATATTTAATCAATCAATTATCATTTCAAATGTCTCATTCATCTTTCTTATGTCAGTCTGTCTAAATTTTTAAGATGACTTTGATTAAACAGCTAACTTGATACACACTATTACATGTATATGTCTAACAAAAATATATTATTGAATTGTAACATGACGTGGTAATTAAATAAGGAGTATAATACTATCCTAATCACTGCACGCATTATTTTTGTTGACCATGCAAAATGATTTTTCAATTAGTTGCTATTGTCCCTTTCCGGATATGCACAAAGGTCTGAGTCCACATTTGTTCTATCACATTCCTTTGAATTTAAAT
This sequence comes from Cornus suecica, assembly GCA_963922005.1. Classification (NCBI taxonomy): domain Eukaryota; kingdom Viridiplantae; phylum Streptophyta; class Magnoliopsida; order Cornales; family Cornaceae; genus Cornus; species Cornus suecica. The sequence continues at coordinate 3,553,161 of OY998241.1, forward strand.
AAGCTCTAAAAATATTCTTTCCTACATTTACTGAACATGTAAATTGAACTCTCTAATTTTCTTTGCTCACTTATCACTTACTTTATAAAAATGTGACTCCAAGTTTTATTTTTCCCACTCAATTGATGAACATCAAACATCATCTTTAAATTATGGACATTTCTCTCTGGTGTGTATCAGAGTGAGTATATGTTAAAATGAAAAAATTGTCATGAAATAAAGTGGAAAAAAAAACTCAGGAATATTTAAGATAATATTAGCTTGGGGAAAAAATAATGCAAAAATAAAGAACAGTAATCTTTTGGATGTTATTAGAACTAAAGACATGTACACAAGGAAATTTATGGCTGAGTTCATTATAAATTATTTTTCATGACTTTAATTGTTTTACCAATTCATTGCAAGAATGATAATTTTGAAACGTTAGTATTTATAACTGGACAAATATTTTGAAACAATTAAAGTTGAAAGTAAACTATTCATATAGAACTGAACGAGTAATAAAACAAATAAATCCTCTCTTTTTCTTCAAAACATTACCCTATCCTATGCAACATAATTTAGACTCTAAAACAATTTGAAAAAGTAAGTAACAAGTTAGTATCCTATGCAGCATTATATGGACCCTAAAATAATTTGTAAAAATAAATAACAAGTAAGAAATTTTGCAACACTTCAGAACAAGATTCTATTTTCGAATAGACATTTCCCTAAATTATATATATATATATAAACACTTGGTATGTATATTTCTATAAAAATGCTATTTTTGTTACAACTAATTTTAGAAATTGAACTAATCCCGTTTGGTTGGACGGAAAATGAGATGAAAAGTGAAAGTGAAAGAAAGTAAAAGAAAAAAAAAAATTTAACTTTCTACCATACATTTGGTTGAGTGCAAAAAAAAAATTCAAGAAAGTAACAGAAAATATTGTTTTGTTAATTTGATTACCAAGAAACGAAAAAGAAAGTGATTTGATTACCAAATATACCCTTTCATTAATAAGTCCAATCAATAAATAATTTGTAACTGATAAAAAAATATACAATTGCTAAAACAATGAGAGAAAAAAAATCAATATACATATTTTAATCATATATATATATATATAACCATAATATCTATAAGAGTCTTAATTAAATAAAATACCTATTACTAAAAATAATACAAAATCCTAATGTCAAGAGAAATCTATATACCTTCTATAGAGTGACGAAATCTATAAAATATATACGTACAAATGTAAATATTCAAATATATGTGTTTACATATATATATATAGATATGTATGAAGTACGTAAAAAATATACTATACAAATAGGTATATAAATTGTTCCAAAAATGAAAAAATGATAGGATAAATTTTTTAAAATTTTAATTTTCAGGAGAAAGTAAAATTTTCAGAACTCCACATCCCTGTGACTTTTTTTTTTTAAAAAGCTGAATATATTGACTTGTAATCTCCAACCAAATATCTCCTTTTATTAAGAGGGACATGTGTATTACAAGTAGACCTGTCAATGGATCGGGTTCGGATTGGATCAGTTAAATCCAAATCCAATTTGTTAAGAAATCGGATTATCGGATTCGGATTCTAATCGGGTTATCGGATTTTTATTTCAATCCATATCCGGTTAATATCGGATTCAAATCGGATTCGGATCATAATCGGATTATTGATAAGTTTATTGATAAGGATGACAAAAACTCCCGATCCGCGATCCGAATCCGATAATTCGACAGATTTTCACTTAATTAATTCATATTCGAATTTCTTCATTATAGAATATCTGATCCGAATATCTAATTAAAAAATACAAAAATCAATAAATACTGAAACACTAAAATTATTCATACTTTTAATAATTGTGTTTATGATCAATCATTATTATATACATGTACAATATTAAATATATACACATATATATAAATATATATATGTATATTTAATCGGATCGGATTATTATCGGATCAGATTAGGCTAATTCAAATCCAATTTGTTAAAGAATCGGATTATCGGATTCGGATCATATTCGGGTTATCGAATTTTTTTTGCAATCCAAATCCGACTAATCGGATCGGATTCGGATCAAAATTCAATCCATTAACAGGTCTAATTACAAGGACTTCCACTATTGAGTCTCCTTTAATCACACGTACAATAACAAGGACTTCCTCAATTGTGTGTGTATATATAGGTTAGGAATGGGCGGGGCGGGGAGGGCCGGCCCTATTTTCCAATCCGTTTTTTTTTTTTCGTCTCATATCCGTCCTTTCTTGTTTAATTTTTTTTAATTTTTCGCCTTATCATGTGCTGTGTCGAGTTATATATAATTTTTTTTTATCTTTTTTATATAAAAAAAAATATATATCTCACAAAAACAATATTGAAGAAGAAAAAATAAATTCAATAAAAAACTGATAAGAAGCGAAATCTGGGATATAATCCAACTGAGACTTGAAGAAACCTAAGAATAAAAAAAAAATAGCACCATAAAAACTTGTTTGGAGCTAAAGAAAAATTAAAATCCAATTGACTAGAAAATGATGAGAAGCCAAATCTTGAATATAATCCAATTGGGTTATGAAGAAAATCCAAAAAGTACCAAATTTAAAATGAAGAAATACCCCATTGCCATCCCAGTTGTGGTCTTTTATCTTGCAACAAAAATGAGTACATAATTCTAATTCCTCATACTATAAGAGCTAGTAGATATATATCCCAATAAGAGAGACATGATTGATAGAGATAAAAGAGAAAGAGGAGAGAGAACGAAATAAGAGAGAGAGGCGGGGTATTGGGCTTTAAGGTTTGGGTGTGTTGTGGGTAGTGGTGGATTTAGGGATCCGTATCAGTGGGGTTAATTTTTTTTTTTTTAATTTTTGGGATATAAATAACATATATTTATTTCAGTGGGGTTTAAAATAAATTTTTAATAGTAACTTATTTGTAAAAGAATCTAAATTCTGTGGCATTTAAAATAAAATAAAAAAATTAGTAGGGTCCACATGAACTGAATCCCTCCCTGATTGTGGGTATTTATATATTAGACTATATTTGTAATATGTAATATATATAAATGATATCTTAGTAATTTAATATACGGGGAGGGATTTTCTCATACCCGCTCCAAATATAATTGGGGTTTTTTTCGTGTCTCATACCCGCGCTAACTAATTTAATTGGGACCCAAATTTTAGAATAAACGGTGGAATTTTTTATTGTCATCCTAATATATGTGTGTGTAAAGGTGTGAATGAATGTGCTTGTGAAAATTATTGGGTAAATCTCACTTATATTCCTTTTGATTTGGCCATATTTCAATAACAACCCCTCTATTATGGAATATCCCAGGTACACCCCCTATCAGTGACGGCCGTTTGGCCAACTAACCGATTTGTGTGAAATGTCTATTTGATCATTCAATATTTTATTACTTTAACATTTTTAAAAGAATAAATTCCACTTACACTCCCTCTGGTTTGCCTATATCCCAATTACCCCCCTCTGATTTGCCTATATCCCACTTACACCCCTCTGGTTTGCCTATATCCACTTTTTATAGATATAATATTTAATTTAAATTAAAAATTAGAAAAATATAAAGGTTTCTAATTTAAAATGTTAATAATATAAACATTAATTATATAGTTCATCTTTAAAAATTACAAAAAAAAAAGTTATTTAATTTTAAATTTAAGTTAAGAGAATATATAGATATATTATTTAGTTGAAATAAAAATTCAAAACAAATTATAATTTTTTTTAATTTTAAAGTGTCAAGGATGTATAAATTTATTATTTCAGTTCAAATTTTAAATTAAAAAAATTTGATATTTTGTAATTTTAAAATTAAATCAAGAGTATGTTGGAATTTTCAAAAAAGGCAAGGGGGTTAAATAAGTCATTTGACTACAAGGGACAAAATAGACCATTTATTACCTTTTTACTGATGACATCATCACATAACGGTTAACAACTAACGGAGGGGGGTGTTCGATACATGAAATCAAAATTAAAGGGGTGTAACTGAGATATAACATAGTAGAGGAGTGATAAGTGAGATATGATCAAATCAGAGAAGATGTAATTGGAATTTACACAAAACTATAAACTCGATCTTCCTAGAAATGCCACCGTGCCTTGTCTAACCTCTATTTTCAACCAAGTATATCTTCAAGCCGCCACCGTGCCTTGTCTAACCTTTATTTTCAACCAAGTATATCTACTATTTCTAGCCTTTATTCTTCTTTGACTTTTATCTTGAAAGTACAAATATACCCTTTAATTATTGTCAAAGTATTATAATAAAAAAATTTAGTATTTCTCTCTTCGTTACAGATGCAGTACAATCACGGCCAGCCTAATAATATTTATTTATTCTTACATAAAGCTGTAGCTTCTTCTTTTTTTATTTTTTATTTTTATTATGCCAATGGAAGATTGAAGACTTGAAGTACTTTAATATATGAGGAAATTAATATTTTAAATTGTGAGAAAAAAACTCACACACGACATTGACTATTTTAAGAAGAAATTAATCAATTTATCTCACAAAGTAGAATTTATGATCATTTCGTTTCTTATACTCAATATGAAATTCATGTGATTTTCTTATTTTTATAATATAAAAATGGCTATGTATATATTTTTATAGCTATGTTATTATATACACACATGTATGTATATATTTATGTTTATCTTTTCTCACTATTATAAGTTTTTCAATTTTATTGTTGCTCTATTACTTTTTTGCATTTTTCTTTACTCCTCTTTTCTTTAAAGCATTTTTTTTGTTTACTACTATTAAGGGTTTTAATTCACTTTAAACAAAGAAGATTAAGGGGTAAATTTACTATTATATACCCTAGATCTCAATGTTTATTAATTTATTTTCTATTTCTATTATCAAATTTAAAACAAACACTCATTATTCACAACATTAAATATTACCAAAAGTACAAAATATAAATTTATTTATTTTTCCTCTTTATATTGTGTGGATGCAATTAAACTATAATTCTATTTAGCCACCCACTAGTCTCTACCCCAAATTGGCAAGGCAATAATCTTGAAAGGGCAAAACCATCAAACCAAAAAAATCTAAAAACATTAGTGTTGACTCAAACATGTTTTTAAACACTTATCTGATCTAAGCTGAGAAAATCTATCACCTCCCCAATCTCTCTCTCTCCTCCATGAGAGACTCCTCTGTTCCATCTCTCCCACAATGAACAAACACCCACAAACCCACCTCCTCCACCACCTTCTCCACCTCCTCCTCTGCTTCCAACCCATCTTCTCCACAGATTTCCTCTTCAATGGCTTCAATTCCTCTGATATCTCCTTATATGGCAACTCCACAATTGATTCTCACATCCTCACTCTCACAAAAGACTCATCTTACTCCATTGGAAGAGCTCTATACCCATCCAAAATCCCCACAAAAAACCCAAATTCCTCTCTTGTCGTACCCTTCTCCACCTCCTTCATATTCTCCATGCCCACCTACAGAGGGGTCCTCCCTGGCCATGGAATTGTCTTCCTCTTCGTACCCTTTACCGGCATCGCTGGCACCAGTTCAGCGGAGCACTTGGGCTTCCTCAACGGCACCAACAATGGGTTATCAAGCAATCACATTCTTGGGGTTGAATTTGATGTGTTCCAGAATGAGGAGTTTAGAGACATTAGTCCCAATCATGTGGGTGTCAATTTGAACTCACTCACTTCAAATAGGTCTCATGAGGCAGGGTATTGGGCTGATGGGGATGAGGAGGATAAGGATTTCAAGGTGTTGAAGCTCAACAATGGTAAAAACTATCAAGTTTGGATTGATTATATTGATTTTAGTATGAATGTGACTATGGCACCTGTGGGTGTGAAGAGGCCTAATAGGCCACTTTTGAGTGTACCAATTAATTTAACTAGTGTTTTTGAGGATGAAATGTATGTGGGATTCACTGCAGCCACTGGGAGGCTCGTTGAGAGCCATAAGATTTTGGGTTGGAGTTTTAGTAATTTGAATTTTTCGTATAGTGAAGGATTGGTTACTAAGGGATTGCCTTCATTTGAGCTTCCTAAGAGCTCGATTTTTCGGTCAAAAGGGTTCATTGCAGGGGTGACATTGGGGCTTTTCTTTGTTGTGGTTGTGTGCTCTGTGGTTTCCCATTTTTTGATTAAGGAAAGGAGGAGGAGAGCGAGGGAGAGAGCGGAAATGGAGGAATGGGAATTGGAGTACTGGCCACATAGAATTACTTATCAGGAGATTGAGTCTGCAACAAAGGGGTTTTCAGATGGAAATGTGATTGGTGCTGGAGGGAATGGGAAGGTGTATAAGGGGGTGTTGGTAGGAGGAGGAGGGGAGGTTGCGGTTAAAAGCATTTCTCACGACAACAATGAGGGAACGAGGGAGTTCTTGGCTGAGGTTTCGAGCCTCGGAAGGCTAAAGCATCGAAATTTGGTGGGATTGAGAGGTTGGTGCAAGAAGGAGAAAGCTAGTTTGATTTTGGTGTATGACCATATGGAAAATGGGAGCTTGGACAAGAGGGTGTTTGAGTGTGAAGAGAACAAAATGTTGGGTTGTGAAGATAGAATAAGAGTGTTGAAAGATGTGGCAATAGGGGTTTTGTACTTGCATGAGGGTTGGGAGGCCAAAGTGTTGCATAGGGACATTAAAGCCAGCAATGTGTTACTTGACAAAGAAATGAATGGGAGGTTAGGGGACTTTGGTCTAGCCCGGATGCACGGGCATGGGGAAGTGGCTAGCACCACACGGGTGGTTGGGACCGTGGGCTACTTGGCTCCCGAAGTGTTTAGGAGTGGGCGAGCATCGTCTCAAACAGACGTGTTCGGGTTTGGGGTTTTGGTTTTGGAGGTAATGTGTGGTAGGAGGCCAATCGAGGAAGGGAAGCCACATTTGGTGGATTGGATATGGGAGCTAATGGGGCGAGGCGAGCTAGTTAACGCCCTTGATGAGCGATTGAGGGCTAAAGGAGGGTTCGATGAAGAAGAAGTCGAAAGAATCCTCCATTTGGGGTTCTTGTGTGCACACCCTGACCCTTCTGCTAGGCCTACGATGCGACAAGTAGTGAAGGTTTTAGAGGGGAAGAATGAGAATTGTGATTGGGAAGGCGAGGACATGGATAAGTACCTACTTGAAAACATGAAATCCGAGCAAATGTGGCTCAATTACTCTCAATGTTCAAGCCATGCTTCACACCCAACATTTGAACAGATGAGGCAAGGCATCTCAAACTCAATGTCACTCTCTTGGTCTGATGCTATTGTGGAAGGAAGGTGAATGTACAGTTACTATATATATATGTGTATATGTTTAGATCATATAAAGCTTTGTTACCAAGTATAGTGGTTTTTTTTTTTTTTTTCTTTCCAATTTTGATGGTTGGAATGAAAGTGTTGATTCTGGGATAGTTTGGCTATTGGTTTTTTTTTTGCCCTTTCTTCATATATTCAACCATGTGGTTGATTGGTTGTTGCAGAAGAGTTTTTTTCAATTTTCACTTGATATATAGAGAATCAGTCATGGTGATGTACAATGTAAATACATTTGATTAATGTATAATAATAGCAAAATGAACTTTGGATTGTGATTCAAATTCTTCACTTCATTTTCATTCAAAATATGTGGGTTGTCTTCCTCTTTATGTTCATTCCCAGAAACTAGCAAACCACTATGCTTGGTTGGTGGACAGGAAACTTCATTTTGCCATCCAAAACACACACCCACACACACATATATATATATATGGGTTGTGTTCTTACAATGTCTTAAGCATAGAGATTCTAGATCTACTGTCCTTGTCCTAATTCTTGCTTTGGAATAAATTTTGATGTAAGTTGTTTTGGTACTAATGATGCTCAAAAATGATAGCTATGTGGAGTTTGGTGGGAACATCATTAACTTTAGGGCCATTAACAAACAACCTATGATTTTAGATTCTTGACAAACACCCTCTTGAGGTGTCAAATAACCTCCCTGCATTTTTTTCCGTCAACAAATAACCCCCACTCCATTAACAAATACCCCATTACCGTTAAAAATAGATATTTTATGCCCAAAATACTCATAAATTGATATTTTATGCCCCAAATATCCCTAAAATAAATTGGTAACTAAATTAAGATTTTTTAGTAAATTACAAATTATTATTCTTTTGACTAAATTAAGATTTTTGAGTAAATTACAATTTTTTTTTTTGTTTAAGTTTATTTATTTATTTAAATTCAAATCTAAAAAAATATATTACTCCCTCCGTCTCAAATTATTAGTCCCTTTTGGGGAATTCAATTTTTTAAAATGATGACTTTTATTGTAGTGTTAGTGAATAAAATATCAATTTTACTCGTGGTCCCACTATAATTATGTGATCATTTATAAAGTATATATTTTATATCTTCTACACTGAAGCATCCCTACGCTGTCGTTCTCTGTCATGTGTCGCACTATTTGGTTGCCATGTGTCCAAACAAATTTTAAATGAAAAACTCACTTTGCTTTTATATATAATGCCCATTCTACCCTAAAATCCTAAACACACACTACTAAATGCAACCGCCACTTCCACTTAAAATATTATATTCTAAATGTTATCAAAACAAGCCAAATTAATATGCTAAAAAAAAAAAAAAAAAAAAAAACTTAGACAAATAAATAATTATAGAAAGGGGACCAAATTTTTTTCAAATGGTGAGAAGAGACCAAAATCAAAATTTAATTGCTTGGAAGAGACCATTTTATTATAATAATCAAACAACCCATATTAAAGTGTAATATTTTGTTGTGAAACTTTATATTAGTTTATTATATATTAATTCCAAAAATATTTAAAATTAAATCCGAAAATATTAATTAAAAATTAATTCTAATATATTAAGTCCGAAAATATTAATTAAATATTGATTCTGAAATATTAATAAATATATATTATGAAATATTAAGTCCGAAAATATAAATTAAATATTTTCCTTCTTCTCTCTTATGTGCATCAAAAGCTAATAAAAATTGCCAAAATTAGCTTTTGGTGCATTATAATAAAATGGTCCCTTTCAATCAATTAAATTTTAATTTTAATCCCTTTTCACCTTTTGAAAAAAATTTAATCCATATTCATCAAATAAGCTTTGGAATGGTCCCCTTTCTATAATTATTTATTTGTCTAATTTTTTTTATTTTTTATTCTATCAATTTGGTTTGTTTTGATAACATTTAAAATATAATTTTTTAAGTGGAAGTGGCGGCTGCATAATCAAGTGGTGTGTGTGTTTAGGGTAGAATGAACATTATATATAAAAGCAAAGTGAGTTTTTCATTTAAAATTTGTTTGGACACATGGCAATCATTTAGTGTGACACATGGCAGCGCAAGGAATGCTTCAGTTAGGACCGGCAATTTCTGACACGAATTGACCCGTTTGACACGATTATATTTATTGTTATATTTATTTGCTGATTTTTTATATTCTTTAATTGATCATGGATTGAAATACATTAATAAACTATTACTGAATTGGGTCAAATTCAATTTCAATTTCATTTTTATTTTTTATTTTTTATTTTTCGTGTTGGATTGTATCATATTTAAAAATATTTGATTTTCGTGTCAATTAGTATCAGATTGCCCTGTTGACCCGTGGGTCGACCTGTTGACACGAATTGCCAGTCCTAGCTTCAGTGCAGAGGATCCGTTTCCGGTTTAACCTGTAGTTGGTTTATTTTAAACTACTTGTGGAATGTCTTTATGGCCTAGAAAGTACCAAACAAAAACTAACTTTCAGAAACTGAGTGCTAAACATGTTTCACCTTCTGTCATATGCTCAAGTTTGTATATCACTCCATGTCTTTTTATGGGCTATGTTTGGTTGTGTGGAATTAATGCTTTGGAATTGGAATTCAGATAAATTTTAATGGAATTTTTTTCTCTAATTTAAATTTCAAAAAACCAATTCCATGCAATTGAACATTGCATTAATAAAACATTTGAGGTAGAAAGCTTGGTGACACATTATAAGTAATGTAGCATGAATGATGAACTGATTGGTATGATCTTTGTAAAGCTCACTAACCTTATCAAATTTACTACTGTCACTATGCATCCATGCTCATACCAGTACATATAGAGACATATACTGCAACACTAAAAGGGTGATATAGATCAACAAATTTGTACTTATGGCAACTTGAGCATAACTTGCAGAATAAAAGAATATGGTGTCATGTATACAATGTATATGGACTATACAATGTCAATGAATTTCTAAAACATATTCATCCATGCTGACATAAAAGTGTAGCATAGACTGAACTACATTGCATTAACAGAGCCTAGTGATTACATTGTAAACTGGTGAAACAACAAAAAACCAGATCACCAGAAAGAATAATCTGAACTACATAGCTTAATTGACAGATAATTAAGATGTATGGGGACCAAGCTTTTGAATCCAATGAAGAAGCCGATTTTTATGATCTTGACTTGTCGGGTCCAGGTTTAGCGTTCCATTAGTGGCGAGCGATGACTGAAAGTTCTCCAATACCTTCACAATTTGCCAAAACTCGGGTCTCTTTTCTGGTTGCGAACACCAACATTGCTTCATAAAAGCTCTCATTGCAGACGGACAATCCTCAGGGATAGCTGGTCTCGAATTCTGAAAAATCCAAAACATGTTCATGTTAGAATGACAAATATTCAGGTACATCTTTAAATTCGTAAAATTGAAATAAGAACGCCAAATGAAAGAAGAGGAATACAAAGGCAAAAATTTCCCTAGAATATGCTGCTGCATATATCCCTAGTTCTAACAGCAGAAACATCTAAATATGTTTATAACTTGAATTTCATGGAGGGATTACAAATATTTGGCTGATGAAACCACACGAACACCACACAGTTCACTGGAAATTAAGAGCAAAAACAAAAACATGCTAAACTCATCATCAAGCGCTGTGGTGCACTTTGAAATTGCTATGGTTGTTTGTTTCTTGGGAAATCTGTAATGAAATTTTTTTGAGCTCGCGCTTTTGATCTCATGGGTGTCATTTATTTATATAGCTTTCTAGTCCCATGAAATGCTAATAATGGCATAATTAGAGTGGAAAGAACTGGATATGTGCGATTGATAGATGTTTATAAAATTATAAAAGCAATAAAGTATACCTTATTTGCCACTGCAAAGGCAGCTTGGATGGGTGTCATATCTCCATAAGGGATAGTTACAGCCACCATTTCCAGCAAAATGAGTCCAAAGCTGTATACATCAACCTTTCGCCCGTAGGACTTACGTTTAATCATCTCAGGTGCCATCCAACGATAAGAACCAAGGTCATCGGCCAAACGATCACAGGAGGCCTCCTCACAGGCTATCCCGAAATCAGCAATTTTGAGGTGAAATTCATCATTAATAATAACGTTATCCGGTTTGAGGTCCCTATGGATGATGCCTTGTGAGTGAATGTACTCCATTCCCCGAGCAATTTCCAGAGCTATCGTGATTATTTCTTGCAAGGGAATGCGTTTTTTCTCGAGCTCAAGCTTGTGCAGGTACGCCCTCAATGAACCCTCCGAGAGATATTCCGTGATGACACAGAACACTGGTGGCTTTCTGCAAGCTGCTACAAACTGAATTTACATATAAAAAGTATGAAACAGATTAAGTCAAAAGGGATTTAATAAGGACATCAATGCTAATCACAGTATGTAGATTTTACACCTTTTGGTCCATTCATCAACTCATGAATCCCATTAAGGAACACTAATTTTGTAAATGACTAATTACACACAAGGCTTAACAATGGTTTAAGTACTACAAACATTCAACAGAGAAAATTCAGAACTTCGAATCTTCACAAATTAAAGAAAATTTGATTTTCTCTAATCCTTTCATCAATTTACGATTGCAAACTAGTTTTAAATAATGATACACAATAGCTTATCAATATTACAAGTGCTACAGAAATTGAACAAAACAAATTCAGAACTTCCAATTCTTAACAAATAAATAACAAGCCTTATCGAATTAACAACCACCAAATAACAGATAATGAAAGGTAATATTTTTTGAAGAACTCGAACCTTAATGACATTCTGATGATGGAGACGCGACAAAAGAGCAACTTCTCTATCGAATTGCTTCTCCAAACGCGCTGCTAGCGTTCCGTCCTCCTCCTCCTCATCCGGTAGCCATATAATCTTCACTGCAACAGCTCCATCCTTGTACATCCCATGATAAATCTGACTATACGCGCCATGAGCAAATTTAACCCCGATAAACAAATCCGAGAGATCAACCATCCAATGATCATCCACTGTTTCCACCGAACTAATTCTTCTTCTTACTCCATGATCAAAATACTTCGTCCATGATAACTCCTTCAGCCTCTTCGTCGTAAGAAATTGATTTTTTTGAAATAAAGTTTGCTTAGTTCCCTTCTCGGATTCTTCTTTTCGAGAATGTGGAATAGATAATCTCTTCTGCTCATCCGGAACTATTGATTTCGGAGTAATAAGGGGTTCTGATTTTGGATTAACAGAACTATAATTCACCTCTTTTGCTTGTTCTGGTTCAAAAGTGGAATAAATTGAACCGAAATTCACAGAATCCAAACGATGATGAAAGGTTCGAGAAAATCTTGTTCTCCTCAACCAAGAATTAGCATCATAATCCATTGCTAAACCCTAATGATAGACTTGGTTAATGAACACAATATACTATAGTCTGAAATCAGATTTTTTTTCAAAAAAAGATAACTATTCTAGAGTAGACAAGCTTTGAAGGTTCAAATCCAACAGCTAAATCAACCCTTAAATCAGAATCAAAGTATTTTTAAAATTTTAACTAAAACTAGAGAACCCTATTGATACTACCAAACAAAATCAACAAAAACCCCCCAAAAAAATTCCACAATCAAAGTGTTTTGTAACAAAAACTATTGAACCCTATTGATAATAGCAACCAAAATCAACAAAAACCCTAAAAAAAATTCCAGAATCAAAGTGTTTTGTAACTAAAACTATTAATCAAAGTGTTTTTGTAACTAAAACTATTGAATCTATTGATAATACCAATCAAAATCAATAAAAAACCTAATGAAAAAATTCCAGAGTAAGAAAACAAACCTTATTTGTAGTATTCAAAGTCAAATTGCTACTTTTCTTGAATCATCGAATTTCAAAAGTCAAAAATAAACAGCTGGAGTACATATTTATATATAATAATCATTGCTGGAACTTGAAGCATATATCATAGCTTAAATTTAAAGCTAATATTGGGTAGGTATCATATTGTTATAATTAACCACTAATAAAATATATTGTCGCTTCTATTATTAGATAAACCTAGAACGATCAATTAAAGTATCTATTATTAGATAAACCTAGACCGATCAATTAAACTATCTTATAATATACAATTCACACATGCATAAAAAAACAAACATAATGTGGTACTAATCCAAGTGTAATTATACCTCTCATATGATGGGATGATGTAGACTTCTGGAAACGGTGTAAAATCGTACCCAAAATATATAGCTATTGTTTTAAAATTAGTATATATATATAAGACCTACTATATCTATATCACTATTAAATGTAAAGTTTTAGTCCTTATTTTTTTCTTTAAATTATATTTAAAATTTTAATATATTTACAGTTAAACTCTACCCCTACCACATAATTTTAAATTAATTTCATATCTCCAACTTAATTTTGATTTCAATATTATTTATTTTATTTTATTTTTTTATATTTTAACTCTAAATTCAATTACTCTTATATATATATAAACATTCCTAAATTATATATACTACTAATAAATATAATTAATTATTAATTAGGTTGTGTTTATTAATTTTTGATTCCTATAAAGTATTTTAACATGTATTTAGTGTTCGAGTGTTTTAATGATTTATAATATATATATAGGATAAATTGCTTAAAACCCCCTTCAAGTTTACTCTCTTTTCCTACTATACCTCCTCAACTATGAAATGAGCTTAGAACCCCTTAAAGTTTCATAAAAGGTTGCACCATGGGCTTGCCCTCAATTTCTTTTACCCTTTTACCCTTCAAACTTTTTGTATTTCCACCTTACCTTTAATCATATCCTTACTATTATATTTCTTAATTCTTTAAATTACAAAATATTATTTCTTTTAGTTAGAATATTAATTATGTCATTTACATTTAATGTATTAGACTAAATATACTCTCAAATATTATTTTTTTTGTAAGTTTTAATTATTTTTTTTTGTAAATCAATTAACTTGTTATTAAATTTTAGTTTGATTTAAATCATAAAACTTAATCCTAATTAATATATTCATAAATAAATCACAATTTATGAATATATTTTTATGAAAAGAAAGTTTCATTTGACAAAAAAATAATTAATTAGGATAATGAGTTTTATGATTTAAATAAAATTAAGTTTTATTGGAAAATGATATATATTTTGGAGTATATATATATAATTCGTCAAAAATATATATTTTTCGAATTGTTTTTAAAAAATATGATTTTTTCCCAAAAAATAATTTTTTTGAGAAAAATATATATTATTTTCCAAAAAATATATTTTTTCCTAAAATAATATAATTTTTTTCTGAAATATATATTTTTTATATTTTATTAAATAATGTATATGTTTCAGAAAAAAATCATATTTTTTAAAAAAATTCGAAAAATATATACTTTTGACGAATCGTATATATATATTCCGAAATATATATCATTTTCCAATATATATATATTCCAAAATATACATATTTTTTCGAAAAATAATTTTTTTGAAGGTTTGATTTCACTAAACCCTCTTATACTATTGATGGTAGTTTAGGTATTATGACTCAAAATCATATTTTGGAACATAATATATATTTTTCTCAAAAAAATTATTTTTCAGAAAAAATTCATATTTTTGAAAATAATATATATTTTTCTAAATAAAAATTATTTTTCGGAAAAAATCATATTTTGGAACATAATATATATTTTTCCCCAAAAAATTATTTTTCGGAAAAAAATCATATTTTTTTTAAAAGAATTCGGAAAATATATATTTTTGACGAATTATATATATATTCCGAAATATATATCATTTTCCAATATATATATATATATTTTCAGAAATATATATATTTTGTTCGAAATATATATATTGTTTTCATAAATTGTGATTTATTTATGAATATATTAATTAGGATTGAGTTTTATGATTTAAATCAAACTAAAATTTAATACCAAGTTAATTGTTTTACCAATAAAATAATTAGAACTTATAAAAAAAAACTAACATTTAAGAGTATATTTAGTCTAATATATTAAAGGTAAATGACATAATTAATATTCTAACTAAAAGAAATAATATTTTTGTAATTTATTGAATTAAGAAATATAATAGTAAGGATAAAATTAAAGGTAAGGCGGAAATACAAAAAGTTTGGAGGGTAAAAAATTTTGAGAGCAAGTCCATGGTGCAAGAAAATGAAAGTTTAAGGGGGTATAATTAGTTGAGAGTGTATAGTAGAGAAAGAGAGTAAACTTGAGGGGGGTTTAAGCAATTTACCCTATATATATATAATGTTTTAACATGTAATTTACTTTGATCTAAACCTAATTATATGAAAGATTATTTAAGAAAGAAACCACATACTTCTCTCATTATATTTCAACCAATTATGTAAATTTATTTGGAGTCGGGTGCACTATCTAAATTAAAAAATTTACTCTGACACGTAAACCAATTTTTAGCTACTGTTATGAGAGAGCACGCAACTACATTCAATTACGTAAAGCTACGGACTGTGGCGCATGTCTATATTAATTTATCAATTTTTTTGGTGAAAATCATGGTTCGCCGTAATGGTATTGGTAATTGTAACGATAACGGAGTGTAACGAATTCGGGTCAGTATCGAGATTACGTAACGAAATTTGGTTATCGCAATCGTAAATTTTTTAAAATCTTACACATCGTACTCAAAATGTTCTAATTGAATACTGGTGGAAGGGATTTTATTCTTGCTCATGTTTGAATTTCACAATGTTTTCATGTTTTAGGGTTTTATTGAATTTAGTTAGGGTTTTTTTGGTTGAAGGTATGTAGTTCATATATTGTTATTGAAAAAATTCTTTTAGTGCGTGGATATACATATATTTACATTGAATTTTCAAATTCCGTTATCTTTCTTCTTCTCTTTTGTTTATTCTACTTAAATTTTGCTATCAAACCATCACTACTTTACAATTAACTAGAATTTTCGCAACAAACTTCTTCTTTTTTTCGTAGCAAAATTTAATTATCTTGTTTCCTTTCATGACTTTACTGTGTTTGATGAATGGATGGTTGATTTTGTGATCCAGAGAAGTCACTATATATCTTGTATCAATTCGTCTTCATCATCAAAATGTCATAACGGTTAATTAATTGAAATCAATCAATTTTATGTTAATTTACTAAAATTGGAAGTTGTGGATTTGTTCTCTTATATAAAATTGTTTTACTGTTATAAGACAGATGACAACTTCGGGTTGTTTGGTTGGTAGTCTTATCTTACATTTTGTAGAGTAGGCCATGTTTGATAAGGTTTGTTTAAAAAATGCAAGACAACCTTTTCCAAAATGTATGTATATATGTGTGCGTATGTATATATTTACTAAAATTTGGAACCAAACCAAACCACTTACCAAATAGAGTTTCATAAAAGTAGGATTGAATAAATAAACATATATATTTATATATAATCGCCAAATTATTTATTAAATTTATTCAAGTTGTCGAACTACAAGTTAAAAAGATAATTTAAATATGGATTAATTTCAGTAAACTCCCTTATATTATTGAATTTAATCATCTAACCCTTTCTATGTCCGGATTGACTCCTATATTTTTCAATTTCATCACCTTGCCCCATCACTCTCACATTACAGTCAAAATACCTAAACTACCCTTAATGTATATATTTCGGAAAAAATATATTTTTAGGAAAAATATATATTTTGGAAAACAAGATATATTTCGTAATATATATATTGAAAAAAAATAAAAAAAAAAAATATATTTCGGAAAACAAATATATATTTCTAAATATATATATTTTTTCCCAAAATATATATATATTTAAAAATTAATATATATTTATTTCCAAAATATATATTTTTTCTAAAATTATATATATATTTTTGAAATATATATTTCAATATATATATATATATTTTCTGAAATATATAAATATATTTTCAAAAAAAATATATATTTTTCAAAAGATATATATTTTTTGAAATAATTTTTTTTTTCAAAATATATATATTTTTCAGAAATATATATATATATATTTTTCAGAAATATATATATATATATTTTGAAATATATACATATATATATTTTGAAATATATACATTGAGGGTAGTTTAAGTATTTTGACTGAAATGTAAGGGTAAGGGGGCAAGGTGATGAAATTGGAAAGTATAGAGGACCCGTTTGGAAACCAGTGTTTTTGTATTTGTTTTTTGTGTGAAAAAACAAAAATATGTATTTGTATTTGTCTTTGTATTTGTATTTTTTCTCAAAAAAACAAAAACAAATATGTGTTTGGAACGAATTTGTATTTTGTTCCAAAAGAAGGGTTTAGGGCAATAAGGGGTGGATGGGGTTTGTCACAATTCGGGGTGGAGGGTGGTGGTGGTGGTAGAGAGGGGAGAGTGTGTATATATATATGTGTGTAAAACAAAAAACTAAATGCGTAGAACAAAAAACTAAAAAAAAATACCAATTTCATGTTCTCAGATTTGGGATTGTTTTTGTATTTGTTCTTTACACTGTTCATCAAAATATTTTTAAAAATTTGGGTGCCAAATAAGTTTTGTTCCAACATGAGAACAAAAACATGAGTTAATCAAATTTAATAATATAGGAGAGTTTAATGAAATTAATCCTTTAAATGTTATGGACTTTGTTTGCAAGTATCTACTATCTACCTAACTTTTAGTATTTTGCAAGACCTGTCAAAAGGGCAGTTGTAATCAAACACTATTCCTTCAAACTCTATTCCTCTCAAACTCTAAAACTCACATGGGAAATGTTATATATATATAAAGAACCGCCCACGTTGGAAGTGGTATACAACTTTAAGAAAAGCAACTCAAGTTTGAACAAATATAACATGAAGGCTTTTTGAGTAGTTTATCAGTCAAATATTAATAATTAAGATATTGTCAATTAGAATTTTAAACTAATATAATGTGACAACCCACTCCTCTCATGAGTCCTGGGTGAATATTGTTTGCTTTTGGACTCTATCCCCAAGATTTTGTTATAGTATTTTTCTCATATTTTGTTGACCGTATTCCGGTGCGGTTACCATCCGTAATAATATGATCCAACTCATAACATGATATTATTCACTTTATATTCAATTCAGTACGATTTTGTTCTTGAATTTTTTTAAAAAATTCACATTAATTGAAAACAACTCTAACGCATATAAACATTTCAACATCACTATATCCATACGATATAGGATGTTAACAACAACGAATAAAATAAAATAAAATTATAACTATCAAAATAAATAGTTAATTATATATTTACTAATGATCTAGAGAAATTGAAAATTTGAGAGATTTAATTTATTTATTTATTTAAATTTGTTTCTAATTCTATTTAAATAACTTAAACTAAAGGACAAATCTCACTTTCACCCCTAAGGTTTGTCCTAATCTCACCTCACCCTCTCGAACGCAATAATTCCAAATACGTCTCTTTGGACAATTAACGGAGCGCAAAGTATTCAAGTGGGACAAAGACAGAATCCAAAAAAGTATAATTGAGATTATTGAAATTCGAAGGGGTCAAAATGTAGGGTAAACAAAATGTGAAACTAGGATAAACTTCAGGAGGTGAAAAGTAAGATAGACATTTTGATACTCAGTGTCGCCACATTCACGAGTCGCTTTTCTTTTTCTCTTTCCCTTTTTCTGTAATAATAAACACAAGTAAAACAATATGAAAGTGCCAACCATGTCTTTCAATTTCAGAAATTGACTGCTAAACATGTTTTAAGTACATATAGAGATATAGAGACATAAGTAAAACAATATGAAAGTGCCAAACATGTTTTTACAAAAGTATTCCAACTTAAAGCATAACTTTTGAATTAAGAATATGGTGTCATGTATACAATGTTAATGGACTATACAATTTCAATGAATAGTAATTAATTGAAAACTGGTGAAACAATAAAAAACCAGATCACCAGGAAGAATAACCTGAACTACATAGCTTAATTAACAGATAATTTAGATTTATGGGGACCAAGCTTTTGAAGCCAATGAAGAAGCCCCTTTTTATGATCTTGACATGTCGGAGCCAGGTTGAGCGTTCCATCAGTGGCGAGCAACGACTGAAAGTTCTCCAATACCTTCACAATTTGCCAAAACTCGGGCCTCTTTTCTGGTCGCGAACACCAACATTGCTCGATTAAAGCTCTCATTGCAGACGGACAATCCTCAGGGATAGCTGGTCTCGAATTCTGAAAAAAATCAAAACACGTTCATGTTGGAATCACAAACATTGAACGAGAATATGTTCGATCTATCGAATTTCATAAAATTATAAAAAAAATAAAAAAAAAAATTCATGAAAGTACATATACCTTATTTGCCACTGCAAATGCAGCTTGGATGGGTGTCATGTCTCCATAAGGGATAGTTCCAGCTACCATTTCTAACAAAATGAGTCCGAAGCTGTACATATCAACCCTTCGCCCGTAGGACTTGTGCTTGATCATCTCAGGCGCCATCCAACGATAAGAGCCAGGGTCATTGGCCAAACGATCACAGGAGGCCTCCTCACACGCTATCCCGAAATCAGCAATTTTGAGGTGAAATTCGTTGTTAATAATAACGTTCTCCGGTTTGAGGTCCCTATGGATGATGCCTTGTGAGTGAATGTACTCCATTCCCCGTGCAATTTCAAGAGCAATCGTGATTATTTCTTGTAAGGGAATGCGTTTTTTCTCGAGCTCAAGTTTGTGCAGGTACGCCCTCAATGAACCCTCCGAAAGATATTCCGTGATGACACAGAAAACTGGTGGCTTTCTGCAAGCTGCTACAAACTGTATTTACATATAAAACTTGAGTCAAAAGAGGTTTAACAAAAGCACAATGCTCATCACTTCATGTAGTAGTCATATTCAGAAGTACATGTTCATAAATTATAGTTTATGGTTCATAAATCAACTCATACACAATATTTAACAATAGTATTTATACTTAATACAGACATTGAACTGAGAAAACTTGGAATTTCCGATTTCCAAAAATTAAAAGAAAATTTGATTTCCTCATTATTAAGAAACAACTAACAGGCCTCATCGAAAATAAAAACAGATAACCAAGTTTTAAATTTTGTTTTGAAGAACTCGAACCTTAATGACATTCTGATGATGGAGACGCGCCAAAAGAGAAACTTCTCTATCGAATTGCTTCTCCAATCGCGCTGCTAGCATTCCGTCCTCCTCAGCATCCTCCGGCAGCCTTATAAACTTCACAGCAACAGCTCTATCCTTGTACATCCCGTGATAAATCTGACTATACGCCCCGTGAGCAAATTTAAGCCCAATAAACAAATCCGAGAGCTCAACCATCCGATGATCATCCACTGTTTCCACCGAACTAATTCTTCTTCCTCCATGATCAAAATACTCCTTGATCAGCCTCTTCGTCCTAAGAAATCGAACTTTTTGGAGTAACTTTTCCATAATTCCCTTCTTCAAATCTTCTTTTTGAGAATGTGGAATAGGTAATCTCTTCTGCTCATCCCGAACTATTGATTTCGGAGTAATAAGGGGTTCTGATTTTGGATTAAGAGAGCTAGAATTCACATATTTTGCGTGTTCTGGTTCAAAAGTGGAATAAATTGAACCGAAATTCACAGAATCCAAACGATGAACAACGGTTCGAGAAAATCGTGTTCTCCTCAACCACGAATTAGCATCTTCGTCCATGGCTAAACTCTAATAATACATTAGATTAATGAACACATGCAATACTATATAGTCCGAAATCAGAAAATTGATTCACAAAACTAAAAAGATTGTCAAGTCCTTATTTGTAAGCTTTTTTTAAAAGTCAAATTACCACCACTTCTCTTGAATGAACGAAGTCAAAATTGGAATAGATACAACAACTTTATGTTTATAAAATGGGTAAAGGACATAAAACACCCCTATATTTGACAAATGGATATTAAACATCCAACAAATATATAAAAAATTATATGTTCAAATAGGTTCTTATAATTTTAATTGTAATAAAAAAGTCTCCTACCGTCACAATGCCATTAAAAAAGAGATAAATTTACTTTGTTACCCCAATATATTTAACATAATTAATCAACTAACCCCTCCCTCGTATTTCATCAAAATATATATATATATTTCAAAATAAATATATAAAATTCGAAAAAATATATAAATTTCAAAACAAATATATAAAATTCGAAAAAAATATATAAATTTCAAAAAAGAAAATAATATATAAATTTTGAAAATAAAAATATCTGTAAAAAAAATAAACATAAATTTCGAAAAAAATATATAAACTTTTAAATATATATATATTTCAAAAACATATATAAATTTCGAAACAAATATATAAATTTCTAAAAATATATATTTAATTTCAAAAATAATATATAAATTTCGAAAAAATATATATATTTCAAACTATATATAAATTTTGAATAAAATATATTTTTTGAAATATATATAAATTTTGAAAAACAACCTAGTCCTATATATTTTTTCAAAATTTATATATATTTTTTGAAATTTATATTTTTTTCGAAATATATATATTTTGAAAAAATTATATATATTTTTAAAATATAAATATTTTAAAATTTATATATATTTTTTGAAATTTATATATTTTTTCAAAATATTTATATTTTTTGAAATATATATATATATTTCAAATTTTATATGTTTTTTTGAAATTTATATATTTTTTTCGAAAGATATATATATATTTTGAAATTTATTGTTTTCAAAATTTATATATATTTTTTCAAATTGATATATTTTTTTCGAATTTTATATATTGTTTTCAAATTTTATATATTGTTTTCAAATTTTATGTATAATTTTCAAATTTTATATATTTATTTTGAAATATATATATATTTTTTGATGAAATGCGAGAGAGAGATGGTGCAGAGATGTGAAGAAGCGAGAGAGAGAAATTAGGGCAAATATAACATATATATTGTCCTTATATCTTATCATACCAACTAACGTCCATTTCTAACGGAGAACTAACGGCAGAGAGATATTTGGCCCACTTTTAAATCTTTTGAAAACTTTTTTGTCCAAAATAAAAGTTAGAAGTATTTAATGCTCATTTATCAAACTATATGGGTGTTTTATCCCCTGTACCCTTATATAATAATCTTTGCTATACCATTGCTTAAATTTAAAGGGATTCATACATAATCCTACAATTCGTGAGAGTGTGTCTTATTATGATATTAAATATGTTTTCATTCTAATCGTTAAATTTCAAGTGTGTATTCCTAGGTTATTTAGCAAAACCCTAAAAGAGGTAACATAAGATAGTCTTCTATTTGATGTCTAATTATATGGAATGACACGCAACAAGAAATTGGAAAGGAGTTGAGACGTGTGCAATAAGAAAGTTCAAATAAATTTCATAAATAGTTATAGGTATATCTATATCTGTATCTATATTTGTTGGCCCAAGGATTTTTTTCTTGAACAATAATATCCGTTTTGACAATAACAACCCATTAGAACGTGTTTAGTACTAAAATCAAATCAACCTTAAGTGTTTCAGGCTTATAGGAAACGAACTCGGAAATGAACACTTACACAAGATGAAGGACATGAAGGACAATTCATAGCAAATGAACTTGATGATAAAGATTCAAGACTCGGGGTAGATAAGTTGATGTACCTCATCAGTCTTAATATGCACCATTGGATCTCATTTTAAATTTACTAGTTTTAATCTCAACCATTGGATGTAGGATATTGGTGAGTGGAGAATCTCTACACTTTAAAGTCTTTCATTTGCAAGACTTCTCCATTTTCATCTCATATATTCCCCTTTGCTCTCTTGCTCTCCTCCACTTTTTGGTTTGATTTCATCACCTTAAGCTTGGAGTTTGATGTTGCCTTCAACATGAAAGTAGTTCATTGTGTTCTCCTCTTTGATTTAAGCCAAAGATTGGTAAGTGTTCTTCCCTCTTTGTGAGTTTCTAATTCAAACCCTACTTTTGGTTTTTCATGATGAACTACCTTTGATTCTTGGTTTCATCTTGTTGTGAGTCTTAACTCATTGTTAGGAGACTATGGTGAAGCTTTCTACCAATTGGCTTATTTAAATTTGGTGTTGGGTGGAAACTAAGGTTTCATGGAGCTCACTTGAGGTAGGGGAAAACTTATATCATTTCTCATTATTTGGTTTCGTGAGTGTGCTATTTCGATTCTAGGGTTTCTAACCTTAGATGTAATTGCTAAGTTGTATACTTGAAAATGTGAAGTTATAGTTTGTACATGAATATGTGATTTAACCATTGTGTATGATGTACTTAGTGATTATATTGATATGGTTATGATGCATGCTAGTTGGGTTGTAGTTCTTGAGATTTTCAATAATAAAGTATGTTTGTATGCTTATATATGTGTGTATGTATATGGGTATGGTTTTTTATATGTAAAAGTATAAGTATACATATGTGTAAGTGGGTGTTAGGGATGTAGCCTTAATAGGGTGATTAGGCTAGCTCATTTGGTTAGTTAGTTGGAACATGTGTTATGTGATTTGTGTGACAGACATTTCAACTTAGAACGATTATCTAGTTCCCTTTTTGTGAACGATATTACTATGTTGGGATTGGATATTATATTTGAGATTTGAATTGTGGAAACTTGCTTTAATTGAACAAATAACATGTTTAAAAGAATGAAATTATTATCCTTGTGAAATAAAGGAAAACTTGTTGATTTCAAACATGAATTGCATATGAGAAAGTATCTTTATTGGTTATTGCTTTATTGTGATTTAAAAGCATGTTAAGGGATTTATGGCATTCATGTTGACACTCTAGGGAATGTTGTTCATAAATATGATGAGATACATATTTGTGTTGATGCATGGGTCTTTTGAGACTTAATGCATATGGAGTTCACCTTTTGCATTGAAATTCAATTGGTGTTGGTCTATGCCCGGTCGTGTAACCATGGGTGAGTAGACTTGTGTCGAATCGTCGTAACAACTGGTCAGGTGGTGTTTCTCACACCAACGAAACTAGTCTTTCGAGAAACAAAGACGATAGGGGGAGGATTTGTTCCAAATCCTATTTCACGACCGCGTTCGTGTTGATGATCTTCCTTGTTAAAAGTGAAAGTGTCAAAAATCACTTAGGAGGAATCGGTACGATACTTTACCTTCCTTCATGAGCTTGTATCCTCAAAAGTGAATGGTTAGATAATGATCCCGTTGATCTTTAGAGTTAGGGTGTGTGGTCGTGTGTGTATCATGAGGTGTGTGAGTCACATTGCATTTGAGTTGCCGTTATGTGATTTATCTCTACATGTGAATCAAGAATTATTCAATGTGGTAGTGGAACATGTTTAATGTGAATTTTGCTACTTTAATTCACATGTTATTAAAATGGTCAAATGAAATTGGATAATGTGAGAATATGATTTACATGTTTTGTTTTAAAGTATAATGTGAGATGGATGCTTATACTTGTTGAGATGTGCTTATATGCCTTAGGGTGGTGATATAAGTTAGTTTTGATGGCTTTAGTGTGATAAGTTAAAATCGGTGATGGATCATAGAGTTGATTATGAGTTGAAGCCTTTGAGAATGCGGGTGATAGTTTTGTGGTATTAATTAGCTTTAGAGTAGGAACGTGGCATCAATCGTTATATTGAGCTTTTGGTTATGATGGATGAGGTTATGAGTGAACCTAGTCGATTGTGTATTGATGGCTATTTGATCTTGTTAGAAACCTAAGTGATGTGGTTTCAAATGTGAAATTGAGGTTTGAAAGAATCGAATGAGGTTTTGATTGAAACTAGTTGGTTTCGTGGCAACGGTCACTAGGTTCCCTTTAGCGATTTTAAGGATTGGAATGTCATTGAAGTTATGGTCATTCCTGATTAAGTCATTATAGAGTGTTAGACACTAATTAGCCCTAGAGGGGTGTGGATAGGGTGTTAAAACAATTGTTAAGTTCTTTTTAACAAAAACTAGCAATATCCACAAATCTCTAAATTTGTTATACAAATGAGTTTTCAATTAATGACTCAATTTAATTTATCAAGCTAATTATCACAAGATTAATAAGCATGCAAGATAACAAAATAAGGAGATAGAGATAGAGAGATTGACACCGTGATTTTTACGAGGTTCGGTAGCTCCTAATCCTCGACTCAAAGAATCCCCTTCCTTGAGACTTTCCCAATACTCACACTATGACTCTTCCTTTAATAGGTGGAATAACAAAACCTTTACACACGATCTAACTAGCTCGTCACACAATTAAGAGAATAATCCTCCCTTGAAACAGTGGGCTTCACTTACCCAAGATCACAAATTTGGGTATGCAATCAATATATCACTCAAGAAACAAAAACACTCAAAAACCCTAAGGTTTTTATAGAAGATAGATCAATATAAGCTCAAGTGTTTTTAGGTGATATTTCAAGAACTCTAGATATATATTCTCAAATGATGAATTCAATGAGAGAATAAGAAAATAGCTAGAGTTTAAATCTTCAAATGATTTGAGTGAAAAATGAGATTTCTTGCTTCTTGCTTTCAAAGAATTTTCAAATAGTGCTAGAGAGAAAATAAGAGATGAAGATTTTTTAGAACATTTCTCACACTAGAACTACTCTTTCAATCCTATATCTCATTCTATATATAGTGAAACATTAGGGTTTGGAAAGTGAATCTCACTCTAGGAGAGTGAGTTCTGAAAAGTAACAAGAATAAATACCAAGTGATGGGCAAAAATATTTCTCAGATTTATTTTTTCTTAAAAAACTGAAGCACCCAGTCGACTGCCTCAAAGCTGTATTTTAAAATATTTTTCCCAACGGCTATGGCCAGTCGACTGTCTCAAGAGAGCCAGTCGACTGCCTCAAGCAATCAAATAAGTTCAAAACTCTCTGTTTCATCCAGTCGGCTGGGCCCTTGGCCAGTTGACTGGGTCACAGCCAGTCGGCTGCCATTGCTTGGCCAATCGACTGGGTGACTCAAAGATTTTGATTCTAAGTTTGTTTTTGTTCTGTTTTGAGTTCGGTTCTTTAATCACTTGAGCTTAGAGGACCAATCAACGCATAGAATACCTTGTTACAATTTTCACACACTGACCTATCTACCCCGGGTCTTGAGTCTTTAACTTTTGCCTTTCGTTGACCATTTTGTCCTTTTCCGCTTTTGTGCTTGAATTTCTTTGTCGCTTATCGCTTTTTGTGTTTGTATTCTTTCCGAATCATTTTCCTGTTCTTGCTGAAACACTTAGCTCAAAATTATATTAGTATCAAACACGCTTTAAATGTTTTGTTAATATCAAAATAAAAATTATTGTCCGAAATAGAATTTCAAGGCCAACAATCTCCCCCTTTTTGATGTTGACAAAACATTTTGTGTTTGCGCAAATTTGATGAAGTATCAAGTGATACTTCCCCTTAATATGTGCACCTTTCATTTTTCTTTCGATGCTCCCCCTTAGGAAATAAAATTTTCAATTTGATATACATTGAGATAATTCATTGACAGATATTGAAAGATAATAGAAACAACATTTTCATTTAAGTTTTACAATATTCGATACATGTTGTTTTACTACTACAATGACACACAAGATAATAAAACATAGAGCAAGAACAAAAACAACACAAAACAAGCTAAGCAATGCCTATGCTACGAAAATATAAGCTACGGCCATACACATAAAAAACCCAAAAATTCTCCCCTTTTGGCGACATAAAAAAGGCGGAGGATCGCGGCGAAGAGCTTCCATAGCAGTGGTGATGCGGTCGACTTTCACCTCAAGATGTTTCATGTCCTCGACAGTATTCTTGTGGGCTTCCTCATTGCGCTTAACGACCTCAAGAATTTGATTGAGGGTTTCGGGATTTGCACTGAACCCAAAATCGGGAATATCGAAGGAACTACCCAGTGATGGAAATGAAGAGGTCCGCTGGAGGAGCTTTTTTTAGAGAGACCAACACCCCATCAACATTTTTTCTAATATGCATATGTTTGAGATGAGTATGATTAATAAAAATATGGTTATGCTCGGAAGGTTCTTCATCAAGTGGAACATTGCACCGTGAATGAAGATAAGAAATATGTGCGGGAAAGATGAGAACACCGTTTTTCTTTTGGCACTTAAGGATGTCAGAAATAAAAATGAAGGCTAAATTTACCTTTCGACCGGTCATTATGCAAAATACAAGGAAGGCTTCCATTGTCGACACAAGACTGCGGCTTCCGGACTTGGGCAATATGGAGTAGGTGATAATATTGTGCACAAGTCGAGCCTCGGGAGTAAGCGAGAAAGATGGAAATTCGGCAATTGTGGTAGTCTTTTTGTTGACCAAAATTGCTCGAACAGCTTCGAGGGGATCGAATTCATTGGAAGAGTACCAAATAGAAGGACAGTAGTAGGAAATGCCGCCTGGAGGAAGCCGAAAGATATCATTGATTACAGATTCAGTGAGGTTAAAGGATTTTGCCGCAATATCGGAGCGGAGAGAGATGGCAAGGGGACTCAGTTGAGGCGGATTTCTCAGATTTGTGTAGAATGCTTTGGCGGCACGCGGGTAATGAAGAACATTGAGAGAAACGAAGAAATCCCAACCAATATTTTGAAATAGATTGAAAGTATTTGCATCAATATTTTCGCATAGAGTTTGAGTCACAATGCGACACCGAGGGAGTTTCCAATGGATGTGCTTCGTCTCGAAAAGACGAATGATGTCTTCATCATTGGCGAGAATAGCAAAGATTGGCAAAGAGGATACAGGAGGTGGTGGAAGAGGAGCTGTAGACAAGCTTCCACCCCGACGGGTTCGCTTGCGAGTAGGAGCTTTGAGCACGGGCTTGGGTGCCATAAGGGAGATGGGAACCAAAAGAAATGGAAACATTTTGAGAGAGAGAAAGGGTGAATCGGTTGAGAAAATAGGATATTGGGCGTATATATATGTGTGTGTATGTATATATGTATAGGTGAGAGAATAGTGAAGAGAATGAAGGTGAAGATCGTGATGAAGTGGGGAAATAAGTGAGAGGTGAAGTGATGGAGTGAAATAGGGAAGGGAAGTGAGGAATCGTTGAGAGAAGATGAAGAGAAAGAAAGTTATAAAATAGATTTTGTACAGAGGCAGTCGATTGAATCATGACCCAGTCGACTGGCTGAAGTAATTTTAAAACACCAAAACCCTCTGGTTCACCCAGTCGACTGGCCATTATGAGGCAGTCGACTGGCCTTCAGAAAAATGTTTTTGAAATTTTATTGAAATTCGAGATAGTAGACGAGGTTTTGATAAAATTAAGCTATTACTTCAAAATTCATGGTCATTCCAATTTCCCTACGAATTTTAAAAAAAGATTCGTCCGAGAGGGGTTTTGTGAAAATATCCGCTAATTGATTTTTAGTGTCAATAAAAACTAATTCAACGTCGTCTTTAGCTACGTGATCACGTAAAAAGTGATGTATAATCTCTATGTGCTTAGTGCGTGAATATTGAATAGGATTCTTAGATATGCAAATAACACTAGTATTGTCATATTTAATAGGTACATGATTGAAGACAAGTCCGAAATCAAGTAATTGTTGCTTAATGTAAACAGTTTGAGCGCAACTACTACCGGTCGCAACGTATTCGGCTTCGGCCGTAGACAAGACAACGAAATTTTGCTTTTTACTTGACCACGATACTAGGGAGTGTTCTAGAAAGTGACATGTACCGCTTGTGCTTTTTCTATCCACTTTATATCCCATAAAATCGGCACCCGAATAACTAATGAGATCAAGTGTAGTGCCACGTGGATACCAAAGTCCTAAGTTAATCGTTCCACTAAGATAGCGAAAAATACGTTTTACGGCTAGCAAGTGAAATTCTTTAGGACAAGATTGAAAACGAGCACATAAGCATACGCTAAACATTATATCCGGTCTACTGGCAGTTAAGTAAACCAAACTTCCAATCATGCCTCTATATTTAGTGATGTCAACACATTTTCCATTTTCGTCTTTGTCTAGCTTAATAGAGGTACTCATAGGAGTTATGGCATGTTTGGCTTCCTCCATACTAAATCGCTTTAGCAAATCTTTAGTGTACTTGGATTGACTCACAAATAGGTCATCCAAGCTTTGCTTGATTTGCAACCCTAAGAAGAAGTTCAACTCACCCATCATACTCATTTCAAATTCATTTTGCATACTTGTGGCGAATTCTTTGCAAAGAGAAACATTTATTGATCTGAATATAATGTCGTCAACATATATTTGGATAAACAACAAATTGTTCTTGACAATTTTTGTAAATAGTGTATTATCAACTTTTCCTTTTGAAAAAACATTTTGTATAAAGAAATCACTAAGTCTCTTATTTGATAAAGAGTAAAATCACTAAGTCTCTTATTTGATAAAAGTTTCATCATAATCAATGTCTTCCTCTTGATTGTAACATTAAGCTACCAATCTTGCTTTATTTTGAATAATCACTCCATTTTCATCCTTTTTATTTCGAAAAACCCATTTTGTGCCTATTATAATTTGATGTGCGGGTTAAGGAACTAAATGCCAAACTTGATTACGTTCAAATTGATTTAGCTCCTCTTGCATAGCCACGATCCAAGAATCATCACATTGAGCTTCGTGAAAGTTCTTGGGTTCGATTTAAGACATAAAAGCCATGTGATTGCATAAGTTTCTAAGTTGAGATCTTGTGCTAACACCTTGTGAAAGATTACCTATGACTTGGTCAAGAAGATGGTTGTGTACAATCCTCCAAGATTTAGGAATTAAGCTTGTCAAATCATCATTAGATTGATTCCCAACTTCACTCTTTTTCATTTGCCTACTTGATGAGTTGGAGATATTAAGGTTATTTAAGCTATCATCAATCTCTACAATTTCATCATCAGCTAGGTCAACCCTAGGTAATGGTAGTGGTGGTGATTATTCAAAAACAACATGGATAGACTCGACCTTGGTTAAAGTCATTTTGTTAAAGACTCTAAAGACTCTACTTCTTGAAGAATAACCTAAGAAAATTGCTTCATTCGATTTGGAGTCAAATTTTCCCAAGTTATCTTTATCATTTAGCACAAAACATTTACAACCGAACACCTTGAAATACCCAATATTGGACTTTCGACCATTCCATAACTCATAAGGTGTTTTTGTCAATTTCATTCGAATGATAACTCTATTTATGACATGACAAACGATGTTTACCGCTTCCGCCCAAAGGCTTCGGGGAAGGTTATGTTCATTTAACATGGTTCTAGCCATTTCTTGCAATGATCTATTCTTTCCTTCAACCACACCATTTTGTTGAGGAGATCTTAGAGCCGAGAGATCATGAGATACACCAAGTTCATCACATAATTTCTCTAGATCTTGATTTTCAAATTCTCTACCCCTATCACTTCTAATTTTCTTGATTTTCAAATCTTTTTCATTTTTAATGACTCTATAAAATTTATCAAGAATGGAGTGAGTTTCATTTTTATGAGCAAAAAAGTGAACCCAAGTAAATCTAGAGTATTCATCGACTATAATATGTACATAGAGTTTCCCGGCTAAGCTAGTCGTTCTCTCCGGACCAAAGAAGTTCATGTGAAGTAGCTCTAATGGTCTAGAATGGTAATGTCTTTCTTTCTTTTGAAAGAGAACTTTACTTGCTTGCCTATTTGACATGCACTACATACTTTATCTTTTGAAAAGTTAGTCTTCGGGAGGCCTTTGACTAACTCATTTTTAGATAAATGATGAATGAGATCCATACTAGCCTGTCCTAAGAGTCTATGCCATAACCAACTATTTTCGCTAGATGTGACTAAACACTTAATATCTTGTTCATGCAATTCACAAAGCAACATATTATACAAATTTTCGTTTCTTTTAGCATTGTCACAACTATGCATGCATTTGACCTAAAAATAACACCATAACCTTTGTCACATAATTGACTAATGCTAAACAAGTTATGTTTCAAACCATCAACTAAAAACACACTATCTATAGATAGAGAGGAAGATATACCGATGGAGTCAATTCCAATAATTTTTCCTTTAGAGTTGTCTCCAAAAGTAACGTTCCCTCCTTCATAGGACTTTAAAGACATGAATTTTGATTTGTTTCCCGTCATATGCCTTGAGCATCCACTATCAAGAAACCATTTTTCTCTTGAGGCGTACTTCAAGCATACCTACAAAACAAATTTAAGTAACGTTCATTGGTACCCAATCTATTTTGGGTCCACTAAGGTTAGAGAGATATGCAATTGTTCCTTTTGGAACCCAAAACATTTTTGTTACAACATTTCCCTTTTTATGTAGACGTGCAATGGTTCCTTTTGGAACCCAAAACATTTTTGAGACAACTTTATTCTTTCTTTGAAAACATAAATTTGCCTTATGACCCTTTTTCTTACAATAATAACATGTAACATGTTTATGATCATTTGAGGGTCTGTGAGATAATTGTTTTGAAAATGTTTTCCTTAATGATTTTCTCTTTTTCAATATAAGTGCATCTTTGTTAAAAACATCATACCATAAACCACTTTTATCAAATGATCTGCTTTGTTTTCCTAGTATAATACTCAAATTTTATATTCCTTTTGTGAATTTTGCTAAGATGTTTATTTGATCATCTATAGTCTTTTTGAAAAATACATTTTCCTTTTCTATCTCAATGTTTTTGTTTTCCGTTATATTTGAATCAACTACGGTGGATCAAGTAAGACTACATGAAGATTTAGCTTTCTTAAGTAAAATATATTTACTAGCTAATCTTTCAAATTCATCATGCAATTCTTCAAATGCATCTTGGAATTCATTATAGGAGAAGAGGAGCTCATCAAATGACATTTTTTTTTATCTAATACTTGCGAATTTAAATGTACCTCATATTCATTTGCCATGAGGCAAAGGTTTTCTATTTTCTCACCATTTTCTTCCTCATCCGAATCACATGAGTTATAGGCATCCCATGTAGCATTCATGGCCATCTTGTTTGGCCTTTTCTCGTTTTCCTTTTTGAGCTTGAAGCAATCATTTCTATAGTGCCCTGATTTTCCACAATTTAAGCAAATTAGAGGCTCCATATTGCTAGACTCGCCTCTTGGCTCATTTCTCCTTATGAATCTCCTGCCGTTGACCTTCTTTCTTTGAAGAAATATCTTAAATCTTTGTGTGATCAAGGCAATGTCTTCATCTATCTCTTCTTCAATTTGCTCATTTGTTTCAATTTTGGTAGAGGCTTGCAAGGTTATACCTTTTCTAGGCTTGGTGTTTTCTTCACGAGATTTTAAGGTGATTTCTCAAGTGAGAAGAGACCCAAAAATCTCATCAAGGCTCATTGTGCTAAGATCATGTGCTTATTTAATTGCGTCATTTTTGCATCCCATTTGATCAGAAAGCTTCTAAGGACTTTGTGTGCCGCATCGGATCTAGGAATAATTCTACCAAGATGTTTTAGTCCATTCAAAATATTAGTGAAATGAGACATCATAGAATTGATATTTTCATCCTCCTTCATGGAAAATAATTCATATTCATGCATGAGTATATCAATTTTAGATTCTCGAAATTGAGTGGTACTTTCATAAGTTACTTCTAGCTTATCCCACATTTCTTTAGTCATAAAGCAAGTAGAACCACGATTAAATTTATTTGGACTTAAGGCACAATTTAGATTTACCTTCGCTTTAGCATTAAAAGACATAGCCTATGCTCATCATTATCCCATTCGTTTGGCAATTTAGGGAATGTTTTTCCATCAACCACTTTGGTTATAGTAAAAGGTCCATCAACAATAACTTGCGAAATTTGGTAATCAATAGCTTGAAGAAAATCTACCATTCTAGTCTTCCAATAGCTATAGTTTGAGCCATCAAACTATGGGGGCCTATTGTTAGATTCTCCTTCTACGTGAGTGACTACATTTCAGGCCATAATCATTCTCTAAGACGGTTAAGTCTAAAATAAGTAGATATTAGGCTCTGATACCAATTGTTAGACATTAATTAGCCCTAGAGGGGGGTGAATAGGGTGTTAAAACAATTGTTAAGTTCTTTTTAACAAAAACTAGCAATATCCACAAATCTCTAAATTTGTTATATAAATGAATTTTTAATAAATGACTCAATTTAATTTATCAAGCTAATTATCACAAGATTAATAAGCATGAAAAATAACAAAATAAGGAGATAGAGATAGAGAGATTGACACCGTGATTTTTATGAGGTTCGGTAGCTCCTAGTCCTCGGCTCAAAGAATCTCCTTCCTTGAAACTTTCTCAATCCTCACACTATGGCTCTTCCTTCAATAGGTGGAATAACAAAACTTTTACACACGAGCTAATTAGCTCGTCACACAATCAAGAGAACAATCTCCCTTAAAACAATGGACTTCACTTACCCAAGATCACAAATTTGTGTATGCAATCAATATATCACTCAAGAAACAAAAACACTCAAAAACCCTAAGGTTTTTATGGAAGATAGATCAATATAAGCTCAAGTGTTTTTAGGTGATATTTCAAGAACTTTAGATGTATATTCTCAAAGGATGAATTCAATGAGAGAATAAGAAAAGAGATAGAGTTTAAATCTTCAAATGATTTGAGTGAAAACGAGATTTCTTGTTTCTTGCTTTCAAAGACTTTTCAAATAGTGCTAGAGAGAAAATAAGATATGAAGATTTTTCAGAACATTTCTCACACTAGAACTACTATTTTAATCCTACATCTCATTCTATATATAGTGAACCATTAGGGTTTGGAGAGTGAATCTCACTCTAGGAGAGTAGGAGAGTGAGTTCTGAAAAGTAGCAAGAATAAACACCAAGTGATGGGCAAAAATATTTCTTAGATTTACTTTTTCTTAAAAAACTAAAGCACCCAATCGACTGCCTCCAAGCTGTATTTTAAAATATTTTTCCCAACAGATATGGCCAGTTGACTGCCTCAAGAGAGCCAGTTGACTGCCTCATGCAATCAATTAAGTTCAAAACTCTATGTTTCATCCAGTCGCCTGGGTGGCTCAAAGATTTTGATTCTAAGTTCGTTTTTGTTTCGTTTTAAGTTCGGTTCTTTAATCACTTGAGCTTATAAGACCAATCAACGCATAGAATACCTTGTTACAATATTCAAACACCGACCTATCTACCCCGGGTCTTGAGTCTTCAACTTTCGCCTTTCGTTGACCATTTTGTCCTTTTTCCGTTTTTGCGCTTGAATTTCTTTATTGCTTATCGCTTTTTGTGTTTGTATTCTTTCCGAATCATTTTCCTGTTCTTGCTGAAACACTTAGCTAAAAATTATATTAGTATCAAACACGCTTTAAATGTTTTGTTAATATCAAAATAAGAATTATTGTCCGAAATAAAATGTCAAGGCCAACAATTCAGGATCAAACGTTTACCCACTTTGCTAAAAGTTATAGCTGTTAGCAAGGGCACAACTTAATTCTCTTATACTATGGTAGTGTAAAGCCCCACACTGAGTGGCAGATGGACATGAAAGGCTGCACCAAGTGTTGGTGCCAACGGGTTGGGCTGTTAAGCACCGATACCATATGATATCGAGTCCCTTAAGGAAGATTGCTTGAACCCATAATTCCAACATAGAGTTTATGGAGTTAAATGTTAAACTAAGTATGGCTGGGTTGGAGTTAGTGTTTTTGAGTATAGTCACTTGCATTTCCCTTAGAGTTGTCATTTACTTCAGTTCTTTATTTCCTTGCTCCATTTGAGCGTTTTTAAATTCGCTTTATTATTCCCATTGATTTTTTGGTTTGTTTATCCGAAAACGGATTTTTCATAAGACTTGCATTTAAGTCCATTCGGCTTTAAGTGAAAAACCCGTTTTCGCTCACCCCCGTAACCCAACTAAAATTTTGAGTTTTAAAATAGTTTTAAATTCAATTTATAAAAGAATTTGACACTTTAAAAGTTGGTGGTATGCCAAACCGGAGATCGGGGGAAAGACGGATAATTTTACGAGATTTTAAATAATCACTTTTATACAAAGTTTGCATTTTACACGTTTCCCGAGATCTCGGTGACTATTTTTGAATTCCGCAAATAAAAAACTCACTTTTCAAATATTTATGATTTTTCGAGACCTGCAACTCGAAAAACGGAGTCGTTTTGCAAAATCTCACGTTTTTGCATATTTTGAACTTCTAAAAGAATGTTGAATAGGCAGTGGCTAAGGGAAAAAAAGATATAATTTTTTTTGGTTTTTTCGAAAATCCCCACTGCAGTGCACGTTACGACACCTAATTTTCGAAAAATCATATTTTCCGCCTCGCACCTTCAAATTGACTCTCGTTTGTTCCTACGACATGTGCTAGGTCCAAACTTCATAATCATACTTTGAAATGTCAGTTTTACCTTGAAATTACTTTTTTATCCTTAGTGAAAGTGGGTTACTTCAGCCTTCTATTTTGTTCGGCGTTGTTCGACACCGTTTTCCAAAATTCATATCTCTCGCCTCCTTGCTTTGAATTAGGCCCCGTTTGTTTCTGTGGCCTGTACTATGTCCAAATTGTTGAGATAGAATTTGAATTGTCATGTTTACCCATGAAATTAATGTTTTACCCTTGGTGAAAGAGAGGTACTTAAACTTTCTGTTCTGGTCGGCATTGTCCGACACCGTTTTCAAAAATTCATATATCTCGCGTCGTGACTTTGATTTAGGTACCATTTGTTTCTATGGTTTGATTTATGTCCAAATATGTGGGATAAAGTTTGAAATTACATTTTTTCCCTTGAAATGACCAATTTTCCCTTGGGCGAACATGTGATCTTGAAGTGGTCGGTTTGATGGGTTGTTTAATCTCTTTCGCTTCCCTTTCGTTTTTTGACAACCTTTATGGCTTACCTTAGGTTTAGGTGACTTTTTTACTCCTATATTGGGTCTACGGATGGTGGGGAGTGACGTGTGAGGTGATTAGTAGTATGACTTGATAGTGATTGGAAGTTTTGGAGTTCGGTATGCTTATGATCTCGGAAGTGTGATTGTTCTTCTTCCTGGGCTGTTAGGAATATAAGTGTTTCTCCTATAATTTGGGGATAAGTGTTGTGTTGATTGTCAGCGTTGGACTGACGGGTACGAGTCATAGTGATCTCTGAGGTGGTATGTACTACTTGACTTGTATTGGTTGTCGGTCTGTATATATATATACATACATATATATAGGTGTACGTTTGATACGTATAGTTGTGTCATGGCTTCATTACGTGTTAGTTGCCCTGTTTGTTGATGCATGGTAGGGGACTAGAGAGATGTGTTTCAGGGGTCTCGTATTGGCATGAGTGTTATGAGGGACGATTGACTGACCTAGGATAGATGCATGTACTTGGTTTGGTTCACACTAGACTTGGACAGTCAGAGGATGTGACGGTTATGATTCCCTTTTTCCTACGGGGCTTTGATGAGCTCACCCCGACATTTTATGCCTTGGTGTTCCACACCAGTTTGCAGGAAATGTTTCGGCTACAGACAACATGTAGTGCAATGACACGTTTATTTTGTTTTCTCGTTGCAGGTTCTGGATTTACGCAGAGTGATATAAATGACATTGCGGGATTGAGACGTCTTCACATACTGTTGTTCCTATTAGCTTTTCCCTTTGCTAGCCTCCTTAGGTGGGGATTGTTATTGTATTTCTTAAAAGCCAGTCTGTTGGCGTATCCCTTCCTTTTATTTGGTATCATTGCATCGTTGTAGAGATGTATTCTTTCAGCGCCTTGATGTGCCTTGTGTATCATATGGTTTTAGCTTACGCTCAATTGTGTATGGAATTATTGATATTATTACTATTCCATTCATTTTATTGGTATTGATGATCTTAGTTGGTCGTTCATTTTATGGATTACACCCTGGAGTTCTCGGATGTCTCGACTCGGGAGTCTTAGAATTTTAGGAGCGTGACACACCACCACTCTCAACTCACTCTCTCTTGAAGTGAGTCTCACTTTCTTGGTTTTGTACCTAACTATATATATAATGGTATAGAGTTTAAGAAGACTACTTCTTCCTTTTTTTTCACTCTTGAATTTAAAGCTCTTTACTCTTAATTATCCATCATCTCTTGAAAAGAAAAAGTTTGAGCATTGAAAGCTAGCCTCTTCTTATTCAATTATAATCATTGTGAGAAACTAGATAGAAAAGATCTTATGACTGTTTTCTTGAGTACAACTCTCATTTATTATCAAGAGATTCAAAGATCTTAAGTGAACCAAACACATCACTAAAACACTTGAGTTTATACTTTGTGTATCTTTCATAAAACCTAAGGGTTTTGTGACGCCGGACAAAATAGAGATTATTCTGCAGGCTAGCGCAACGGGTAATTTGCAAGAAAGAAAAGGGAGAAATTATTCGACCCAAAATTCAGAGAACACTCTGAAATTTAATAAAATTCTTAATATTCAAAACTAATTTAAAACAACCCACAAGCCGGGTTTAAATAGCTGAAAATCAAGGATTTTACCAAAAATAGCAAAACCCTAAAAGTCTTACCAAAACGAAACAAGGAAAGAAATCAAAAGATTACCAAAAATCTGGCCCAAATCGGGTTCAGAATCAATTCCTAATTGACAAATAGAAAATTACCCTAAATAGCAAAAATTAACTAAAAATAAAGATTTGAAAAGGAAAATAGCAGATCACAATTTCCTGCCATCCTTGCGCTGATCCTCCTGCATCATTTTGAGTGTTTATTGAGTGATTCATTTCTTTATAAAATGATTGTGATCTTTGAGTGAGTGAAGCTCATTAATCTTCAAGAGGGGTTTGTCCTCCTGTTTGTGTGACGTAAAGGTTTGTTATTCCACCTGCAAGAAAAAGCCATAGTGTGAGGATTGAGAAAGTCTCAAAGGGGATTCTTGAGCCGAGGAGTATGAGTTGCCGAACCTCGTAAAAATTGCAGTGTCATCTCTCTTTCATTTGATCTTTTGCATGTTCTACCTATTTTGTTGATTATATTATTGCTTGTACTATTAAATCATTTTTCCCTAATTAACCATCTAAGTGTTTAGTGCATGTTCATTGTTAACTCATATAGAGTAGATCAAGTTTATTACAAAAAGAGTTAAAAAACATTTCATAACCCTATTCACCCCCCCCTTTAGGGTCAATTAGTGACTAACAATATCTATATTACTTATAAAAGTACAAGACCCCTAGATTATTTCTAAATAATTTTCATATTTTAAATCAAAAATAAAATACAATTTTTATATATTTTAAATCAAAAATAAAATAAAATAATTAAAAAGTTACACCATAATATGTAGTTATGTTGGTTGATAAAACCAATAATCACTTCACATTTAATCTGAACAGTGTCAACCCCATCTATAAATGCAATAATAATATGTAGTCCATTATCCTTTCAAAGACAAGACTAGGTTGAATATGGTTTCCGTTGTATTATCTTCTTATGGACTTTCCATATTTGTGTATGTCTTCTATCAAATGTTTATGTATTTAGAGTCATGACTCCTATTTACTTTTAAATTACTTATAATATGCACATGTATTATACTTTGTCTTTCTATTTTATTTTATTATCTTTATCTCTCTATTTGATTTTTTTTCTTTCATGTTTAAAGTTCTCTCCTCCCATTTAACACTTTATTATCTTTATCAGTATTTTTGGTCTTTTTCTTTATATTTTATTCATTCATTCATCATGTGCAAAGTACATGTTTTTGCCTAGTATAGCTATATATATATATCTATATTATTTAATATTATCCTAAAATAAATTACCATGATGTATTGGAGACAATTCTAGACAATTAACTTCGTCTCTCTCACTTAATTTTAGATTTAATATTACCTATTATATTTTGACTCAAAGTTTAAGTACTCTTATTTATCCAAAAAAAAAAACAAAAAATTGAAGTACTCTTATTAGTATATATATATATAAATAAATTCTTAAATTATATAACCTACTAATAAATATAAATATTTATCAATCATGTTCTGTTTTTAATTTTTATATTCCTATAAAGTATTTTAATTAGTATGTATTGTTTAATTTTTTCAATTTTATTTTAATTTTTAGTTTATATTTTAAATCCAAACCTAGCTCTCCTCAAACTCTCTAAGAGTCCTATAAAATTAGTGTTTGAGTGTTTTAATAATTTGTTATATAGTAATTTAATATGTTAGTATTTATTCAGTGCGGGTTTGAGTTGGATTAAGCGGGTTTGAGTTGGATTAAGTTTCGAATTTGATGATTTTAAATAGGGGAGGGTATTGTAGTTAGCTATATACTTTCAAAAGTATAACCATGGACGAGTATCGTAATTCATGGTTATTAAGGAAAATAAAAATTAAGGCATTGAAGGAAGATCCTCCAAAAAAACAATCCAAAAAGAAGGGCATTATGGAAAAATTGTTCCACAAAGATGGTTCGCTTGTGAAATTTTTCAAGAAAAAGAGCTCCAAGGAGTCTATGGAAAATAAAATATTGTTCCACAAAGATAGTTCGTTTGTGAAATTTTTCAAGAAAAAAAGTTGCAAGGAGTCCGAATAATGATGGAAGGGATTTTATTCTTGCTCATGTTTTAATTCTACAATGTTTTTAGGGTTTGTTGTTTAAAGGTTTTATTCAATTTGATTAAGGCTTTTTAGGTTGATGTATGTAATTCATTCATTGTTATTAAAAAAAATTCTTTTAGTGCATGAATATACATATATTACATTGATTTTTTAAACCCCGTTATCTTTCTTCTTCTCTTTTCTTATTCTACTTAAATTTTGCTATCAACCATCAATACTTTACAATTAACGAGATTTTTCGTAACAAACTTCTTCTTTTTTCGTAGCAAAAATTAATTATTTTCTAATTAATATGGATTCTACACACAATATAAAAGTCCAGACAAGATAGTGGCCGCAAAAAAATTGTGTTTAAGCATTATAAATTTAGTGTTTGTGATAAAATTTACTTAAAATTTATTTTTGTGAGAAAAATATTTGAAATCAAATCCAAAATTTCTTCAAGTGCCCCTTCATCTTGTTTGATGAACGCATGGTTTATTCGGTAAATTGGTTTGTATAAAATTGTTTAGGGCTATTTGGAAAGCATACTTTGCTTCCCAAATCATACTTCATAAACCACTATTCAAAAGAATATCAATAATTTGGGTGTTTGGAACATACTTTGCTTCCCACAAACATAAAGTATGCTTCATAATTTGGTCCATTTTGAGAATCACCCCTTTGCTTTCCAATTTCAAAAATCATGCTTCCTAATTCCATATTTTGCTTCCCAATTTCAAAAATCATGCTTTACAATTCTACTTCAAATGGATATGTTAACCAATTTGTGTAATAAATATTTTATTTTTATCCAATATTACATACTTTAAAAATATGTATATTAATACATATATATATTGAAAAATATATATACATTGAAACATTTGTACACTAGTTTATCACAAAATTATGAAATGTTTGATTATATTTTTGGATTATATATATTTCAAATTATATATATATTTCTGTTTACTAACAGGAAATATTTTCCATTTCTATTTCTCGAACAAGTAGAAACATGATTTTGATTCTCGTTGGAGAAACAAAAAGTAAAATCATGTTTACTAATTATTGATTATTTTCAAAAATAAAAACAGAAAACAAATAATATGTTTAACATAACAATCAACAAAAAATTACAAATTTGTTTTTGAAATATATTACTACTATCTTACATAAAATTTAATTCAGTATTTTCCAATTTTTTATTTTATTATTGATTTATTATAACTTTAGTAAATATCTAATATATATTTATTATTTATTCATTTTATTTATTATTTTTAATTATTTATCACTCAATTTTATTTATTTATTCATTTTATTTATTATTTTATTATTTTTTATTATTTATTATATGTATATTTCATAAAAATATATATATTTTATAAAATATATATATATATTTCGAAATATACCTAAACCAAAAAATATATACATTTCAGAAAATTATATTATTTTTTGAAATATATATTTTTTCAAAATATATCTATTTTTTTTAAATATATATAATCCAAAAATATAATCAAACATTCCATAATTTTGTGAACAAATATTTCAATGTATTTTTATTTCCACTTATGGGTTTTTATTACATATATATTTATTCAAGGTTTTACCAAAAATATATATATATATTCTCAAAGAAAAGCATGCCACCAAACATGATTTATTTTTATCAGCTTTACTTTTTCTCAGACCAAAATCATCAACACCAAACATGATTTATTTTTATCAGCTTTACTTTTTCTCAGACCAAAATCATCAACACCAAACATGATTTGCTTCCAAAATAAACCACAACATAGTATTTTGTTACACTGCACTTTCCTTTTTTCAAAGCGTAGCAAAGTACTTCGCTACCAAACATGCCCTTACTTCAATTGGAAGTTTTGGATTTATTCTCTTAGGTTATGTTTGGTACGCATGAATGAAATAGAATGCATGTGAGAATATAATGAGAATGAGAATGAAATGGAATAACCATTCTCATTATATTATTTGGTTTAAATATGAACCACTTTAGGAATGGAATGAACTTAAAACAACATTTCTCAAAAATATTTTTCTTAGTGTGAAAGATATAATTTTAATCAAATAATATTATTTCATAGTTTTCTTACAAAAAAATGTTAAAAGGTAACAAAAATAGTAGTAACGAACAATGAAGGTGATGGCGGTGATAGAGGCCGCGGAAGGTGATGGTGGTGGCGATGGTAGAAGTTGGTGGCACGGTGGTAAGGATGGTTTATTTATTTGAAATATGAAAGAGTTATTTTAATAATTTTATGTTTTAAAAATATTCCTTAAGGAATGAAATGACCATTTCATATGTTTACTAATGAAATAAATTTTCATTCCCAATGAATGATTATTCCAACTTAACAAAACATACCAAATAAAAAAATGGATAGAATGGGCATTCCATTCCATTTTTCATACCAAACATGACATTGGTTTGTATAAAATTGTTTCTGTTGTAAGAGAACATGACAACTACATTCAATAACGTAAGCTGCGAACCGTATGAATATATAATCGCTAAATTGTTTATTAACTTTATTCAAGTTGTCAAACTAGAGTTAGAAAGAGAATTTAAATATTATGGACTTTGTTTACAAGTATCTACCTAACTTTTAGTATTTTGCAAGGCCAGAGATGTCGAAGGAGAGTTTGAAATCAAACACTATTCCTTTCTCAAACTCACATGAGAAATGTATTTTCAGTGCTCACGTTGAAATTAGGAGGTGGTATCCAACTTGGGTAAGAAAAGCAATTCAAGTTTAAACAAATATACCATAATATTATTTAGCAAAAAATATATATATAACAAAAATATTACGAATAGTTTATCACTCAAATATTAATAATTAATAATTAAGTTATTGTTAATTAGAATTTAAACTAGTATAATGTGACAACCCACTCTTCATGAGTGATGGGTGAATATTATTTGCTTTGGGTTTATTAGCACGATTTTGCTCTATCTTCTCGAATTTTGTTGACCGGATTTCGGTGCGGATATCATTTGTAACAATCTAATTCACCTCATGCTATGATATTGTCCATTTTAAACCCAATTTACAAGGTTTGTTCTTGAATTTTTTCCAAAATTTCTCACTAATTGGAGACAACACTAACACATATAAACATTGGCTTACCAAAAAACATAAAAGAAAAAAAGAACACTAGCATATATAAACATTTCATCATCTCTATACTCGGGTGGTGTAGGGCATTAAGAACAATGAAGGAAAAAAAAAATTATAACTATCAAACTAAATTGTTAATTACATATTTATTAATAATCAAGGAAAATAAAAAATTTAACAGATTAAATTTTTTACTTATAAATTTGCTTCTAATTCTATTTAAATAGGTTAAAGTAAAGGGTAAATCTTACTTTTATCCCCTTAAGTTTGTCCTAATCCCACGTATCTTGACTTTCTCGAATTTTAATGACAATTAACGTCATCAGGAAGCCTTCAAGTGGAACAAAGACCAAATCCAAGGGATACTTAAATTGAGATATATAGTCAATATTATTAAAATTGGAGGGGTGAAAGTGAGATTAGAATAAATCTCAAGGAGTGAAAGTTAAATTAATCCTAAATTAAATACTCGATGGACTTAATTGAGATATATAGTCAAGACTCATGCATAATAGTGCAAGACCTCTAAGATATTTTGATAAATCAGTGCCGTCACATTCACGAGTTGCTTTTCTTTTTCTCTTTATCTTTCTTGTAATAAAAAATAGGGTAATTTGCACTGAGATTCCCTGAGATTTCGGTTAATTACAGTAAAAAATTGGTCAA
Organism: Cornus suecica; assembly: GCA_963922005.1. Classification (NCBI taxonomy): domain Eukaryota; kingdom Viridiplantae; phylum Streptophyta; class Magnoliopsida; order Cornales; family Cornaceae; genus Cornus; species Cornus suecica. The sequence goes on from OY998241.1 coordinate 3,596,846, forward strand.
TGCATTTTCAGTCCAACTGCCCCCTGAGGTTTCATTTCCCTTGCAGTAACACCCCTGGAGGGGTGAAAAAACCAAAATGCCCTTGAGAGAAAAATCTATCATGTGAAATTACCTTCGTGCCCCAACACAAAAACCCTAACACTTCACCCATATTTCGTGCACTACACATGATTTTGCATACTTGTGGTTCAGAGAATCTAGGAGATAAATTCAAACTTTCTGTGTAGAAATACACAGGTATGTTTCAATGCTAGATCAGTTAACCAAAAAGAAATCTCTAAAATAACAATTATATACGACCAAACCCAAGTGAAATTCAAGAAAATCCAAACAAGAAAAGTCAATATCTTCTCCTCCTCTGCCTCCACCCACCACGATCACCTTCGCCGTACCCGCCACCGACCTCCTCCGCCACCCTGCTCAGCCCAATCTGCCCTTGCCAAACCCTAATCATGTGGGTGCCCAATTGATGGCGCTTCTGGGTTAAAAACCCACTTCCAATCTCGATCCGAACCACCCAAATTTGCTTTCTTCTTGATTCTTTGATCTAGTGATTTTCTTGGGGCACTTCTTGTATATATATACATATGTATTGTAAGAGTGGAAATGTCCAGCCCATCAAAGCCCATCTGTCATCAGGCCCATCAAGTTTTTGGGCCAGCAAGCTTTTTATGAACCCAGTAATGAAGCCCATTTAGAAAATGTATATAAAGAGAATCCGAAAATTAATAAAGGCATTTCGACAAGGTGTTGAACATTTTTATGTGTTTACACATTGGCGCCGTCTGTGGGAAGCAGAGGAGGAGTTCCTGATTTTTTAAATGCCCTTCGGTACCTGTAAAATCGCCTCCTTCTTCCCATCTCAAAAGGCTAAGTCTGTTTGATAGGCAAAAGACCCTCCACCTCCAAAAACCTCCACTCACTACCTCCCCGGACGAGAATGCCAGTCACTCGTTCATAGGCAGGCATTCTGCCCACTGAGGACAATCGTGCAGAGGATTCCCAGACCATGGAGCAAATTCTTCAACGCTTGGCGGCTGCTGAGGAACGTAGCGTGGCCTTGGAGAAACAGAATGCAGAGCTCAGGGAGAGGTTGGCTCCACCAGCAGTTGCCTTATCGGCAGTTACGCTTGACCCTCCGGTGGCGGCGATCGACCATTCTCTGAACCAACCTGAAGAGCACGCCGAATCTTCTCAGCGCTCAAGAAAGGCTCCAGCAGCCGACGAGTCTATAACCCCCCAGAAACTTCAAGCAATGATGGATGAGTTCCAAATGAAATTTCTCGGGGACTTGAGGTCCCGATCTATGGACGACATGGCCATCCAGGCGTCCACTGAATTGATACAGTCGCCCTTCGTTCAGGAAATAACCCAAGAGCCTTTCCCAAAGAAGTTCGTTATGCCACAATTCACCCCTTATGGTGGCACAAGGGATCCCGAAGAGCATATATACCAGATTCATCAGAAAATGACCATGTACGCCGAGAACGAGTCCCTGCTATGTAAAGTGTTCTCCACAAGCCTTGCTGAGGCCGTCCTATTATGGTTTAGGAAGCAGCCACCCCGATCCATTGGCAACTGGCAACAGTTAACCAGGCTCTTCATCGCCCAGTATTATGGAAACAAGAGACATAAGAAGACCATATCCTGCCTCTTCACCCATGATCCAGGAGAAAGGAGAGTCACTGAAAAGTTTTCTATCCCGATTCAACATCGAGTCCTCTTCTATGGATAATTGTGACCAGCACTCTGCGGTTGAGGCATTTAGGATGGCCCTCATTCCTGGAACAAAGTTCCATCAATCTTTGGTGAAGCGCCCTCCATCGGGCATTGGGGAACTAAACTCTAGGGCCCAGGGATACTTGAGAATTGAAGAGGAGGAAACTATCAGGCAAAGGAGATCAGCCTTTGTCGGCCTTGAAATCCAGTCCAAGGATCGATTGATCGATCGGAAGCGATTAACTCCACCGGGATCGTCAGCCCCAACGGGATTATCAGTCACAAAGCCATCTAAACGACCTAGGTTAGAATAAAGGATAACACCCCTGAAGGTTAGCCTTGCAAAACTTTACCAGGAGAACAAAGCCAAAGGAATTTTCCAGCAACCCCCTACCATGCGACAACCACTTGACCAAAGAGACAAGACAAAACACTGCGCTTTCCATGGTGATTTCGGGCACATCATGAACGAATGCCGCAATCTAAGGCAACAGGTGGATACGTTACTACTTCGCGGAGTACTCCGGGATTATGTCCAACGAGACAGGCCAAGAACCGATCAACGCGCCCTCGGCGTCCCTCGAAACCCCTCGGATGCACAGCCGGTTAAAATCATCAACATGATTCATGGTGGCCCCCCACCCAAAGAGACCGAAGGATCGCGCCGAATCTATCTACGGAAAGCCCACAAAATGAGAAAAGTCAACGAAATTAGTGAAGCCCGATACAAGGCTGAGGAAACTCACATCACTTTCTCGGTGTCGGACCTTCGGGGAGTCCAAACCCCGCATGAAGACCCTCTGGTTGTGACCCTAATGGCGGCCAACTGCCTTTGTGAAAAGAGTCGTGATCGATCCTGGGAGCAGTGCCAACATCATCACCAAATGGGCTTTCGAAAAGCTCGAAATCAATCCATCTGAAATTATGACATCCCGATGCCCCATCGCAGGTTTTGACGGCAGGCAAATCAAGCCGATCGGTGAAGTTCAGTTACCTGTGTCTGCCGCTCATAGGACCCTGACCGAGACATTCGTTGTGGTGGCCGCCAAGGAATGTTATTCGGTCACTCTGAAGGAGATCCGGAAGGTCCAGGCCGCAAAGTTCATGCTCCATATATCAATTAAAGAATGGGGAGCCGGGCTCCCCAATTGTGGTTGAACCACTACAATCGATCTGTGTCGTGCCCGACAACCCGGAAAAAGTTATTTTTGCAGGTACAACCCTCACCGATTCTGAATTTGAGGAACTAACACAATTGCTGCAGGACAACTCTGACGTCTTCGCATGGGAGCATACAGACATGCCGGGAATAGATCCCGACGTTTCACAGCACTCATTGCATGTTGACCCAAACGTCAGACCAATCAGGCAAAAGCAAAGGCGCATGGGGGCACATCGGAACCGAATTATAGCAGATGAGGTATCCAGACTGCTCCAGGCCGGCTTCATCCGAGAAGTCAGGTATCCCGAATGGCTTGCCAACGTCGTGGTTGTCCAAAAGAAAAACGGCAAATGGAGGGTTTGCGTTGATTTTACCGACTTGAACAAGGCATGCCCTAAGGACAGTTTTCCACTCCCAAAGATCGACCAGATGGTTGATGCTACCTCGGGCTATGACCGTCTAACTTTCCTGGATGCCTATTCAGGTTACAACCAAATAAAAATGAACCCGAAGGATGAGGAAAAGACTTCATTCATTACTGAAACAGGTACATACTGCTTTAAAGTTATGCCTTTCGGACTGAAAAATGCAGGTGCTACTTTCCAGAGATTGGTCAACAAGATCTTTAAAGGTATGATGGGCACAGTAATCGAAGCCTACATTGACGATACTGTAGTCAAAAGCAGAAAGAAGGAGGACCACATCACTCACCTACGCCAAGTGTTTGCTACCCTCAGGTCCCATGGCATGAAGCTTAATCCAGCAAAGTGTTCTTTTTGTGTATCATCTGGACAGTTCCTGGGGCACATCGTGGATCGGACTGGTATCCAAGCCAGCTCGACACAAGTCAAAGCCCTGATAGAAATGAAGGAGCCCCGAACACATAAAGACGTTCAAGTCTTGACGGGAAGAGTGGTAGCACTTAGCAGATTCATCTCACGACTCACTGATCGGTGCCGACCATTCTTTCAAGCAATAAAGGTGAAGAAGGGAGAGATCTCGGGTCACGAACAATCGGAGGCCCTGGAGGGGTTAAAAGACTACCTGACCATGCCCCCCATCTTGTCTACACCAACCCCCGATGAAGTCTTATACCTTTATTTAGCAGTATCCTCCGCTTCAACCAGCGCCGCCCTCATCAGAGAGGACGGGAACCTTCAAATGCCAATATTCTACACCAGCAAATCCTTGGCTGAGGCAGAAACTAGATACAGCAGGCAAGAAAAACTGATTCTGTCACTGGTGAACGCCAAGAGAAGGCTAAGGAATTACTTTGAGGCCCACCCGATCGTTGTCCCAACAGCTACACACCTACGGGTTATTATGTCGAAGCCTGACCTCTCAGGACGAATCTCTAAGTGGGCCATCGAGTTGGGCATATATGATTTGACATACATACCCCGGGTTTCCATCAAAGGACAGGCTGTAGCGGACTTTTTGCTCGAGAGTGAGACTGAGGAGCCAGACCAGAACAGTGAACTGGATACATGGAAGATCTTTGTGGATGGATCAGCCAGCTCTTCCGGATCAGGAATTGGCCTGGAAATTTTAACACCTGATGATACACGCCTTCATATGTCGGTGCAATTGCAGTTCCCGGCCACAAACAATGAGGCAGAGTACGAGGCCGTCGTATCCGGTTTGAGGATAGCCCGAAGCCTCAAGATTCAGTCCTTAGCAGTACACAGTGATTCTCAACTTGTTGTCCGTCAGATCAACGGAGAATACGAAACAAAGGACCCGACAATGAAGTTGTATCGAGCGCTAGTTTTGAAGGAGACAGAAAGTTTTCACAGAGTCACCTTTACCCAAATCCCCAGGAATGAAAAGTCTGAAGCTGCCACCTGGCCAATCAAGCTTCCTCAGCCGGAGAGGATCTAACCCGGGTTGCACTGTTGGATTTTATTCAGAGGCCCAGCATTCAAGAGCCCGAACGAATAATGCTCATCCCATGGGGGCCCAGTTGGATGGATCCCCTGATAGATTACTTACGTAATGGAACTCTTCCCGAAAATAAAGCTGAAGCTCACAAGGTCAGGAGGAATTCGGCCCGGTACTCAATCATAAACGGGCAACTCTACCGAAAGTCCTTTTCCGGTCCCTACCTGAGATGTATCACACCGTTAGAATCTAGAGCAGTGATGCACGAGATTCACAGTGGGGCTTGTGGAAACCATTCCGGCAACAGGTCCCTTGTCTATAAGGTACTGTCTCAAGGGTACTTCTGGCCCTACCTGTCTCGAGATGCCGAGGAATACGTCCGAAGGTGCCAGCCCTGTCAAATGCACGGGGATGCTATCCATCGTCCACCTGAGTTCCTGTATCCCACTATAGTATCGCACCCATTCGCCCGGTGGGGAATGGATATAGTGGGACCCTTACCGAAAGCAATCCGGTCGAATGCGTACGTCCTTCTGGCAACCGACTATTTCACCAAATGGGTTGAAGCCGAAGCCTATCCCACCGTCAAAGGGAGTCACGTCATCAAATTCGTATGGACCAACATTATATGCAGATTTGGGCTACCAAGAACGATCATGATGGATAACGGAACAAACATGGACAACAAGGAGGTTAGAGCATTCTTTGCCGAACATGGTATCAACCAGAACACGTCTTTCGTCGGCTACCCGCAAGGGAATGGGCAGGCGGAAAGGACAAATCGAACTATATTCAACACTCTGGCCAAAAAACTTGAAGAGGCCAAAGGGGCCTGGTTAGAGAAACTGCCCGAAGTTCTCTGGTCATACAGAATGACCCCCAGACAACCCACTGGAGCGACCCCTTTTGCCATGGCGTACGGTGCTGAAGCTGTGATTCCGATTGAGATCCGGGTTCCAACCCTCCGGAGCGAGGCCTGGGTCGAAGGACCAAGTAACCAGCATTTGGCTCAGAATCTTGATCTTCTAGATGAAAGAAGGGAGGCCGCCGGGATCAGGCTAGCTGCTTACCAACAGCAAGTCCGGAACCACTTCAATCAAAGAGTCAAAAGAAGAGAGTTCCAGATCAGAGACATGGTCCTTAGGCGCAAAATCGGGCTTGTAGGCAAGCTCAGGGAGCCTTGGGAGGGCCCGTACACCATCTCTGAAGTCATCGGTCGCGGAGCATACCGAGTCCGAAGGAATATTGATGGCGGAATGGAACCAAACTCCCAGAACGCCTCTCGCCTCAAGAGGTACTACCCTTGATGGGCCAAGTCCTGTTTTTACTTGGATCTTTTTGTAAAAAGGCTACAACAACTGGTCGGTAAAAATCATTATTATGATTATTATAAAATCTGCTGGTGTGCCTGAAGTCACAACACAGATCCTGAAGAGATCATTGTTCCAAAAATAAACTAAGTGTTGCATTGACTTTCGCATGGCCTGAAGAGCCCGAAGTCACAACACAGATCCTGAAGAGATCATTGTTCCAAAAATAAACTAAGTGTTGCATTGACTTTCGCATGGCCTGAAGAGCCCGAAGTCACAACACAGATCCTGAAGAGATCATTGTTCCAAAAATAAACTAAGTGTTGCATTGACTTTCGCATGGCCTGAAGAGCCCGAAGTCACAACACAGATCCTGAAGAGATCATTGTTCCAAAAATAAACTAAGTGTTGCATTGACTTTCACATGGCCTGAAGAGCCCGAAGTCACAACACAGATCCTGAAGAGATCATTGTTCCAAAAAGAAACTAAGTGTTGCATTGACTTTCGCATGGCCTGAAGAGCCCGAAGTCACAACACAGATCCTGAAGAGATCATTGTTCCAAAAATAAACTAAATGTTGCATTGACTTTCGCATGGCCTGAAGAGCCCGAAGTCAGAACACAGATCCTGGAGCGATCATTGTTCCAAGAACAAACTAAGTGATCCATTGACTTTCGCATGGCCTGAAGAGCCCGAAGTCACAACACAGATCCTGAAGAGATCACAAAACTTTGTAAAAATAAACAAAGTAACCAAGAATCGTTATAACTTTAAAAGTCGAAAGTGGAATGGACAAAACCTATTATATCTCATTCAAAATGGGCCCCTGTGGCCAAGGCTTACAATGCATTACATAAACAGTAAATACTAAAGGTCAACGCTGGTGCCCGATACATTTGGGTTCACTGAAACGATGGCCCCATCGGGAGCCGGAGGATCAGGAGGGGCGGTTATGCTCATTCCTGGGAGAGGCTTGGTCAGGAACTCGCAGAAACGAACGTCGTCTGGACCACCAACCGGATCGTCGTACGGAGGGGAGATGCCCAGACTCTCATCCAGTTCTTCCACCGAGGCAAAAGTCCTTTCTTCGACGGGTTTCTGCATGTCATTAAAGCATGACCTCCAACTAAACTCGATCCGGTATTGGGAGGTTTCGCAGAAACGCTTATACATTTCGTTCCCACCCCGGTGACACATCTCCACCACCGACCTCTCCGTGGCAAGGAGATTCTCCATCTCAGCCCTCTCCTCCAGGAGCTTCGAATTGGAAGCCGTCAAGCTCTCATTATTAGCTTTCAGGCTCCCATTCTCAGCCTTCAAGGCCTCCGTCTCAGCAAAGAGGGCCCCCCGAACTGCTTCCATTTCTTTAATTTTTTCTTGAGCCGCCCGAAGCTGTTGCTCTGCAGCGACTGCCCTTCGGGACTGGACATCCAACTTTTCATTGGATATGGACAGTTGGTTGGCGACCTTCATCCGCGATTCTTCCTTCAGTCTCAGGAGCTCGTTGGACTTCTTGAGCAACTTGGTGTCCTCCTCCATTTTTGCATTGTAGGCCTGTGTCAGGTAGAGCATCTGCCAAAAGGTTAAGTGTTAGCCTGATAAGGAAATAAACAAAATATTAAATGCAGTTGAGAAATCTGCAGATTCAAGCACTACCTTCATAGCAACCTCTGGACCTGTCAGTGCCAACTCCTCCCGATCGATGGTTCTCAGCCTCTTTCGGTCTATGGGTGTCCAGATCTGAGATCCCATAGCCCGAAGGGCAGTGTCATTGTCAATGGTCGCATGCCCTGCAACCAGAAAGTCGCCGCCTGGGAGTCTAATCTTCGGCGCCCAGGGCACGGGTAGCTCCGTTTCAGTTGCGGCCCCACTGTCATCCAGTACGATGGGAGATGATTGTGTCTCCGTTCGGGCCCTTACTGACCGTTCGGGTAAATTCTCCTCCGATCGGGGATGTCGCGCCCCCGTCAGGCTCGTTTCCCCTTCAACCAACCGGAATTCAGGGACGGGAACATCCCCTGAGGATTGAGCAACCTCATCTGATCCTTGAGGAGGAGTCTGGCCGGTTTGCACATTTCCCATCGGTGGAGATGGAGCTACCGGGCTATTATCTACAGGAGGCGAGAAAACAGGACCAGCCGGAGGGGTTAGAACACTTAGTGATCCCTGCCCGATCTGGATCTCACCGGGGGCTGAATTTGAGGCTTGAGGTCCAACTGCCTGCTTAGGCTTCTTCTTCAACACCGCCTACGGGATCCTCAGCATCTCTGTAGATAGGGCCTACAAATTGGAACCTGTCAAGAAACTGGTACACATCCTCAAAGGCTGTCCCCAAATTTTCGATTTAAGCAATTCAAAACGGGTTCTGATATAATTTGAGGTTTTATATTCGTCGGGCGCTCCCAGAAATTCAAGCATATGGAGGCCTAACTTATCATTGCACTGATCACAATTGCATGCCCCCCTATGGAATGGCTTGAAAGAAGGGAAAAGGTGTTGGTTAAACTCGTTGGGGACTTTGAATCTGGATGAGCTTGGGAGTCTCCAACTCCCACTCACAAGGACCATCCTTTCTTTCCACCCTTTATTGGATTTTTCAGTACCATCACAAATTTTCCTCCCACTAAGGGGAAAAAGATTGTGCCGGCCCCTGCACTCCTTCTGGGCCTGTATTTTGTAACATAACAGAAGTTCCGCCAGACCAAGGTCAAGTCCTAGATCCCGATTGATCATCAAGATCATGGCCAAGACCCGGAAGAAGTTAGGTCCCACCTGAAGTGGGGCCAAACCTAAGGTAGCTAAGGCATAAAGGAGGAAGGGCTGGATCGGGAATCTAATGACCTGAAGGTGAAAGGCCGATAACAAAATCTGATGATCCAAAACTCCCTCACCCTTCCTAAAATCATACTTTTTAGGATAATTTTTAATAATCACCCGATCGGGTACCCCGCATTTAACCCTTAACTTTTTTAAAACCGACTCTACCCTGTTCATAGGTGGAATGGGATCAGCATAAAACTGATCTCCCGAAACCCCTGCAACCGGATTTCCGGCTGCTGCGACGTTCCGGTTAACTTCCGGTGGGCTAGACACAATTGTCCTAACCACCTCCACTGAGGGTGAACTGAGGGATGCGTCCGGGTCTACAGGGGAAGGTAAACGGTCGCTACCCGACCGGGTATCATCACTATCAGACATTTCGAAAAGAAAGAATTTGAGATGGAAAGAAATAACTTACTCTAAGATGAATCCCGAAGGATTTCTGACGCTTTCCTGAGAGAGGAGGTGGACTCTGGCAATGATAAGTCAAGATCTCAAGTACAGGGAGTTCTCTAGAATTTTTTAAACTGTGAAACGGAATGAATCCATAGCACTGCAGTCATTATTTATAGAAATCTCAGAGGCGCCTGAAAAGCCGTGCGCTCGGGAACCGAAGCATCATCTCACTTCACGTGCGCCTCCACAGCCTCCCTTTTCGCCAACCGAGGCCACCCGGACCACGAATTTCAAACGTTGCAATGATTGTACAACCGTCATATTAATTGCGTCAGCCACGTCACCCCGATCAGGGGTGATGTATCTCATCCCCACTCTGTATCCTTTTTAATGGGCCGGGAAGATCGACAACCCATCACAAAGGATAGGGCCTGTGTAAGAGTGGAAATGTCCAGCCCATCAAAGCCCATCTGTCATCAGGCCCATCAAGTTTTTGGGCCAGCAAGCTTTTTATGAACCCAGTAATGAAGCCCATTTAGAAAATGTATATAAAGAGAATCCGAAAATTAATAAAGGCATTTCGACAAGGTGTTGAACATTTTTATGTGTTTACATGTATACACATATATATGTCTATCTATATTTAGGATTATAAAGTGAAAGGTGAAAAAAAAAACCATTAGATCAACAATCAAAAGCCTCGATAGTTGTTAGTCGTCACCGCTGGAGCGCATAGTCGCCGGAGACGGAGCCAAGGTTGTTTTGTTCCATTTGATTTGGGGAAGGGGACAACTTATGGGTTCATGGGAGAGGGGTATAACCATTAATAGTTCAGGGCTTAGCTTTGGTTTTGACTTTGCCCCTGTTTGTTGTTGGTTGTTGCTTGGGCTGTGACCTTGTTGGCTTTGTTTTGGTATCTTCTTTGAATAATATTTTTGGTTAGGAATTTTTCTCAGCAAAATCATTCAAAAAGTGAGCAAATATAGATACACACATATATATTATAGTAGAATGTAAATGGGAGGGAATGAAGAAGAGGGTTTGTAATGGGACAAGGTTGAGAAGAGAGGAGAAGGAGGAGGCGTTGGTTGGGTAGTGGAGGTGAGGGGGAAGGTTTTGGTTTAAGGGCGTGGAGGTCTTTTCATAGGCCATATTATTACTTAAGTGTAATAAGGTATACATCTAAAGGGTATACTATTCTTTTCACCTCTCTAGGGGGTGGTCACTACAAGAGAAATGAAACCTCAGGGGGTAGTTGGACTGAAAAAGCATTGACCAATTTTTGACTGTAATTGACTGAAACCTCAGGGGGTTTCAATGCAAATTATCCTAAAAAAATACCTGTAACAATTACAAAACATTATTTTGACTCATTTACACCCCCTAAACTATTTCAAAACATTATTTTGACCTCCCCAATTTTGCATAATTATAGTCAGACCCCTAATTAAGGAAAAGTAACTCATTTGCACCCCCTTATGTACTTTTGGTACCTTTTCAGACCTGACACAGTGTTAAATACCTAAATCACCCTTGATCATATCCCTACTGTAATATATCAATTTGACCCCCTCAATTTAGAAAACAACTATATTATTTCAGGGGGTGTAAATGAGATTAATAAAAAAAAATACATATTTAACTAATACAAGTATTTACATTTAAAATATTTATATTTATCAAACTTGTAAATTAAAACAAGTTTTCATTATTTATATTTATATTTACTTTTTCCTTTAAAATGTTTATATATACATTTATCAAATTGATATATTTTTTAATATTTGACTTTACTAATACATATTTGACTTTACATTTCTTGAAACATATTTAACTTTACTTGTACATATTTTCATTGATATTAGACACATTTCAGAAAATTTATTTTATTTTAATCAAAATAAAAATATAAAATATTTGAATACGCAAAAAAAATATTAAATTACATACATAAATAGCAATTTTTAATTATACAAAGTTTAGTCAAATTGTTAAACAAAATTTGTCGTTTACTGCCAATCATCAAACAAAAATTGTCCATTTTCAATGACAGAGTTAAAAAATATATATATATATATATTGGGAAGATCGGATCAATCCGTCTAAAGAAGTAGACCAAGTAGTTTCATAGGAGGAAGAAATGTGAAAGCAGACCCTGAATTCATTGAAAATGGCGTTATTTACTAGGAAGGACAAAAGTGGGACATGTTTTGTCCATTTTTAATGACAGAAAAATCAGAACAATTCACAATATGACTTTTATATACCTTTACACATTACAATTTATACAATAACTCAAAACTAATTGAAATAAGAAACAAAATAGTTAAATCAAATTCATTAACAAAATTGAAGATTCATCAAAATTTTCAAAATTCTTAGATGAACCGGAAACCTCACTGGTGGCCGTTAAAGAACCAGTCACAACCTCCGACCATGGGAAAACGACCGGCCTTTCAAGGCCTGTTGCTGGCACCGTGCCTAAACATCGCCGCGCCCGGAACTGCAATGGAGTTGCCATCAAAAGGAGCTCTCGACCCGCTTTTATCTATATGCCTATATTCAAATCTATATATATATATATATATGAATATTGTTGACCCAAAGTTTTTCACCATGGATAAATGAGATATTTTGATGATAACAAAGTATTGAATGTGGTGAATTTAATGTCTACTTGAGTTATGCTTAATATGTTGTTGATTAAAGATAAACTCAAGAGAGCTACTGGATCTATTAGAAGATCAAACAAAAATGCTTAGAGCTCAAAAGACATTGAAGACAATGATGGAGATATCAACCCAAAGCTTAAAGAATTTGAAAATCAAATAATTGGAAAAATAGTCTTGGGTGAGTGCTAGATTAAATGTAAAGTTATTTTTGAAATAACTATTTTGAAAGTTCAACTTTTGACAAATTAGCATATAGGACCATGCATATCATTGACATATTTCATGAGTCCTTGAACCATAAACTCAACTCATATCACTTGAAATAGTTTCTAAATGCATGTTAAGGCTTTGACCGTAATTCTTTTTAAGCATGAAAAGTATTTGTCAAATATTGAGAATTTTGTTGAAAAATTATTTTATGATCTCAATATTAACTTTAGGAATTTCAAGGACCTTAATAAGTCTCTAAGACATCATAGGAGTGTTTATAAGTCATTTCGGAAAAATCCCCAAAGATTTCCTGAAAAATCGTCAAGTGGGTTAAAAGTTTGAAATGAACTGTCACATTCAAACGATCATAACGCACTAAACAATGGGTCAAATAGAGCGATTCAAAATCCTAAACTCAATATCTTGAAGTCCTCTTTCCAAAAAGCTAAAAAACGCCTCAATCCGATTTACAGAACTCGAGTTATAACCAAAAGAATGAACTGCGTCGAAACTGGGTTAAAGCTGAAAATATTTTTCTCTTGCAGCCGACTGCACATCAAACTGCAGCCGACCAATGTAATTCGAAAGTTGAGTTTCTGAGCAAACTTTTTGCAGCCGACTGATCCTTGTTTGCAGCCGACTAATACCTTATTGCAACCGACTGATTTAATTCGAAGTTCTAAGTTTTTTAGGAAACCTTCTTGCAGTTGACTGATCCAAGTGTACAGCCGATTGATGGTTTTGGATTTTGTGTTCTAACGGCTATTTCTGAACTCCAAAATTACCAAAACACCCCCACACATCTCCCAATATTAGTAGACATAGAGCCATGGAGCTTAATAGAGTTTAGGGAGATAGGAGAAAAAGGAAAAATCTATCATTTGGGCTTAAAGCTTCAAATTATTTTTGGGTAGAACATCTCTTATAGGAATCACCATTGAGCATCTTCATATTTTCTCTTGTGATTCATCATGTCATACTTGAGTTAGTTTTTCAATTAAGTATTTCATTTATGACTCTAAGTATGTGAGGAAGTGAGTTTTGATTTTCTATATCCATCTATTGAGAGATATGTTGTAACACTCAAACATCAATTCTTATTCTTTGTGAGTGAAAGACCAAGAAATTATCTTGGCATGTGGCGGGCTTGTTGAAGCTTTGTAAAGGTTTCTCTTAACCTTAAAGAGCGAGGATTATGTGTGTTCTCCACCGACAAGAGTGGACAAATGGTCAGCTTCTCACCCGCAAGCAAGAGCAAGAAAGGTTGGCTCTCCACCCGTAAGAGTGAGCAAGGTTGACTCTTCACCCGGAAGAAAAAGCATGTAAGGGTTTGCTTTTCACCCGCAAGAAAAGGACGATAGTGGAATCCTTGAGAGATTTTCACAAGGCATGAACGTAGACTAAAGATTTAGTTAGACCATGTAAAAATCTTGGTGTACTTGGTTTGCATTTTCTCTAACCCTTATCTCCTTACTTTAAAAGCAATTGTCATTTACAATCTTGAGTTTTATATATTAATGTTATGAAATTGCTTGTGTTTGTGTATTAATAAAGAGGTTAGGAAAATGCATAGTTTAAGGGAATTGAATTGTGAACTTGCTTAAATATGGTGTAGATTATAATTTATCTACTTCCTTATTTATCTATAATTTAAGTGCACACTAAGTGTTTGATAGAATTTGTCTTCAACACACCATAATATAAAATGTTCATATGCACCCCAAGTGTTTGACACAATGCACATTCAACACAACATTTTCTTTGAGAGTTTATATGCACTCTTAATGTTTGATCACTTTGTATAAACTCAACAAAGATATTTTTCATATCAAATAACACTTTATACATTAAGTCTATATATATAAGAAAAGTGTTTTACATGGTTAGTTGAATAACATATTTACTTGGTGCAAAAATTATTCCTTATTCTAATTGAATCCAATATATATAATTGTGTAGCTCATTGTTCATGATTCAATGTAGGAATTGAGGTAAACACTTAGGAAATCATTCTATTCATTAGATGTTTGACAAGAACCTAATGAAATGTAATTTTGATAAAATAAAGTCAAACCGAAAAATGATCAAAGTTTGTCATTGACCCTATTCACCCCCTTCTAGATGTCAATATGTGACCAACAAATATGAATATGTATTTATATATGTGTATAAGTTTATCTTACTCGCTGGTTTAAATTATATAAGCCAATCTCTGGCGAATTTGAAGACGCCATGGTCAGTTAAAAACCCAACAACTAGGGTTAGGGGTGGAAGAAGGGGGTTGAGGGAGAAGGGTTGGTGTTTGGGTAGGGTTTAAGCTATTCCCGGTTATTTCTATTGAGGATAGCTTTATAATGGGAAATATGGGTGTTTGGCAAAGGGTAATATAGTCTTTTCCTTTCTAAGGCAACGCCCAAAAGTGATCAGGGGTGTAAATGAATTACTTTTTGAAGTAGGGGGTGTAAATGCAATTATACAAAACTGGGGGTCAAAATAATATTTTAACATAGTTCATGTGTGTAAATGAAATTAACCCATTATATAACTTATGCATTTAGACCAACACTTCCTGAAAATCTATCTAGAATCATGCAATTTTTTTCTGTTTTTTGACAAACATGCATGTGTATGATGTATGTGTGTGTCTGATCATTACAATTCTATACATATATATATACACACTTATATTATTACACTGAGGTACCTATTACATATTAGGTTCTGGTTAATAAATATTCACTTATTTATTCTAGTACATCCTTATTTAACTCCTTCGGTGAAATTCTCGTACCTATGAAACACGGATACGGCGATATAATAAATTTCAAAAAAAAATAGTAGATGACATGCCCAAAACACCTCTATATATAAAATACATAAAAAAATTTATATATGAATATTATATTGCATAAATACTTTATTTATCACTTAAATAGTGAATACCAAATAAATTTAAAAACAAAAAAAATAACCAAATAGATTAAAGAAATTGTCTAACATGTTCAATTTTTTTCCATCCCACTACCATCTAAGGAATTAAATGAATTTCCTCCAACATTTCACATTTTAGTGTATACATATTATATTTTTTTATATATACATATTATATTGCACAAATATTTCATTAATCACTTAAACAATAATGAAAATCAAATAAACATTTAGAAACCTCAACAGCAAGAAAAGGAAAAACATCAAAGCTTCAACAAGCAACAAACAACAGAGCCAAAATAGCACGCCATCAAAATAACCATAGTTGAATGTGGTTGTCATGAGTTTTATGATAATTATTTATTCATGACAATCAGATAAACAATATTCTTCAACCAGATGAACTCGATAGCATGACTATATATATATATATATATATATATATATATATATATGTGTGTGAAAATATATATGAGCAATTCTGAAAATGTTTGGTTTTCATCCTTGAAATGATTCTCTCTCCCTTCTCTCCTCTTCACCCACCTTCATCCATTTCCCTTCCTTATCCTTTGTTTTTTATTTCCCAGCCTTAGGTTCTCACTTTCTTTGATCTGTTCTCTCTTTTTCCTTTTCCATGGACACCCACCTTGAAGGTCATGGCTCTATTCCAGTCCCCAAAGTCAACCCCCTTGCCTCTGACAATGCCAAGGCTTTGGCTTATGCCATGGATGAAATATCCCAGGCCAGACTCAAAATCTAAGTGATTGAAGACTCCCTCAGGCAGTATCAACATCCAAGTACTACCAAAGGGAAAGGTTTACTCCATGAACCCACAGATTCCTTCTCTTCCAAAGGTAAAGAAACGCATCAGCTATGCTCGACTCTACATAGAGATGGACGCTTCAAAACCCTTCAGGGACTCTATCAGGATAAAGCTTGAAAATGACAGATTCATTTATGTCAAAGTCGAAAATCAGTGGAGGCTACAAATATGTGGATCTTGCCTCAATTTTGGACACCTTGACTCCAAATGCCCTCTTACACCTCAAACCACAAATGACCAAGCTCCTAGCCCTCCTACCATTGTTCAAAACTACCCCCAACTTTCAATAGCCACCTCCCCTCCCCCAGACCAGGCATGGACTGAGGTTCATAATAGGAAGCACAAGACTACTCCCTCTCCTATCCCTCTTGAACCATCACCTGGTTCTCCCCCTCCTACAAACTCTCGTAACCTCACCACTCCTCCTCCCACTGCTGACCAACCACTTATCACCACTACTCTTACTATTGGTATTGGGGAGGTAACTACTGATGTTAATCCCATTCCTGGGGATTCTCTGGTGACCCCTCCTCATGTTGTACTTGATAGTAAGTAGGGATGGCAGTGGGGACCCGCCCCGTTTAGCCCGGGTATGGGGACCCGATTACATAAATGGGGCGGGGATGGGGCAAAAAAAAAAATTCCCGTCGGGTTCGGGGGTACCCCGCCCCGCCCCGGTTAAATATTATATATATATATAATATATATTTTTTTACAAAGAAATAACATATATTATAATATTTTTTTATATATAAAAATTTCATACCGGGGCGGGGCGGGGCAAAAAAAAAAAAAATTTCCCGGGGGCGAGGCGGGGCGGGTTCGGGGATGGGGATGGGGATCCCCGCCCCATTGGCATCCCTAATAGTAAGGCTGAAGGACCTACTCAGACCACTTTGGATGGAATATGTCCCTCTTCCAATGCAATTGCTGACTCTACTGAATGTTCTTCCTCTTCTAACTCTATAGGATGCCCCCAACCCCATTCTAAAAGGAAGGGAAAAGGATTAAGAAGAAGAAGAAGGGTGATTCAACCCTCATGAACCCAATCCTTGGGTTAACTGGTCTTCTCTCACACTCTCTCTCCCAATGAATGCTGGAGCATGGAATATAAGAGGCATTAATGCCTCTTCCAAATAAAGAGTCATTAGAGATCTTATAAAGAACAACAACTTGAAAATCCTTGCAATTCTTGAAACAAAAGTTCAAGAAGGTAATGCTTCTTTCATTCACTCTAAGATTGCCCCCTCATGGAATCTTATTCACAATTATGCTTTTTCCCCTCTAGGCATAATTTGGGTTCTTTACAACCCCAAGCAATTCATGTAAATATAACTGACATTGCTACTAAGAGTCATCTCTCTTATTCTTTTGTTTATGTTTCTGCCTCTAGAAAATCACTTTGGCAGGACTAGTCTCAAAAGCTTCTCTCATGTCTACTACCCCTTGGATCTATATAGGGGATTTCAACACCATAGCTCACCTAAATGAGTCCCACAGAGGTACTGGGAAATGGAACCCTGGTATCCATGACTTTAGAGCTTGCCTCTTTGACTCTTGAGCTCTCTAATTTGAATTTCTCTGACAACTTTTTTTCTTGGACAAACAAATGTAAAGGTGTTGCTAACATCTCCAGGAAATTAGACTGAGCATTGGTCAATGAATGTTGGCTATCTTCTTTCCCAATGTCTCACAAATCTTTCCTACCTTTTAATATCTCTGATCATTCCCCCATTATCACCACTTGTGGCCTTTTCAAGCCTAAAAGATCCACCCCTTTCAGATTCTTTAATTTTCTTGTTGAACACAAGGATTTCTTAGACACTGTCAATGATGTTTGGAATCTCAGCATTGAAAGAACCTCTATGTTCCAACTGTTAAAGAAGCTAAAAATTCTCAAAGCTAGGCTCAAGTTGCTTAACACCAGTGATATTTTAGCTAGAGTTCATGCTAACAGAAATGCCCTTGAGTCCTGTCAGATCAAGCTTGCCATCAACCCCACTGATGAGATGGTTTGTAGTGAAGAAAATGAGCTTCTCCACCAATTCCAGATCCTCTTAAAAGCTGAAGAAACTCTTTTCCAACAAAAATCAAGAACTAAATGGCTCAAGGATGGTGATATGAATACTAGTTTCTTCATGAAGTCCTTTAGCCGCCAGAAGTGCAACAGGAACAAAATTATTTCCCTCATGCTCAATGATGGATCTATTATTGATTCTCCCATTGACATTAAGCATGAAGTTGTCCTTCATTTCAAGATCCTACTGGGATCTAATTCCACTCCCTACCAAGGCATGAACGCCCTTAGAGAAACCTATGACAAGACCATTCATGTTGAGTTGATGCAATCTTTACTTGACATCCCCTCTAGTGAGGATATTCAAGCCATCTTCACTGGTTTTCATAGCACAAAATCTTCAGGCCCAGACGGTTTTAATGCCTATTTTTTAAAAAAAGCTTGGAGCATTATAGGTACTGATGTGGTAAAATCCAACCAAGATTTCTTCACCAATGGCCAGCTTCTGATGGAGATAAACTCCAATTCTCTTACTCTTGTCCCTAAAAACCATAACCCCCCCCCCCCCCTCTATGAATGACTATAGACCCATAGCCTGTTGCAACCTTCTTTATAACTCTATTTCAAAGCTCATTGCTATCAAGCTTAAACCTCTTCTCCCACACTTCATTAGTGACTCCCAAACTACTTTTGTTAAGGGAAGGAAGATTGGAGATGGTTTCATGCTCACACAAGAATTGTTTCATGGTTATCACCTGGCCTCATCTATTCCTAAATGTTCTCTGAAAGTTGACCTCCACAAAGCTTTTAATTCTGTTAACTGGGAGTTTCTTTTAGATACTGTAATTGCCAAAAAATACACAACACAATCATCATCCTCTTTATTTATTTTTGATTTTCCTTATATACATTTTCTCTTTGGGCTTTAGGCCCATTAGGGCAATATCACCTTGATTACATCACCATGACATCACTATTTCTATTTTTCAAAGAAATACAAATTGAAATGGGCTTAGTCATTATCCTTGTGAGAATCTTATTGGGCCATTAGCCTGATGGGCCCGATATTTGATGGGCTTGGTCATTTCCACACTTACACATGCCCGCTTCTTTGTGATGGGCCTTCGGGCGGTCAGGCCCATTAGAGAGAAGAAATGGTGGAAATAAAAATACATTACCCCTGTCGGGATGACGTGGCAAAGCTAATTAATACGATGGTCGTACCATCATTCGAATGTTTGAAACTCATGGCTCGAGTGGCCTTGATTGGCGAAAAGGGGACTGAGGAGCGCACGTGAAATGATGTGACGCTTCGCTTCCCGTGCGCACGGCTTTTCTAGCATTTCAGAGACCTCTATAAATACCCAGTGCATTTGGTGGACACTCATTGTATTTCAAAGCCAATAGCTCTCAGAAAACTCTCAGCAACTTGAGTTCTTCGCTTATCATTGCCAGAATCCGTTCACTCTTCCAGGAAAACGTCCGAAAACTCATCGGGATTCATCCTAGAGTAAGTTCTCTTCTTTTAGTTTTCCTACCTTTCTTTCAATATGTCTGATAGTGACGACACTCGGTCAGGTAGCGACCGTCTCCCCTCCTCTGTGGACCCAGATGCTTCCCTTAGTTCTCCTTCAGTAGAGGTGGTTAGGACATTCAGGTCCAGTCCTCCTGAGGTTCAGGAGATCAATTTTATGCCGACCCCCTACCTCCTACACACAGGGTAGAAATAGTATTGAAAAGATTAAGGGTTAAGTACGGGATACCCGATGGGGTTATCATTAAGAACTATCCAAAAAAATATGACTTTAGGAAGGGTGAGGGGGTCATGGGTCATCAGATTTTACTGTCAGCCTTTCACCTCCAGGTTCTTAAATTCCCGATCCATCATTTCTTCCTTTACACCTTAGCTACTTTGGGTCTGGCCCCGCTTCAGGTGGGGCCTAACTTCTTCAGGATTGTGGCTATGCTCCTGATAATTAATCGGGAGTTGGGTCTTGACCTGGGTTTAGCTGAGCTTCTGTTCTGTTACAAGATACAGGACCAGAAGGATTGTAGGGGTCGGTACAATTTTTTTCCCTTAAGTGGGAGAAAGATTTGTGATGGCACCGATAAGTCAAATAAGGGGTGGAAGGAGAGAATGATCTTGGTGAGCGGGAATTGGAGGCTTCTTGGCTCAGCTGGATTCAATGTCCCTAGTGAGTTTGATAGATCCTTGTTCCCTTCTTTCAAACCTTACCATAGAGGGTCATGTTACTGTGAACAATGCGATGATAAGTTAGGTCATCATGTGCTGGAGTTTCTAGGAGTGCCCGACCAGTTTAAAACTCCAAAATACATAAAGTCCCAATTTGATATCCTTAAATCAAAAATTTGGGGGCAGCCCCTGAGGATGTGTGGCGTTTACCTGACGGGTTCTAATTTGCAGGCACTCACATCATAAATGCTGAAAATCCCGCAAGTTGTGCTTAAGAAGAAAGCCAAGCGGGCTCCTGGCCCTCAAACGATCCCTTTAGTACCGGAGGAGGTTCAAAATGGTCAGGGGTCCCAAAGTACTCCAACTCCCCCATCTGGGACTGCTCTTCCACCATCTGTGGAAAACATTCTGGTGACTCTATCCCCCCCGATGGGAAATATTCTGGTTATTGCGCCCCCTCCTTCAGAAGTTGGCACCACCGGAGCACCCTTTGTTCCTTCTTCCGGAGACATTCCCGTTCCTGGATCCCGACTAATTGAGGGAGAGGCTAATCTGGTGGGGACACAACGTCCCCGACCCGAGGAAGCTACCCCCGATCGGTCGGTTAGGCCCTGTCTGACTACAGCGTCATCTCCGATCATAGTGGAGGAGACCGGGGCTGCAACCGGAGGAGAGCGACCCGTCCCTTGGGTGCCAAAGATAATACTTCCAGGTGGCGACTTTCTAGTTGCGGGACACGAAACAATTGATAATGATGTCGCCCTTCGGTCAATGGGTTCCCAGATCTGGACCCCTGCAGACCGAAATAAATTGAGGCAGATCGATCGGGCAGAACTGGCCTTGACTGGTCCGGAGATTGCCATGAAGGTACATATGTTGTTTCATCAGTCATACTTGGTATTTCTCTCCTTTATTCCTTGATCAAGCTAACACTTGTTCTTTTAGTAGATGTTTTAGCTGACCCAAGCCTACAATGCCAAGATGGAGGAGGACACTAAGGTGCTCCGCAAATCTAATGAGCTTCTGAGGCTGTAGGAAGATTCCCGGAAAAAGGTTGCCACCATGCTAGCGATATCCAATGATAAGCTGGAGGTTTAAACCAAGAGGGAAATCTCTGTAGAGCAGCAGCTTCAGATTTCCCGGGATAAAATCAAGGAGATGGAGGCAGTCCGGCGGGCCCTATTCGCTGAAGCGGAGGCGCTGAAGACTGAGAATGAAAGCCTGAAGGCTGAGAGTGAAGGCCTGAGAGCTTTTAAGGCGAAGCTTCTGGAGGAGAAGGATGAGACCGAGAACCTCCTTACAATGGAAAGGTCGACGGTGGAGATGTGTCGTCGGGGCGGCAATCAGATGTACAAGCGCTTATGTGACACTTCCCAGTACCGAATCGGGTTCAGATGGAGGTCATGCTTCAATGACATCCAGAAACCCGTTGAGGAGAGGGACTTCGCCTCAGTAGAAGAATTGGATGATAATTTGGGCATCACCCCACCGTACGATGATCCGGTTGGAGGTCCTGATGACGTTTGTTTCTGTGAGTTCCTGACCAGGCCTCTCCCGGGGATGAGTATTACGTCCAACTCTGATCCTCCAGTTTCTGATAGGGCCATTGTCCCTGCGAGCTCCAATTCGGTAGGCACTAGTGCTGGTACTTAGGATCTTTTTTTTTGTAAAACATATTGTAAGCCTTGGCCATCGGAGCCCATTTTGAATGAAAAATCATGGATCGTGTCTAGTCGACTTTTTCAATATTTATATTATTTTGTTATGAAACACTTTATTGTTTATTTTTTGCAAATTTGTGATCTCTTCAGGATCAGTGTTGTGGCTTTCGGGCACTTCAGGCCATGCGATAGACAATGCAACACTTTGTTTATTTTTTGTAAATTTGTGATCTCTTCAGGATCAGTGTTATGTCTTTCGGGCACTTTAGGCCATGCAATAAACAATGCAACACTTTGTTTATTTTTTGTAAATTTGTGATCTCTTCAGGATCAGTGTTGTGTCTTTCGGGCACTTCAGGTCATACGATAGACAATGCAACATTTTGTTTATTTTTTGTTTCAGTATATATTTATAAGCTATTTTGCCATAAAAATGTTTTTTTATTGATCGAGTGTTATAGCCTTTTTACAAAAAGATCAAAATAAAAGCAAAATTTGGCCCTTTAAGGGTAGTACCTCTTCAGGCAAGAGGCATTCTGAGAGTTTGGTTTCATTCCGCCATCCATATTCCTTTGGACACTGTATGCTCCGCGCCCGATGACTTCGGTAATGGTGTACGGGCCCTCCCAAGGCTCCCTGAGCTTGCATACGAGCCCAATTTATTTCCTAAGGACCATGTCTCCGACCTAAAACTCCCTTATTCTGACTTTCTGGTTAAAGTGGTTCCGGACGCGCTGTTGGTAGGCGGCCAACCTGATCCCGGCGGCTTCCCTTCTTTCATCTAATAGATCAAGGCCGCGAGCCAAGTGCTGGTTGTTTGGTCATTCAACCGAGGCTTAGCTCCGGAGGGTTGGAACCCTGACCTCTGTTAGGATCACAGCCTCAGTGCCGTATGCCATGGCAAAGGGGGTTTCCCCAGTGGGTTGTCTGGGAGTTGTTCTGTATGACCATAACATTTCAGGTAGTTTCTCGAGCCAGGCTCATTTGGCTTCCTCAAGCTTTTTGGCCAAGGTGTTGAATATGGTTCGATTTATTCTTTCCGCCTGTCCGTTCCTTTGCGGGTACCTGACGGAAGATGTACTTTGGTTGATACCATGCTCGGCAAAGAACGCTATCACTTATTTATTGTCAAGATTTGTCCCATTATCCATCATGATTGTCCTTGGCAGCCCAAATCTCCATATTATGTGGGTCCATATGAATTTGATGATGTGGCCACTATTGATGGTGGGATAGGTTTCAGCTTTTACCCATTTGGTGAAGTAATCAGTGGCCAGAAGGACATAGGCATTTGACCGAATTGCCTTCGGGAAAGGTCCCACGATATCCATTCCCCATCGGGTGAATGGGTGCGGTACTATGGTGGGATGTAAGAACTCAGGTGGCCGATAGATAGCATCTCCGTGCATCTGGCAAGGCTTTCACTTTCGGACGTACTCTTCGGCATCCCGCGACAGGTAGGGCAAAAAGTATCCTTGGGAGAGTATCTTATGGGCAAGGGATCTACCTCTGGAATGGTTCCCGCAATTTCCACTGTGAATCTCCTGCATCACTGGTCTTGATTCTGATGGCGTAATACATTTCAAGTAAGGACCTGAGAAGGATTTTCGATAAAGTTGCCCATTCATAACTGAATATACGGTTGAATTCCTCCTAATCTTGTGAGCTCCAGCTTTGTTCTCTGGGAGTGTTCCACTTCGTAGGTAATCCATCAGGGGATCCATCCAGCTAGGCTCCCATGGGATAAGCATCACTTGTTCGGGCTCCTGAATACTTGTCCTGATTGTAAAATCCACCATCGCAACCCGGGTCAAGTCTTCTCCAGATGAGGATGCCTGATCGGCTAGGTGGTCAACTACAGAATTTTTATTCCTCGGGATCTGGGTGAAGGTTATTTTTTGAAAACTTTATGTTTCTTTTAACACGAGTGCCCGATAAGACTCCATTTTTGGATCTTTTGTCTCGTATTCCCCTTTAATTTGTCGAATGATTAGCTGAGAGTCGTTGTGCACTGCTAGGGCCCGGATCTGGAGGCTTCAGGCTAACCTCAAGCCAGATATGACTGCTTCATACTCTGCCTCATTGTTAGTGGCTGGGAACTGCAGTTGCACTGACATGTGGAGTTGTGTACCGTCGGGTGTCAGGATTTGCAAACCGACTCCTGACCCGGAGGGGCTGGCTGAGCCATCCACGAAAAGCTTCCAAGTGTCTGGTTCATGCATCTCATCGGGTTCTTCAGTTTTGTCTTCGAGCAGGAAATCAGCTATTGCCTGACCTTTGATGGAAACTCTAGGTATGTAAGTCAAGTCATAAATGCCCAATTCAATGGCCCATTTGGAAATCCTCCCAAAATGATCAGGTTTCGATATAATGATTCGAAGAGGAGTGGCAGTCGGGACAATGATTGGATGAGCTTCGAAGTAATGCCTTAGTCGTCTTTTTACATTCACCAGTGGTAGAACCAGCTTCTCCTGCCTGCTGTAGCGGGTTTCTGCTTCAGCTAAGGATTTGCTGGTGTAGAAGACCGGTATCTGAAGGTTCCCATCCTCTTTGATGAGGGTTGCACTGGTCGACACAGAGGATACTACTAAGTACAGGTGCAAGACTTCATCGGGACCCGGTGTGGATAAGATCGGGGGTACGGCCATATACTCCTTCAATCTTGTCAGGGCTTCAGACTGCTCAGGACCCCAGATTTCGCCCTTCCTCGCCTTGATTGCCTGAAAGAATGGTCTGCATCAGTCAGTGAGTCGTGAGATGAACCTGCTAAGTGTCACCACTTTTCCCATCAAGAGTTGAACGTCTTTGTGTGTCTGGGGCTCCTTTATTTCCATTAGAGCTTTGACTTGTGTCGGGCTGGCCTGGATCCCGGTTCGGTCCACGATGTGTCCCAGAAACTGTCTGAATGATACACCAAAAGAGCATTTCTCTGGATTAAGCTTCATGCCATGCGTCCTGAGTGTGTCAAACACTTGGCGCAAGTGGGTGAGATGATCTCCCTTTTTCCTGCTCTTGACCATAGTGTCATCAATATAAGCCTCAATTACTGTACCCATCATCCCCTTGAAGATCCTGTTGACCAATCTCTGGAAAGTGGCACCTGCATTTTGTAGACCGAAAGGCATAACTCTAAAGCAATAGGTACATGTCTCAGTAATGAAGGAGGTTTTTTCCTCGTCCATCGGGGTTTTTTTATCTGATTGTATCCCGAATAGGCATCCAAAAAAGCTAGATGGTCGTAGCCGGTTGTAGCGTCAACCATCTGGTCAATCTTTGGCAGTGGAAAGTTGTCATTTGGGCATGCCCTGTTCAGGTCAGTAAAATCAACACAAACCCTCCACTTACCATTCTTCTTTTGCACGACCACTATGTTGGCAAGCCATTCGGGATACCTGACCACCCTAATAAAACCAGCCTGGAGCAATCTGGATACCTCATCTGCTATAATTTGGTTCCGATGTGCTCCCGTTCGCCTTTGCTTTTGCCTGATTGGTCTTACATTCGGGTTAACGTGTAATGAATACTGGGCAATATTAGGATCGATTCCTGGCATGTCAGTATGCTCCCACGCGAAGACATCGGAGTTGTCCTGCAGCAATTGTGTCAGTTCTTTTAATTCAAGGTCGTTAAGATTTGTACCTGCAAAAGTAACTTTTTTCGGGCTATCGAGTACAACACAGATTGGCTGTAATGGCTCGACCGCGATTGGGGTACCCGGATCCCGCTCCTTTAATTGTTATTTGGAGCCTGGACTCTGTTATTTGGAGTAGGATGTCATTAGGACTTTCCTTTTCTGGATCTCCTTCAGGGTAACTGCGTAGCACTCCTTGGCGGCCACCTGGTCACCCCTGATGTCAACGGTACTTAGACCGTTGGGGCTTATGCATCTCATGACCTGGTGAAGAGTTGAGGGCACACCCTGCATTCGGTGAATCCATCCCCTTCCCATGAGCAGATTGTATGAAGGCTTGACATCCACCACAACAAATGTCTCATTCAGGGTCCTTTGAGAAGCTGATACTGGTAATTGGACTTCCCCGATCAGTTCGATTTGTCTTCCATCGAAACCTGCAATAGGGCATCGGGAAGCTATAATTTCGTTCAGGTCGATCTCGAGCTTTTCAAAAGCCCATTTGGTGATGATGTTTGCGCTACTCCCTAGATCGATCATGACTCTCTTCACAAGGCAGTTAGCTACCATCAGGGTCACAACTAGTGGGTCATCATGTGGGGTCTGGATGTTCCGGAGTTCTAATGGAGAGAAAATGATTTGCATTTCTCCTGCCTTGTGGTGGACCTCATTGATTTCGCTGATCTTTCTCGCCTTGCAGGCTTTCCGTAGGTGGCTTCGTCGGGACCCTTCAGTCTCTTTGGATGAGGGGCCTCCAAGAATCATATTAATGATCCTGACCGGCTGTGTATCTGCGGGGTTCCGAGGGGTGCTAGGGGTACGTTGATCGGCCCTCGGTCTATCCCGTTGGACGTAATCCCAGAGCTCTCCGCGAAGCAGTAACGCCTCCACCTGTTGTCTGAGATTTCGGTACTCGTTTGTGATGTGCCCGAAATCACCGTGGAAAGCACAGTGCTTTGACTTGTCCCTTTGATCAAGTGATTGTCTGATGGTCGGGGGTTGTTGGAAGATTCCCTTGGTTTTGTTTTCCTAGAAGAGTTTCGCGAGGCTAACCCTCAGGGGCGTCATTCTCTCTTCAAATTTGGGGCATTTGAATGGCTTCGGGGCTGATGATCCCGAAGGAGTCGATGGTCCTGAGGACGTTGGACGTTTTCGATCGGTCATTCGATCCTTTAACTGGGCTTAAATGCTGACCAAGGCCGCCCTCTTTTGTCTGACGGTTTTATCTTCTTCAATCCTCAAGTACCCCTGAGCACTTAAGTTTAACTCCCCGATGCCCGATGGAGGGCGCTTTACCAGTGATTGGTGGAACTTAGTCCCTGGAATTAGGGTCATCCGAAAGGCCTCAACAGCAGAATGTTGGTCACAGTTATCGATAGAAGAAGATTCTGATAAGTGCATAATTCATACACGATTAACCTCCAAAAATATATTTTTTAGTCATTTATTTTAAATTATTTTAATTAATATTTGTATTTTTATATTTTTATAGGTTATTGGTGATTTCTGGTACAAATGGGTTAAATTCATCTAAACAAGCCCAAAATCTATTTAAACCACGTCTTAGTATTTGGGCCATATATTTCAGCCCGTTGTTCGGATTTGTGTGAGCGCAGTGTTCCTAGAAAGCTGATTCAATTTAAAGAATATTGATATTTCACATAGAAACCCTAATTCTGAAGTTTAGAGGGCGAAAAAGACATTTTAAATCTGGCATACTATTTTGTGCGAAAATCAGCATCAGCTTGGTAATATAATCACAGATTTTGAAGCAACGATCAGAATGGAATGAAATCAAGGGCTGTGGGAAGAGGACTTGATTAACAAGAAAAGAATATATTACCAATATCTTCCAAATTTACTCTCCAAATTGGTCAAAAGTGGGCTGCAAGATATCACCAATTAGGAAAAAAAATATGAGAATATTGTATTATCTTATTTACTTTCCTAGATGAAACCTTGAGGACCCCTATAAATAGGGCATATGTGGATGCACAAAGGATCATGGACGGCCAAGAAACAGAAGGGGAAGACCTGTGCGATCAACGACGAAATCCAAGATGTCTTCCACTTATGATTTCGGGTTTGGTCGTTCTTGTTTTATTTTTCTTGTATAGTTAATTTGCTCGGCCAAAGCCGAGAGGAAACCCTAGTCATGTTCAACTTTATAGTTTTCAATTGTAGACATTATTGAATATTTTGGTTAATGAGTTCTTCTTCTTATTATTATATATATGTTAATGCTTTCGATTTTATGTGCTTTAACTGAGACTAAAATTGAACGTATTTCATTCCTAGCATATAGGTTACTTGTGTATGACCACGGACATGTAATCTACTTGGCAATTTAAGAAGAAGATAATAAATTATAATTGTTTATGCCTGACCATGGATAAATAATTGTGATTTATATTTTTCTTCAATGATTTATTTATTATTTTTGGCCAAGATAATAAAATATTGAGTTGAACCTATGCCCTAACCCGGATAGACCATCTATGAACGTAATAATAATTATTATTTAGATATGTGGAAATTAATTGGATATTTAATGAGTTTACAATTGAAAATCGGATTTGTGATGATTAGTGGTGGAATCAAAGCCTTGATATTCCTTTTGTATTATTGTATTTATATTATTTTTTTCACAATCATCAATAATTTGTTGAATTACTTAGATAGTAGTTTTTAGATTTAATTTTTCTTAATCAATCCCCGTGGGAATGACCTCGCAATACTTATACTCTTTACTACTATGATTCGTATACTTGCGAGTAAAATTTGATTTGGGTTAATCTATCTTTTGGGTTACTCTAAATTTCACAAGAAGTTTTTAGCGTCACTGCCGGGAATTGTATTTAATACAATTAAATTTGAAGATTATTATTTATCATAATTCTTAGTTTAGGTTTATTTTATTTTATTTTATTTTTTTTATTTTTTATTTTTTATTTTTCATTCCAAATTTAATTGATTCCTTTAATTCCAAGCAACATCCAAGTCATTGTCATCCTTTTACAGGTTTGATATTGCTGCTTCCTCAACTGCAAGACGTTTGGTACAGAAAAGGGGCGTAAAGTAAAAAAAAAAAAAAAAAAAAAAGAAAAAAAAAATACTTGTTTGGCTTGTTTGGTTGCTAGCGGACTAAAATGTTTCATGACAAATTTATTCTTAGGAAGTCCTTCGAGCCCAACCAAAAATTTTTGTTATTCAACTCTAGATTACGTCTCTTTCCTGGGAAGTTGCGTTCTAGATGGACTGGTCCATTCACTGTGACAAATGTTTTTTCTCATGGGGCAGTCGAGATTCAAAACCCTAAGGATGGTAGTATTTTCAAAGTGAATGGGCAGAGGTTGAAACCATACTTAGATGGGTTGGTAGATAGAGATATAGAGTGTATTCGTCTAGAAGACCCCATTTATCAAAATTGTTGAGTTTAAAAAAAAAAAAAAATGATTTTTGTGGATGCTTATAATCCAAGTTTGGGGGTGGCATAGTTGTGATTCCTTCTGATCCATTTTTTTTATTATTATTTATTTATTATTATTAATTTTTTCTCGTTGTTCTTACTCGAAGTTGGATAGTACGTCATCCAAGTTAATTCTCAAACTTGCCATTGTGACTTTCATTTTTAAATATTGAGGACAATATTTGATCTAAGTTTGGGGGTAAAGGGAATTTTTTTTTATAGATATATGTATATATTTTCATATTAAAAAAAATAAAAATAAAAGGTTTCAAAGCCTATGCAATATGTTCAGTATTTCTATATCTTTGAGTATTGAATTATCATCAGTTTGGTTGAGATTTGAAAATCATTAGTATATTTGAGACTAAAATACTTAATCTAGTTAGAATGAATGATAGTCCTTAGTCTTTTATACTTATCATTATTTAGTTGATGACCCTCATAATTAAACCTTGAAACATATTTCACGAGCACTGTCAGCTTACATTTTTTTAGAAAATGTCTGAAATTTAGTGATATCGTTCTATTATATTAGAAAAAAAATCGGTAGACCAGGATGAGATTCAATCAGGACTCTTGTGATGAAAAAAAAAATCCAAAGGGTTGGCTTGAGGTTGGGAGTAAATTAAGCTCCTCTTGGGTAAACAATTCCTTGTGGAAAAAAAAATATCCAAAGGGTTGGCTTGAGGTTGGGAGTAAATTAGCTCATCTTGAGTAAACAATTCCTTGTGGAAGTATGTCAAAGAAAGAAAAAATATAATCACTTGAGTTACCAATGTAAAATTGTTCTTATTCTGGAAACCCGATGATTTTGGAGATTTTGGAGTTATGTCATGAGGTTTTGACCAATTCTGAATTAGTGTTTAGTTGTTGCACTTTACAACAAGGATGGACAATTTGGGTCTTCAACTAAATTTTGATAAGTGAATTAGACTTAGCTTAAATTTAATTTAGACGGAGAATATGGGTTTGACATCTCAAATAAATTAATGATTCGAAAATCTCAAGTTGATGACAATTTCCTATTCAAGGTTATATATGTGATTGTATATTGCTTTGAAACTTATTTTTCGGATGTTTGTGGGTATCATCACTGAAAACCATCACGAGACTATAACTCGTCCACTAGGGGTAACCTAGGGGTTCAAAGGCTTATTGCATATGCTAAATGCAATCGAGAGTTCCTGTGAAAGTGGTATAGTTAGTTTTTTTTTGTTTTTATTTTTGTTTTGCTCGAGGACTAGCAAAATATAAGTTTGGGGGTATTTGATAAGTGCATAATTCATACACGATTAACCTCCAAAAATATATTTTTTAGTCATTTATTTTAAATTATTTTAATTAATATTTGTGTTTTTATATTTTTATAGGTTATTGGTGATTTCTGGTACAAATGGGTTAAATTCATCTAAACAAACCCAAAATCTATTTAAACCACGTCTTAGTATTTGGGCCATATATTTCAGCCCGTTGTTCGGATTTGTGTGAGCCTAGTGTTCCTAGAAAGCTGATTCAATTTAAAGAATATTGGTATTTCACATAGAAACCCTAATTCAGAAGTTTAGAGGGCGAAAAAGACATTTTAAATCTGGCATACTATTTTGTGCGAAAATCAGCATCAGCTTGGTAATATAATCACATATTTTGAAGCAACGATCAGAATGGAATGAAATCAAAGGCTGTAGGAAGAGGACTTGATTAAAAAGAAAAGAATATCTCACCAATATCTTCCAAATTTACTCTCTAAATTGGTCAAAAGTGGGCTGCAAGATATCACCATTTAGGAAAAGAAATATAAGAATATTGTATTATCTTATTTACTTTCCTAGATGAAACCTTAAGGACCCCTATAAATAGGGCATATGTGGATGCACAAAGGATCATGGACGGCCAAGAAACAGAAGGGGAAGACCTGTGCGATCAACGACGAAATCCAAGATGTCTTCCACTTATGATTTCGGGTTTGGTCGTTCTTGTTTTATTTTTCTTGTATAGTTAATTCGCTCGGCCAAGGCCGAGAGGAAACCCTAGTCATGTTCAACTTTATAGTTTTCAATTGTAGACATTATTGAATATTTTGGTTAATGAGTTCTTCTTATTATTATTATATATATGTTAATGCTTTCGATTTTATGTGCTTTAACTGAGATTAAAATTGAACGTATTTCATTCCTAGCATATAGGTTACTTGTGTCTGACCAGGAACATGTAATCTACTTGGCAATTTAAGAAGAAGATAATAAATTATAATTGTTTATGCCTGACCATGGATAGATAATTGTGATTTATATTTTCCTTCAATGATTTATTTATTATTTTTTGCCAAGATAATAAAATATTGAGTTGAACCTATGCCCTAACCCGGATAGACCATCTATGAACGTAATAATAATTATTATTTAGATGTGTGGAAATTAATTGGATATTTAATGAGTTTACAATTGAAAATCGGATTTGTGATGATTAGTGGTGGAATCAAAGCATTGGTATTCCTTTTGTATTATTGTATTTATATTATTTTTTTCACAATCATCAATAATTTGTTGAATTACTTAGATAGTAGTTTTTAGATTTAATTTGTCTTAATCAATCCTCGTGGGAATGACCTCGCAATACTTATACTCTTTACTACTATGATTCGTATACTTGCGAGTAAAATTTGATTTGGGTTAATCTATCTTTTGGGTTACTCTAAATTTCACAACAGATTCGATGTTGAATCGAGATAGAAAGTTTTTCAATGACTCCCCTTTCTCCTGGATCATGGTGAAGAGGCAGGATATGGTCTTTTTCTGTCTCTTGTTCCCATAATACTAGGCAATGAAGAGCCTGGCCAACTGTTGCCAGCTGCCGATGGATCGGGGTGGCTGCTTCATGAACCATAATAAAGCAACATCAACAAGACTTGTGGAAAACACCTGGCAAAGCAAGGACTCGTTCTCGGCGTACATAGTCATATTCTGGTGGATCTGATAAATGTGGTCCTCGAGGTCCTTAATGCCATTGTATGGGGTAAACTGAGGCATAACATATTTCTTTGGGAAAGGTTCTTGGGTTATTTCGGGGACAAAAGGCGACTGTATCAACTCGGTCGACGCTTGGATGGCCATGTCATCGGTAGATCGGGCCCTTAAATCCCCGAGGACTTTCCTTTGGAATTCATCCACCATTGCCTGAAGTTTTTGGGGGGTCATGGACTCGTCGGCTACGGGAGTCTTTCCTAAGCGCTGGGATGATTCGGTGTGCTCTTCCGGTCTGTCGCTATCTTGTTGGTTCAGAGAATTGTCGAGCGCCGCTACCGGAGGGCTGGGTGCTACTACCGGAGGGGCAACTGGTGGTGGAGCCAACCTCGCCATGAGCTCCACATTCTGTTTTTCCAGAGCCAGGCTGCGTTCCTCAGCAGCTATCAAGCGTTGAAGGATTTGCTCCATGGACTGGGTTGGAACGTCTGCTTGCGAACAAGTGACTGGCATCTTTTCCCGAGAAGTAGTGAGTGAAGGTCTTAGAAGGTGGTGAGAGATCTTTTGGTTTAACGAATAAACTCAGCTTAACGAGATGGGAAGAAGGAGGCGATTTTAAAGATCCCGAATATTTGGAAAATCAGGAACTCCTTGAACAGGCTTCCCACAGATGGCGCCAAAGTGTAAATGCCAAAAAATGCACAACACAATCATCCTCCTCTTTATTAAATTTTAACTTTCCTTATATACATTTTATCTTTGGGCTTTAGGCCCATTAGGGTAATATCACCTTGATTACATCACCATGACATCACTATTTCTATTTTTCAAAGAAATACAAACTAAAATGGGCTTAGTCATTATCCTTGTGAGAATCTTATTGGGCCATTAGCCTGATGGGCCCGATGTTTGATGGGCTTGGGCATTTCCACACTTACAAATACCCTCATTGTCCTCAATCTCCCTTATAGATTCATTGATTGGATCAAAGCCTGCATATGTAGTCCTGCCTATTCCATATCTATTAATGGAGAGCTTGAGGGTTTTTTCAAAGGAGCTAAAGGCTTAAGGCAAGGGGATCCACTCTCTCCTTTCCTTTTTGTCATTGTCATGGATGTTTTATCCTCTTCTATCTCTAAAGCTATAGACACCGACCCTCTCTTTCAATACCATTGGAAATGCAAACTTACTAAGCTCAGTCATATGTGTGTTTACTGATGACTTGATGGTTTTTTGTCATGGTGATGCCCACTCCATTAGTGTTATCAACAAAGGCATCCAAACATTTTCAAGTCTCTCTAGCCTTCACCCAAACTGTTCCTAAAGTTTTATCTTCATATCCAACATGCATGATGACCTTCAAGCCAATTTAAGAGAGGTTGTGGGCTTCCAGCAAGGTAGTTTTACCTTCACCTTTCTTGGCCTCCCCCTCTCCTCTTCCAGACTTAAAGTCAATGAGTTAAAGAGCATTGTTGAAAGGATCACTAAAAGAATTAGTTGTTGGTTTGCTAAGTACCTCTCATATGCGAGAAGGCTCCAGCTTATTAAATCCATTCTTGTTAGTATCCACCTTTACTGGAGCACCCAGTTGATTCTCCCTCTTCAAGTTCTAAAAGACATCAGCACCATCTTGAGAAAATTTCTTTGGTCTGGCAAGGATATGAGTTCTTATGGAGCCAAAGTCAGTTGGAATATTATTTGTAAGCCTAAAAAGTTGGGGGGATTGGGGATTCCAAACCTATTACACCTTAATAGGGTTAGTACTTTGAAGCAATTATGGCATGTTGTTAGTGATAGTGGTAGCTCTACTTAGGTTAACTGGGTTAAAGCCAACATCATCAAAGACAAGAGCTTTTGGTTGATCAAATCTTCAACTCTTAACTCATGGAACTAAAAAAGAGTCCTCAAGCTCAAAAACATTGCAAAACAGTTCACAAAAGCTCACATTGTGAATGGCAATGACACATTCCTATGGTATGATTCTTGGCTCAATGGTGAAAACCTTAGTTCTGTTTGTGAAAGCTTCTATTTTGACCTTGATAAATAGGGTGAAAATAGAAAAATGAGTTGTATTCTTAGAGGCAATCAATGGAGAATTCCTCAGGCTCTTCATGCTTTCACTCTAAAAGGGTGTTTTGACTCCCTCCCTTCAATCCATCATGGTATGAAGGATTGGGTTTCCTGGTCTATCTACCACAGGTTCTTTCATTTTTAAACAAACTTTCCTTGCCCTCCTTCCCCCTTCCACCCCCTCCCCTTGGCATCACTCTCTTTGGTTCAAGAAGAACATCCCCAAGCACTCTTTCATTGCTTGGCTAGCAGTCAACAAGAGGTTAAACACCAAAGATAGGCCTTCCATTCTATCTGAACTTTTTTTGACTTGTCCCCTTTATGGTAATGAGCCTGAAAGCCATGATCACTTATTTTTTAATGCTCCTACTCCATGATGATCTGGCAATGGTGTTAAGAGAGATGTGGAGTTTCACTACAAGAAATTTGACTTTTAGCGATGGTCCTTTAGCGACACTCTAAAGAACCGTCACTAAAAACCCTATTTTCAGTGATGCTCTAACGAACCGTTACCTATTTTCAGTGACGCTCTAACGAACCGTCACTAAAAACCCTATTTTCAGTGACGCTCTAAAGAACCGTCACTAAAAATCCCTATTTTTAGTCACACTCTAAATAACCGTCACTAAAAACATTTTCAAATCGTACCTAAAGGCACACAAATTGTAAATGTCGCCCAAAAAAAAGTTAAAAAATAAAACACACTTATAGATTATATGGATGAGAGAGCTCCACGTCATTGAAGGGCTTCTCAAAAGTCAAAGCTTCTCAACACTTCTCCACTTTTCATCAAACAAAACCTACCTCTGTCCTCGTTCAAGTCATCAAGATCTAAAAACCTTACCGTCTCCGATCACGGCCAACACACCCTCACCGCTCACGACCTGCAACACACCATCGGTCACGTCACCTGTAGCTCCGGCAAAGGTTTTTCTGTCAGAAAAACGAACGTCTCAACAACTTCGGTCAGTTTTCCCTTTCTTTGTTCTTCTTCTTGTTTTTCTTCCTATATACATATTTAAGCCCCCCTAAATCGTCATCACATAGACGAATCCATTACATAATCCATTGATCGATTTCTTTGCTTATTAAGGAGAATTTTTAAAAAAAAATTAGTTATTTTGTCTCTCTAAATTTATAGAAACTTGATCTCTCTACTTATCTCCATTCACCGATCTCTCAGGTACACACGTCTTCACTCCGTGGATCTCTTAGTTGTGTCATTGTTTCGTTCTTGAAGTAATCTTGGCCACAATCCACTGAGTGTTCATAGCAGGTACAATTTTATGTCTTAAAATTTTAGGGTTCATAAATTAATCAAGAATCACAAGGTTTTACTCTAGTTGATTTAACAATGAATGGAAATTTAAGATTTTTTAAATTTGCAGAGTGCTTTTAGATTGGGAATGTTTAGTCTAGTTGATTTTGAAAAGGTTTTGGGGCTTTTGAAAATCCGATTTTTTGTTTCAATTATCAGTCATTTTCTATATTTCTGAGCATTGTTCTCTAAAAAATATATGATTTCCCCAAATTTCTCATCGTTGCTTACATTTCCCCTGTTTTCTTAGCACCCAAATAGAGAATAAATATTAAGATCTAACAACGGATGAACATATACTGTTAAAGCATCACAATCACAACCACAAAGCACATAAAATAACATATCTATAGCTGAGATGAACTGAGGTTCACCTTCGGAGATGGCATTTTGAAATTCTCTAGTCATTGATATTTTCTTGGGCTAAAGAAGACTCATTTTATTTATAAGCTTTGGTTTTGGATGTTTTTAGACTTATTACATGTTCTAAGTTACTAATGATATATTTTGTAACGAAATTGTTCGATTGTATTTAAATATTTGTATAGCTTTGCACAATTGGTAGACTGACATATAACAGGAATTTGGAATTCAACTGGTCTAATATAATGGAGCAATGTTAAGTATTGAAAAAGAGAATAAGGAACTTGGATTATCCTAGTAGAAATTTGTTTATATTTTTATCATTCTAATTTTGTGGCAAATGCTAAGTAGGCTAGCGGTAGGGATACGAAGCATTGGTAAGGTGTGCTTGTCTCAAATAGTGATCATTTTTTCACCACTCATAGTTAATAACCTATGTTGGCCAAATTTTAATGGAGGTTCTGGGGGAACAGAAGATTTTGTGGTGGCTCTAGCATTTGTTAAGTAAGTGATATGGATGAGTGAGGTAGGTGACTCTGAATTGAGTTCACGTTCCTCTTAGTTTTTTGCATATTGCTAGTATAACATAACATTAACGGTTCTGTTACGTAATAGGAATAGAGTGTTTGAGCGGCTATGAACCAGGTTACATGATTTTGTATTTATTTTTAAGTCAATTTTTCTTGCGTGTTACATGATTTTCTAAGCTAAAGAAAATGTGTGTGAATAATTATATATGTTTTTAGTTCTTGCACTGACGAAGCCAATGAAATATTTTGTACAATATTTTTTACGAAATGTATATGAGGGAATGCTTTAATTTTTATTTATAATGATGGATTTTTCTTCCCACTAGTGAAATATTTTATACAATGCTTTTTATGAAATGTATATGAAGGCATGTATAAGGTGGACTAATTATTATTACAATTTAAGAGTTCTTAGCACTTGTCAATAAAAATTTTGTGTTATCTTATTACACTAGATTCAAATACGTCTCTCTAAACTTTGATGTCTCTAATAAGTCTCTTTTTTAATTCAGGATTAAATAATAGAGAAGTCTTCACATTTTTCTCTCTATTCCGGTGGTACCTGCTATTCCGGTGGTACCAGCTCATACCAAATCTGGTATTTGTCTTATTGTTTGTTAAGTGAACTTAACCTTAGTTATCCTGTTGCACCTGTGATTGCCCCTCAACCAGTATATTGATGATGCTTTCTTAATGCTGCACTTATTTGTTTCAGGATGAAATTTTGGAGAAGTCCCGACATGTGATCCGAATGGTGTCCATACAGAATTTTTGTGATGGTGTTGTTTCATCACAGTTACTACAATATTGAAGCATATGTTGTTAGGTTCCATTTTCTTATGTGTAAATTCGAGGATTTTGTTTGATCTTGGATGTTGTTTCTCTAATTCTTTATATATATATATAAATAAATAAATCTCATTGTCTCTCATTCAATGGTGTATGAATTGTTTGATATTTACTTTATATTTTGAAATTAGGACTTAAAAGTCTAGAGCAAACAGTGATTGAATAAATTGGAAAACAAAAATAGTACAAAACAAAAAAAAATGAAAAAACAAAAAAGAAAAGGAAAATTGCCAATAGCGAGGAATCGGAGGTAATAGTGACGACGGTACAATGGTGCCAAAAAATGGGGGTATTGGCGAGAGTTTGGGCGTCACTAAAATTGGGTATTTCCGACGCTTATACCGTCGCTAATAGTCTGTTTTTTAGCGACGATCTACTCTAACCGTCACTAATAACCTTTTGTGACGCAATTATTAGTAACAGTTTTGGGAGAGTATTAATGACGGTTTTGGGGCTTTTAGCGACAGTCAAAACTGTCGCTAAAAGCCAGATTTCTTGTAGTGTTTACTTGGGAATTAGTTCTCTGGACTACATCATCAACTAGTCTTCTGATCTATGGAAGCCTCTTTCCTCCTCTCTGACTGCTTTTTGCTTTAGGTTGTGCTTCAATGGAGCTATATACTTCCTCTAGTTAGAAAAAAACAAAAGAGCTTTTGTTGACATCTCTTCTCCAGCCAGTTTTGTGAGAGCAAACCTTGAAAACTGCATAAGACTAAAACTGGACTCTTTAAAGTTCAAGAATACTCAGAAAGCTAGAGAAATTGCAAACCATTGGAGACTCCACAATAGTGTTTTAGATAACAATGTTGTTCTTTAGATTGTTTTAGAGAACATTGGTGTTCTTTAGTTAGCTTCTTTTGGCTCTTTGTTGCAGGGTTTCCTTGCTTTTTTCCACTGCTTTCATGCAGCTAGTTTCCCTCTTGTTTTGAGGTTTTTTATTATTTTCTTCTTTTTTGTTCTTGGCTTTTTGCCCCCCTCTTTGGTTATATTCAATTGATTTATCAAAAAAAAAAAGGTTAAAGAAAATGTCTAAGATATTCAAAAAAATTCATTCCACTATCATACAAAGAATTAAATATATCTACTCCAACATTCCACATCTTAGTCTCTTTCTCATTTATATTGTTAAAATTTTCTTGACATAATAAAAAGATGGGAATTTCATGGTCTAGTAGGTTTGTCATCATTGAAGATGACACATCAATATGGTAGGTACACTTAGCTAGATACAATTGGAAACCTGATTTGTGTTGTGAATTATGCTCTCTTCAATACACACACTACTATATATATATATATATATATATATATATATATAGCTCATCACATCACGACAAGTACCATTTCTTTACCAAAGATAGGAATGTGTGGATGAGAAGTGAGTTGAGAAAGGGAGATATTGTTATCCTAGTAATTTATATTTACATATAAGGGATTGATTTCTTTATTCTCTGCCCAATAATTAACCTGGAATGAAGATATTTATGTCTATATACTTATCAATGGAAGATAAAAATAATCATTAGTTAAGCTAGATCATTACTCTAATCCACAATTAGTGCAACAGGAAAGATGATTGAATAAAAGCCAAATCGGATATTAATATCTTGAAATTAGTAGCCAGCCAATCAAGATTAGATACATGCACAGCCAA
Organism: Cornus suecica; assembly: GCA_963922005.1. Classification (NCBI taxonomy): domain Eukaryota; kingdom Viridiplantae; phylum Streptophyta; class Magnoliopsida; order Cornales; family Cornaceae; genus Cornus; species Cornus suecica. The sequence goes on from OY998241.1 coordinate 3,635,487, forward strand.
AACAGTGGGAATATATATATATATAGGCTTTTGCAATAATGTTACAGTTTTCTTCTTCTTATATATGTTTGTGCATTGTAAAAGGATTAACTACAATATTAGCAAAACTAATTTCTTGAACTAATTAATTGCAAGTATTTCCAAAATAAATAATATACTGCTACTGGTTTGCCTCTAATTATCAAACTAAAACCAATATAAATGTTGAACCATTATATTGACTTCGTGTTTAAGACAAAGGAAATGCATGCTCAATGCTTGGTTCAACTTGTATCATGTAATATGTGTGTGTGTATATATATATACATACATGTATTAACAATGTTGATTTATTCGGGTAAGTAGAACTATGGTAGCATATTTCTCCGGGGAATGTCTGTCACTCTAAACATGAATCACAAATTGAGTTGTGCCGGGGAATTAATTTCAACCGATTTCATTGAAGATGATAATATTTTGAAATGGAAATATATTGGTTCTAAAATTTACCATCATAAAGCAATCTAACATATATGTCACAAAACATAATTAGCAAAAAAAAGACATGTCAGTACATACCATGCTTAGATTTATTTCAATAATTCGAAATGCTAATTAGGAATTTAAAATTTCTGGTAGGAATTTAAAACCTTCCAGAAATTTCTTTGAGTTGTCCGCATCCAAAATTAGATGAACATTATACTTCAACATGAATTAGCACCATAGACAAATTGCTTTAGTCTCTCAGATATCCTTGCAACTCCATATCCTGATGCAGACTCTTCAATCTAAAACCATAAAATGAAAAGAATTTTTATTTTAAAAAAAAAAATCAAATATATTTCAATTTGGTTATTGATTAACCTACCAAAAAATTAAAACATATGATATATATATATATATATATATATTGAAATTAGTTGGATATACCTTTGAATGTATGGAATGGAAAACAGCATCATTAGCAACAGAAAAACTGGCATTGACAACCTCAGCTCCTTCTCGGTGGAGCAATCGGATAATTTCGTTGAATATGAACTGGCCATTCAAGCCAGTAATCAAAACCACCTCAAGAGCTGAACCCATCTCACGAATCTCAATCTGCGGTGGTCTAAGCCCCACCATCACTTCCATCGCACCAGTACTCGAGCCCGCGTTTGGTGCCTTTTCGAGTCTCATCAATCGGTTCTTCTTCTCCTTCATCTTCTCCAAGTTCATATGCAACTTCTTTATGTAGTTTGCAGCCTCATCTAGCTGATCTGGTAGTGACACCACTTCCTGCAAGTCCATGCACCAAAAGGATCATCTATATATATATATATCACTTATCAATAATCTATATATATATATATATATATATATTGTTAACTACACAACTTTATACTATATAAATTAACCTATAAGCGGATAGGATAGAGATGGTATAACTTAATAATTTAAATAATATTTTTCAACATATATATAAATATATAGATACAACAATATGATCTATAAAATTAACCGTTGAATGTGATTGCTAGTAATTACTTATAATGCTATATATAAAGAAAAACATCAAGATAATTGATGCACGCCATCAAAATAACCATAGTTGAATGTGGTTGTCATGATTTTTAAGATAATTATTTATTCATGACAATCAGATGAACAATATTCTTCAACCAGATGAACTCGACAGCATGACTATATATATATATATGCTTCAACATATATACAGTATATATTTGTATACATATATATATTGTGTTTTTTAAAAGAGGAGGAGATCGAAAGGATGAACCCTAGAGCTTTGATGGGGTACAAGAGAATGGAGCTTGGAATAGAGGGTCTTCATATGATTTCTTCTATTTTTCTCAATGGTTTTTCTATCAGTTCTTGATGAAGTAGGGTTGTTGAGCTCCATTATAATAATAATAATATTTCTGCAACAACTTGGCAAAAGAAGATCTCATCCCTCCATATAATATATATTAGTAGGGTAAATAACAGTTTCACCCCTGTTGATAGTGTAAATTACACCCGCACCCCCTTGGTTTTTGCTCATTACAGTTTCACCTCTTGAATCCCAAATTCGGCGACCGGATATGTGCAATTACTCTTATACCCCTTTTATATTTATTTTAAATAATCAAATATTTTTTTATGTTAAATTACCTATTTACCCTTCCATCATCTTCTTCATCTCACCCCAACTCTCTCCTAAACCCCTCAAATCAAACCCTAACCCTAAAATGAACTACCAATTATCAAACCTCAATTCCTACCCATACTCAATTAATTGTCCATTTTCAATTATAGAAAAATCAAAACAAAATGACATATATATCTATATATATCTCTATTTCTATATATATCTATCTATATATATACGCACATATATATCTATATCTATATATATAACTATCTATATATATATACGCACATATATATACATATATAACTATATAGATAGATATACACCAATCTATATATATACATATATAACTATATATATCTATCTATCTATATACACACATATATATCTACATACATATGAAATGGGTGTGTTGATTTTTTGATATTTTTGGTCTAAATCATGCTTCTTATAGGACGTATTTGTTGATCTTGGACCCAATTTATGTTTCTATGATATAGATTGAATTTGCCCAATATCCAATTCATACATATACATATATGTATATGGGTATATACACATATTTATGCATACATATATATAGATATATATAAGTGATGAAGGTAGTTTAGGCATTTCACATCATTTTAGATGGGCAAACAAGTTTTTACACACATATAAGGGTAATTTGGTCATTTCGCATCTCAGATTTTGGTTGACCCGGTTTGACCTCGCCGGAGAATGAGTTGAGGGGGTGAAAGTGAAACAAATGCCTAAACTAGGAGGTGAAACTGTAATTAGCAAAAATATAGGGGGTGCGGGTGTAATTTACACTATCAATAGGGGTGAAACTGTTATTTACCCATATTAGTAATATATATATAGGGTAAATTACACTTTCATCCTCTCGAGATATGACTTATTATATTTTCACTCTTTGTTCTTCAAATAATTACAGTTTTACCCCCTTCAGGTCATCAAAGCCCAATTTCGATGATTAAAAAAGTGAAATGACATACATACCCCTGAATATTTCTCAATTATGGTGTAAAAAATTAGATTTTTTTGTCTAATTTATCTGTAATTATCCAATTAATGTGTCCAAATTATGATAAAATGAAACAATAATGTAGTAGATTGAAACAAAAATATTCATAACAATAAATTTGAAGGTATTTTAAACATTTCACCTAGTATTGACCGGGTTTAACCACATCAAAATTTCATCCCAAAAGAATATTTATTATAACTTTTAAACTTGAGAGAGTGAAATTATAATTATATGAAGGATAAGAAATGAAATTATAATAAGTCATATCTTTCAGGATGAAAGTGTAATTTACCCTAATATATAATGAGAGAGAGAGATATATATCAGATATATATGCTATGAGAGAGGCAAAGGTATTAAAAGCATATAAATAACATGATTGCTTTCCTGTGATTTGAGTGGTGGGGATGGGTATGTTGTGTGGAACACTTTTGAGTTTTGACCATTGTTTTTTAGAAACGAATAGAAGATGAGAGAAATTAGTCACGTACTGTACAAATAGCGGTTTCAACAACCACTGACATTGACTGAATTCAAATATATTCTATCTTATCCTCCAGTGTTACTATTCAATCCATTCTAAAATAAGAAAAATTAATATCATTTTATTTGATCAATTTATCCTATAATTATTTAAATTATAAAATATATAAACTACAAATATCACATCATTTGGTATAATCAATAGTAAAATTGATTTTTCATTCACTATCACACCAATAAAAGTCATCATCTCAAAAAATTAAATTCTTCAAAATAAACACTTAAATTGGAACGGAGGGAGTAA